>CAXKWD010000366.1:182500-782500 GCA_964059195.1 Ectobius pallidus
AGATAGAATAAATTTTTCTTGTGATATTGTCTTTATGTTCTTTTAATGTATGGGGGTTTGAACTTGACACTTTATTTTTCAATTTCCCCCAATAAATAACAGTCATATACAGTTCTATTGATATAAAATAAATAAAAGAATGGGTTCATTTAGGTTGGGCGGGTTGGACCAAAACATTCGCCAAGACAACATCTTTCTACATAACCATCTATATCAAAATTTATAGATGTGATATTAGGTGTTTTATGAAAAGGATCTCGGTTTTTAAATACAGGTCCTTACAATTAGATTTTACCATTTATTAATTCAGACTGACTGTAGCCATGTGAATTTTCTGAGTGCATATACAATTTTAAAGAAATCCCCTTGTTAGGGAAATTAATTATATAGCATTTTTGTACAAAACCATATTGATTGATGTAACATAATTTTGTAAACCTGAGAGATTTGTGCGTGGGTAATATACACTATATTCATGTATTTAAAACGATATTTTTCCAGAACTGTTATTTAAAAATTACCAGATCTTGGTGGTCTAAATAATATTTAAATCTGTCATAAGAGCATTAGCTAGCATGTACACGTAAATTTATAGAGTCAAGTTGAGAACTGTACCTGATCTAGCTTGACTGTAGATTAGGACTGTGCAATCGTAATGAACTCCTGTTGGGTAGGCAAGAAAGAATATTGTAAAGAAATACGCGAATGTGTTCCACTGACGTCCGATACATCGAGTTCAAGGTTCTGGCCGCGGCACTCTAATTACAGTTAATTAGTAATTACTTTAATGTAAGGAAAGATTAACATCATTATACTAATACAGTTTGAGCTTTTATAATCATTAACTGTAGAACTGAATGCTTGTTTGGATATTTTTTCCTACTAGTCTATCAGAAGATCCATCAGACCTTTGGGGTTATATTCCAGTACGAATAGGCTTCCTCCTATATACAGGTACGTACCTGAAAGCAAGAAAATACCATTTGTAACATTTAAAGGTAAAATACACTAAAGAAGTACAGATTAAACTAAACTGAGCTTCTATGCTTTGATTGATATTTTCTGATTAGTTTTAGAATTTGATTAGATCTAATACTATCAAGTAGAGTTAATTATAAAATTGTTTGGGCCTAATATATCAGAATTTAAAGTACAGTAATAAGATATTCCACTATCATTATAATAAACACATCCCAGTATATACAATAATCAATTTTTAAAAACAGTCAAAACAAACACAAAAGCACTTCACTACGAAGTGATAACCTAAAGAGTATCTACAGTGAATAAGTCAACAATAAGTGTGGAAGACAATGTGCAAATAAGCACGAACTATCTCAAAGTATGTTAAGTAAGGCATGTAGTACTGCACACTGCAATGGGGAATACCGACTAAAGCCTGGTACAGAAAAAAGTGTGTAATATTATATAAAAAAGGAGAAGGTTCAGTTAATACGGAGATGATTTTGTACTTAGAGGTAATTTTAAATAAGCTATCGTTCCTGAAGTAGTATACTATAAAGACTATATCCAGAAAAAAATAGGCAATCGTGTGTAAAATGTAAAATAGGCTGACGCACTAATACAAAATGGTCGCTGAACAAGAAACTGAACATCTAAAAAATCCATGAAAACATGTTTTCAACTCGATGAATATAGGCTAGCACAAATGTAGATAAAAAATTAAAAATAAATAAATTTCGTCAGCAATTATTATTGCTTGATTTGATATGGATTGACCCTCAAAAGCAAGATAAA
The DNA here is from genome assembly GCA_964059195.1 of Ectobius pallidus. Taxonomy (NCBI): domain Eukaryota; kingdom Metazoa; phylum Arthropoda; class Insecta; order Blattodea; family Ectobiidae; genus Ectobius; species Ectobius pallidus. The sequence continues at coordinate 184,259 of CAXKWD010000366.1, forward strand.
GTAAGGATAGTATTCGCTTTAAGATCTGGTTTACATGAATCGGAGGTTTCGCGTTGAAGATAATTCTGATTAAATTTTTTTGGGGGAGTAAAATTTTTTTCGATTAAATTCTGATCTTCACCAACCCATGAAATAATATTGTATTTAATTAATTATTTAAGTTGAGATAGGTTATTAAGGTGATTTTTACAGTTTAAATGAGAATGAATTACTGTGCCAAGAAATTTTCAATTTTGTACTTCTTGAATGGAAAGTTTGTTTGAAGGAAATTGTGTTCATAATAGAATCCTCTGTCTTGTGACTGGGCTTATAAATGCTGAATTTTGATTTCCTGGTGTTAATGCTTAATTCATTCCGTGTACACCAGTTGTCAAATTCAGTCCTTAAGTCCGAAAATGTATAGGCATTAAACACACAACATCAAATATTCGTAACAATTAACTTCCCCATAACATAAGCACTGGAGGCAGAGAAAATATCGTGTTAGGGCCTAAAATTGCATGTTAAGTTTTCATAATTTCTTTCATGTTTTGGGGTATACTGAATAAAAAAAATTCTAATTTCATGTCTATATGTATGTGTGTGTGTGTGTGAACTCTGTGTTCAAAACTAAAAAGGCAATTCGGGAGGCACCCAGCGGGAATTATGTTTTTAATTCAAGAAAGTTTAAGTCAGCACATTATAGAAATTGAGTCGGAGTTAGAAGAAGTATTATGGATAGGTTTAAAGGGTAAGACTAAGAGAGTGGAATTAATAATAGGATGTTGTTATATCCATCCAACAAAATCTAGTTATTATAACATACATTTTTGGCGCAATTTAAGGAGAGAAATAAATTGTTTAGGGGATAAATATACATATGCACAGTATTTGTTAGGTGGGGACTTTAATGCCAGGGTGGCCGAAAGAGATGTCGAGTGTTTAAATAGTATATACAATACAGATTCGACAAGGAAGAGTAAGGACAAAAATTTGAACAGTGAAGGACTAAAGTTACTTGATTTATGTGAAGAGTTAGGATGGGACATTTTAAATGGAAAATATTTTGATGACATAGAAGGAAATTTTACATTTATTAACAATAACGGGGTAAGTGTCATTGATTGTGTGTTGATATCTGATAGCCTATCTGATAGTATATTAAAGTTTAAGATCGAAGATAAATCTATAAGTAGCCACTTAGTCCTATCAGTAGAACTGAAGGTAAACTGGAAAGGAAATGATGTAGTGATCAGTAAAGTAACAAATAGTAATAAGGAAAAGAGGATCTGTTGGGATAGTGAGAAAGTCAACCAATTTAAAGAAGCGTTAAATGACGAATGTAGTGAATTAATGAAAATAGGTATAGAAGTGAGGAATCAAGCTGACCCAGGGGAAGCAATCGATTTATTAAATAAATGTATTGTAAGGGCAAGTAGAGGAATGTTGAAATCAGTATCGATGAATAAAGTAAGAAAAGGTTGGTTTAATTTTGAGTGCGCGGTAAAGCGAAATATATACAAACAAAGTTATTACAGATGGAAAAAATCCAATAGGAATGAAGACAAACAGGTTTATACAACCCTTAAAAGAGAGTATAGAGAGCTTTTAAAAGAGGTGAAAATAAAGTATGATAGGAACGAAGTGGAAAAACTTAAATTTTTTATTAAAGAAAATGATATGCAAAAGGCGTGGAATTACATTAATCAGTTAACGAAGTGGAAGGAGAATGAAAATAAGATTGAAGGGGAAGTGTGGTGTACATATTTCAAAGAGTTATTTAAGATGAACAGTGGAATAAGAATTGATAACAGTGATAGGTTTTTTTCAAAATAATTACATAAGTGTACTAGATGACGATTTTACAGAAAGAGAAGTAAAGAAATTGTTGCTAGAAGCTAGGAATAAAAATAGTACTGGGCTGGATGGTATCCCCATTCAATGTTGGAAGGAAATGGGGAAGAACGAGAGGTGGCTGGGATTATTAACAAGGATTTTCAATGGAATAAAAAATAAAGGGTCAATCCCGAACAGCTGGAATACAGCTATGATGATAACGATTTACAAACAGAAGGGTTCGAAGCTGGACCCTGAAAACTATCGGGGAATATCTATATTGCCAGCTTTAAGTAAAATTTATACAGGGTTGTTGGCTAAAAGATTGAAATTTTGGCTAGAAGAGGGTCAGATAATTTCTATTTATCAAGCGGGTTTTAAAAGCAATAAAAGGGCGAGTGACAATATATTTATAGTGAAATCGTTGATTGATAAATATTTAAGTTATAAGAGGGGTAGAATTTACTGGGTTTTTATAGATTTTGAAAAAGCACTATTAACAGAGATCAATTATGGTTTAAAATGTGGAAGTGCGGCTTAAGCCCGAAATTTATAAGTTGTATACAAGCAATTTACAGGGAAACAGGTTTTAAAATAAAATTAGGAGACGGAAGTTTAACAGAGCGTATTCCAAATAATAAAGGTTTAAGACAGGGTTGTAAATTGAGCCCTTTCTTATTCAATATTTTCATAAATGATGTAGTAAGCGTAATTAATAATAAGGATTGCCATTGCCCTGTAATCCAGAATAGGGAAGTTCCTTCAATTCTTTTCGCAGACGATGTGGTAATCGGATCTATAACAGCTATAGGGTTACAAAGAGCACTAGATGAAGTAATAGCATATAGTTCAAAATGTGTCTGGTATCAGGTTCGAGAGGAACAAAATGAAGGGAACTCAGGTACAATTTAGGTGTAATATAGGTTTTTCGGAGGACCAGGCAAATGCCAATTAAATAATAATCGAAGGGAGACAATGGACTGTAGGTAGCTGGGACAGAGATTTCAACCTGGGTAATTTGCAATGGTATATATTCAAGAAGCCTGAATTCTGAACTAATGGATACAGCACTTATACACAATAATAATAATAGAATGAATACAGTTAATGTTCTTGTAGAAAACTATTCTCCCGCCCCTTGGCGAAGGTAACGCTAGACACAGCCTGTACACAGCACGAGACTTCTAGGTTAGACCAATGTAAATTCTTGTAACTAACATTAAAATACAAGATTATTTCCTGGATTTCACACGTAAAGCTGCCTACACTCTAGGAGCCTGATATACGCGGAGTTACAGATGAGGAATTGATATATATAGCGAAAAGGTCCACACAATTAGGAACGCTTGTGACGCGTGTCTATATACCGTGACGACTCGATCCGAACTAAACTACCACTGGCGTGGTATGGCACGCTGCAAGTCCACACCTGCACAGGAAATAAGTAATTCGCGGCAAATAATTGGCGGAGGCGCCAAATAACACAGAGGCTAATTTAAAGCACTAAAACTTATAGACTCTTGATCTAACAAAATGGAATTTAAAGATTAACATAAAAAAAAACGAAAATTCTGATCTGTAGAAAGGGAGGGATGTCGAGTAGAAAGGAACAGTGGTTTATAAATAATGAAAAAGTCGAGGTGGTGGAGAAGTTTAAATATTTAGGGGTATGGTTTAATAATAGGGGTAATTGGAAGGATCAGATAAATATATCTAGAAATCAAGGAGCGGTGGCTTTAACTTCAATAAATAATTGTTTAAGTAAATTAGCAAATATAAAAATCCACAATCTGAACATTATTTATAGATCACTGGTGGAAAGTAAGATATTATATGCAGCAGAAATTTGGGGAGAGGAGGAAGCATGGAAGAATGTAAATAAAATAAGAGCGAGATATGGTAAGAAAATTTTAGGAATACCAAGTAACTCAGCCAATATAGCTGCAATAATGGAATTAGGCTTAGAAAATAGTATGAGTACTTTTTTAATAAGAAAAATTAAGTTTATTCAACATATTTTAGACTTACCTGAGAATAGTTTAGAAAAAGAATGTTTAAAATTTTTGCAGAACACGACATTGAAAGATAACTGGTGGACATCTTTAGTGGAAATTATAAACAAAATGGGATTAAATTGGATTTGGCACAGAATGGAGAATTGGAACATCCAGGTTATATGCAAGATTATAAGACAAAGGTGTAATGATATAACCAAACAGGAATTATTTTGTGAATTAAAAAATTTTAAATCATTGAAATTTTATATAGATATGAAATCAGATTGGGGGCTAGAACCATATGTATTTACATGTGATAGCAATGAAAGAACTGGTTTGGCTTGGTTAAGATTGGGTATATGGAGGTTAAGAAACTTAAGAGGGTTTACACCTAGTGGAATGTGTCCACTCTGCAGGAAGGAAGAAAACGCAAAGCACATCTTATTAGAGTGCACTGTAACAGAAGAACTGAGAAAAATGTACATTGACAGGAAATATTTAAGAATGAACAGTAGCATAGCATATAAGAAATTATGTACAACAAAAAACGAGATTTTACTGAAAAAATGGGAAAATTCATGTTTATAATTAAGAGAATTTGGGGTAAAAAAATTGAAAGCGATAGTAAGACGGTATAATTGGTAATTAATACTTAAAAAAAAAAATAATAATAATAATAATAATAATAATAAAAAGTTGTAGGTAAGAGTAGTATGTGGGGAGGTTTAAATCAAAATGGCCGCCAACCGACGCCGCCCCCCAGCGTCGCGACGCCATGACGTCATACGTGTCATATGAAAGCGTGAGATGTGCCCTTTCGTCCTGTGGTGTTCCGACGCCGCCCCCGACGCCCTAGTTGTGCCCTTTTGGCAAAATGACGTCATAGGTGTCATATGAAAGCGTGAGATGTGCCCTTTCGTCCTGAGGTGTTCCGACGCCGCCCCCGACGCCCTAGTTGTGCCCTTTTGGCAAAATGACGTCATGGGTATCATATGAAAGCCAGCGTTGTGCCCTTTCGTCCTAAGGTGTTCCGACGCCGCCCCCGACGCCCTAGTTGTGCCCTTTTGGCAAAATGACGTCATGGGTGTCATATGAAAGCGTGAGATGTGCCCTTTCGTCCTGAGGTGTTCCGACGCCGCCCCCGACGCCCTAGTTGTGCCCTTTTGGCAAAATGACGTCATGGGTGTCATATGAAAGCGTGCGATGTGCCCTTTCGTCCTATGGTATTCCGACGCCACCCTCGACGCCCTAGTTGTGCCCTTTTGACAAAAATTCCCCCACGCATACTCAGGTCCTTTGCTCTATGACGTCATGGGGTTAGAATTGAAACATGTCATAGCATGCACTATCGTGACGCTATTATAGCTAGATAGTGTAATAGTGACATATGTACAATATTGCGCAAGGGCACATGATAGTTATGAAAAGATAAAATAGGTTTATACTTACATAAGCAATTCTTCTTCCTTTCAGCATCCTTTCTTCTTCCAGATGAACACTGTTACTATTACTATCGACTAAGTGAAATGACTTTGTAAGGAATAGGAATTGGTTGAGGTTATAGTTTCATTTCAGAACGTCACAACCTTATCCCGTAACATAAGGTTGTCACGCTCCTATGAAATAAAGTGTATATACAAATGGCTTCAGAGTAATAGAGCTGGATGATTTATTTCATCGCTAACCATGTCTAATAAAGACAGAATTTCACAACTTGCAGGAACACTTTGTTTGTTGTTTATATAGTTAAACACTTCGCTTTGCATTAGTACAAACTTATTCATAATGTCATTTATTATGATAGAATTCATAACGAGGTAAGTAATGTCATCATTACGTAATACAATACGAGCACTATCGTATTGCATCACACATTCTTTCAAGTCTTTACGTGTCTGTAATTTGAAAGAGTCTTCTTTAAACAGATAATGTTTAGAATAACACATATTTTCACACATTTTAGGTAAATGTAACAAGAACGAAGAGAGGAGGTAGGGCGACAAAATAACACAAGCACCTTTAGAAGTTCCAATCTCGGCACATCCAGTGTAATTCACAATGGAGTAGAATCCAAAACTGATGTATCGGTCCTTTCTGTTGTTGAGGAAATAGGTTCTGCGGGCTAGCACTGTAGGAGCAACTCTTGGGAGTGTTGCCGACACAGCTTCCTTCACAACCTTGTCGATCATCATCTTCTTCTGTTTCTTTACAGATCCTGATGACGAAACCTGAAACACAAAACAATACCCGTAAGAAATCTAATTTTATACAGGGCCTGATGATGAAACCTGAAAACAAAACAATCAAATAAACAAACAAACAATACAATACAAGCATATGAGTAATGAATATACATACCTTTTTACATTTGCTGGTTTTGCTCTTGCTAGTAGTAGTAGTCTCTGATGATGAAGACATCACGATAGAACTAGGAGGACCTCTCGTTCCAGACACTGCAACGAAACTGAGCTAGTCCGATGAAATCGAGCTGCTTTATATCTTTTCGTTCTGAAATCAGAAAGGAAAGGTTTTAACTTAAGCACAACCTACTTTTCTAAGCTAACAATAAATCCATGTAGATAAATACTTACAATGCACATGTCCTGGAAAACATCTCTGACCTCCAACCTTCCTAGTTCCACAGAGAGTTCCAAGGAATTTGTGGAAGATGCGGACGACCTCTATGTCTGGAGACGTAGTAAACATGTTTACAAACTCCTGCATCGTCCATCCTTTATTCGTGAAGTATGCGAACAAACAGACATAATGTCCACATACTGCCGTTGTCAGTCCTTGTAGTCTTTGAGTGTTGTACAGCCATTGTATAGAGTTTTTTTTATAAATTTTGTTATCCCGGGAATGATGGGTGGTACTCGTGATGTCATTTATAATAGTAGTGGAATCATAAAGAGGTAAGTAATCTCCTCATTACGTAAAATAATGCGAGAACTATCGTAATGTATCACACATTCTTTCAAGTCCTTACATCTCTGTAATTGAAACAGTCTTCTCTAAACAGTAACATTGTTTTATGTAACTTGTTTAACTCCAGGTGTGTTTAAAATCATGTAATGAATATTGTCTGTGATCCATGACTTCAAACTTAAAAAAATTTGCTGTGCACATTTTGCTTCAGGAAAAGTATGAAATTTACAGACAGTAATACGTTTAGGTAAAATATTTAAATTAGGACAATTGAAATCAAATAGATCGTAGAACTCAACAAAGGGAATAATGTTTTGTAAAAATTGTTTCTTCTGAAGACCTTTCACAAATACATGATCACAATCGATGAAAACGTTTTTTACAATATTTTCCATATGAACATAATCTACAAATTCAAGATCGTATTGTAAACCATGATGAAAATTTTCTAAGTAATGTTTTGTCATCTCGTTTACAACAAGGTCTTCAGGACTGCTGAATAATAGATGTACACTGTTTTCACCTTTCAAATCACAAGAAAAAAATTCTTTTACAAAAAATACCCCTGATGCTGCGTCGACATAACCCTGTACATCAGCAACGCGACCATTCCTAGATCAAAAGAAAATAATATATTACTATTAAAGTTCAGACGTTTACGCAAATATAAAATAAATAATTATGTTTTTCTTTGTCATTTAGATCTGTTCTTTCTTCCCTAAAATAGCGTTGTTGAACACTGTTTCAATAATTATAGTTTTCTTTTTCATGAAGCGTTAACCAGACTTAAATTGTATGCTTTAGATCCATCGAAATGTCCTTTATACACTAGCCCCAATTTACATATGCCTGTGTTTATAGAATGAAAATCTTTCGCCTCAAACTGTTCAGAATACTTCTTCGGTAGAAAAACAGACAGAACTTCCTCCTTGTTTGACGATTGTAATTCCAACAACACAGAGTTCCCATACTTAGTGTGCTTTAATTCAGCTGATAGAACATTATATGTTTGCCCTATGACTAGTTGCGAAATGGAAACGCACCTTGCTCCGTATGTGGCCTTGTTGAATTTTTCGATTATTGAAGCCATCTGAAAAGCAAGAAAAAAGTTTTTAGTATATAAATTATGTTAACATTAATCTGTAGCACGTATTTATGTAAAAAAACGAACAATCAGAGGACCAACAAGTAATTAACAAAGCTAGTAAAAAAATCTAATCTATTAGAAATAGGAAAACAAACAAGAAGTTAATAATATTTTTAAACAAAGAAACAAACACGACGTCACTTACCTCTATAGTTTGTAGGAGAAAAGACAATGATGATAGAAGAAGAACAGATGTAGATGCTGACGTCAACTATGTAGTCTTCACTATTCACAGAACGATGAAACAATGTTTCAAGACTGAACTGTCAGGCCTTTTATACGTATATTAAGTAACGGGTTTCCCCCCCTCCTCATTTGAACTTATACAAGTTTCTTGTTTGAAATAGAATTAGATGCCGGAACCGGATTTCTTACAAGGATGTACTTTCAAAACTTGTTATGACACGTTTCTACATATAGAATTATATACCTGAACAGGATCTCGTCAGAGTACTGTTATGTTAAGTAACGGATTTTCCCTCTTTGAACTTTCTTGTTTGAAAACAGAATTAGATACCGGAACCGAATGTTGTACAAGGATGTACTTTCAAAACTTGTTATGACACGTTTCTACATTTAAAACATAATTAGAATTATATACACACAAACAGGATCTCGTGTGACTAAGTGTTTGTTTACCGACCTAATTACTTCAAACTTGTTGTGATATGTTCGTAAGACCCTAACAGGATGTTTGTGTGACGTGACCCTGTTTAACATCCTGCTTACAAATATTCAGATCCTGTTGTAACATATTCGGACGATCGACATGTATACTTAAGTCGCTATGAAAAACTAAATGATTTATACAAATCATGGTTGAAAACGGACAAAGCATGCCCTTTCATACTGTATAAAACACAACTTGTGATTAAAAACTATACTATTATTACTAACATGTACCAAATTAATTTCAAAATATCGACATGTAAACTTAAGTAGCTATGAAAACTAAATTATTTATACAAATGTCTTACATGTACAGTACAACTGCTATGAAAACTAAAATATTTATACAGCTCTTGGTTGAAAATCTGACAATACGTGCCATTTCATACTGTATAAAACACAACTTGTGATTAAAACAAAAAATGTTTTCCTTTTAGGATGTTGTAACAAAGACCTTGAGATGTCGTTAAGTAACTAAGTAGACAAGTATGACAAACACAGCAAATACGTTACGACATTGTACACGTAAGTCGTTATGAAAACTAAATTATTTATACAAGTCATGGTTGAAAGCTGACAAAGCTTGTCTTTTCATACTGTATAAAACAAATCTTGTGTTAAAAAAAAACAGTATAAAGTATTTAAATGTAGAAAATATTACTAACATGTACCAAATGATTTTTTGAAAATGTCGTCCTTGTACACGTAATTCGCTATGAAAACGAACTTATTTATACAACTCCTGGTTGAAAACTGAGGCAAACGATTCTGCATTACCTTTGTTATTCACATAGTTTTGTAGAATGACATTACACATCGTTATGAAACTAACTTATTTATACAAGTCATGGATGAAAACCGACAAAGCGTACCTTTTCATACTGTATAAAACACAACTGGTGATTGAAAATGTACAACTTTATTCAGATGTAGAAAATATTAGTGCTTTCACAGCACAACTTGTGATTAAAAAACTCAAGCGTGTCTTTTCGTAGTGTATAAAACACAACTTGTGATTGAAAAGTACAATTGTATTCAGATGTCAGAAATAATAATAATGTTATAACAACACAACATGTCCTAGATTAATTGAAAATGACATACATGTACACATCACTTGCTATGAAAACTAAAATAATTATACAACTCAAGGTTGAAAACTGATTGAAAAGGTACAACTTTATTCAGATGTAGAAAATATTAGTGCTTTCTCAACACAACGTGTGGTAAAAAACTTTACAATATTATTAAATGTACCAAATTAATTTTGAAAATGTCTACCTTGTACACTTCCATCGTTATGAAACTAACTTATTTATACAAGTCATGGATGAAAACAGACAAAGCGTACCTTTTCATACTGTATAAAACACAACTGGTGATTGAAAATGTACAACTTTATTCAGATGTAGAAAATATTAGTGCTTTCACAGCACAACTTGTGATTAAAAAAAAAACTCAAGCGTGTCTTTTCGTAGTGTATAAAACAAAACTTGTGATTGAAAACGTACAATTGTATTCAGATGTTAGAAATAATAATGTTATAACAACACAACATGTGCCAAATTACTTTGAAAATGGCATACATGTACACCTCACTTGCTATGAAAACTAAAATAATTATACAACTCAAGGTTGAAAACTTACAATGCGTGGCTTTCATCTGTATAAAACACAACTAGTTATTAAAATCGCCATGAAAACTATAATATTTATACAAGAACTGTATAAAACACAACTTGTGATTGAAAACGTACAATTGTATTCAGATGTTGTAAATAATAATGTTATTACAACCAAACATGTGCCAAATTACTTTGAAAATGTCATACATTTACACTTTACTTGCTATGAAAACTATAATATTTATACAACTCACGGTTGAAAACTTACAATGCTTGGGTTTTCATCTGTATAAAACACAACTTGTGATTAAAAATCGCTATGAAAACTATAATATTTATACAAGAACTGACACAGCGTGTCTTTTCATACTGTATAAAACACAACTTGTGATTCAAAACGTACAATTGTATTCAGATGTTGTAAATACTAATGTTATTTCAACCCAACATGTGCTAAATTACTTTGAAAATGTCATACATTTACACTTCACTTGTTATGAAAACTAAAATATTTATACAACTCACGGTTGAAAACTTACAATGCTTGGCTTTTCATCTGTATAAAACACAACTTGTGATTAAAATCGCTATGAAAACTATAATGTTTATACAAGAATTGACAAAGCGTGTCTTTTCATAATGTATAAACACACAACTTGGAATTGAAAATGTACAATTTTATTTTATAACGAGAAACTACAGAAAACAGATAGCTCAGATACACTTAAAGCGTGAACCCAACTTAGAGTGTAAGATTTATTATATCACAGCTTTGGTTAGGCTATGTTAGGTTAGGAAAGTTTGGGTTAGGGTATGTTCACAGCTTTGGTTAGGTTAGGATAGGTTAAGAAATGTTAGGTTACGATATGTTAGGTTACGGTATGTTAGGTTATCTCGGAGGAAAGAAAAAACTCGTCGCATAACCCAACTTATAGTGTAAGATTTATTATATCACCGCTTTGGTTAGGTTAGGTTAGGAAAGGTTAGGTTATGTTACGGTATGTTTGGTTATGTTACGGTATGTTTGGTTAGGTTAGGAAAGGTTAGGTTAGTTAGGATCACCGCTTTGGTTAAGTTAGGTTAGGTTTGGAAGGGTTAGGTTAGGTTACGACATGTTAGGTTAGGTTAGGAAGGGTTAAGTTAGGTTAGGTTACGGTATGTTAGGTTAGGTTATCTCGGCTGAGGAAATTAAAAAACTCGTCGCGCGCGACGAGTTTTTTAATAATCTTACACTCTAAGTTGGGTTCACGCTTTAAGTGTATCTGAGCCATCTGTTTTCTGTAGTTTCTCGTTATAAAATAAAATTGTACATTTTCAATTCCAAGTTGTGTGTTTATACATTATGAAAAGACACGCTTTGTCAATATTATTCTTGTATAAACATTATAGTTTTCATAGCGATTTTAATCACAAGTTGTGTTTTATACAGATGAAAAGCCAAGCATTGTAAGTTTTCAACCGTGATTTGTATAAATATTTTAGTTTTCATAACAAGTGAAGTGTAAATGTATGACATTTTCAAAGTAATTTAGCACATGTTGGGTTGAAATAACATTAGTATTTACAACATCTGAATACAATTGTACGTTTTGAATCACAAGTTGTGTTTTATACAGTATGAAAAGACACGCTGTGTCAGTTCTTGTATAAATATTATAGTTTTCATAGCGATTTTTAATCACAAGTTGTGTTTTATACAGATGAAAACCCAAGCATTGTAAGTTTTCAACCGTGAGTTGTATAAATATTATAGTTTTCATAGCAAGTAAAGTGTAAATGTATGACATTTTCAAAGTAATTTGGCACATGTTTGGTTGTAATAACATTATTATTTACAACATCTCAATACAATTGTACGTTTTCAATCACAAGTTGTGTTTTATACAGTTCTTGTATAAATATTATAGTTTTCATGGCGATTTTAATAACTAGTTGTGTTTTATACAGATGAAAGCCACGCATTGTAAGTTTTCAACCTTGAGTTGTATAATTATTTTAGTTTTCATAGCAAGTGAGGTGTACATGTATGCCATTTTCAAAGTAATTTGGCACATGTTGTGTTGTTATAACATTATTATTTCTAACATCTGAATACAATTGTACGTTTTCAATCACAAGTTGTGTTTTATACACTACGAAAAGACACGCTTGAGTTTTTTTTTAATCACAAGTTGTGCTGTGAAAGCACTAATATTTTCTACATCTGAATAAAGTTGTACATTTTCAATCACCAGTTGTGTTTTATACAGTATGAAAAGGTACGCTTTGTCTGTTTTCATCCATGACTTGTATAAATAAGTTAGTTTCATAACGATGGAAGTGTACAAGGTAGACATTTTCAAAATTAATTTGGTACATTTAATAATATTGTAAAGTTTTTTACCACACGTTGTGTTGAGAAAGCACTAATATTTTCTACATCTGAATAAAGTTGTACCTTTTCAATCAGTTTTCAACCTTGAGTTGTATAATTATTTTAGTTTTCATAGCAAGTGATGTGTACATGTATGTCATTTTCAATTAATCTAGGACATGTTGTGTTGTTATAACATTATTATTATTTCTGACATCTGAATACAATTGTACTTTTCAATCACAAGTTGTGTTTTATACACTACGAAAAGACACGCTTGAGTTTTTTAATCACAAGTTGTGCTGTGAAAGCACTAATATTTTCTACATCTGAATAAAGTTGTACATTTCCAATCACCAGTTGTGTTTTATACAGTATGAAAAGGTACGCTTTGTCGGTTTTCATCCATGACTTGTATAAATAAGTTAGTTTCATAACGATGTGTAATGTCATTCTACAAAACTATGTGAATAACAAAGGTAATGCAGAATCGTTTGCCTCAGTTTTCAACCAGGAGTTGTATAAATAAGTTCGTTTTCATAGCGAATTACGTGTACAAGGACGACATTTTCAAAAAATCATTTGGTACATGTTAGTAATATTTTCTACATTTAAATACTTTATACTGTTTTTTTTAACACAAGATTTGTTTTATACAGTATGAAAAGACAAGCTTTGTCAGCTTTCAACCATGACTTGTATAAATAATTTAGTTTTCATAACGACTTACGTGTACAATGTCGTAACGTATTTGCTGTGTTTGTCATACTTGTCTACTTAGTTACTTAACGACATCTCAAGGTCTTTGTTACAACATCCTAAAAGGAAAACATTTTTTGTTTTAATCACAAGTTGTGTTTTATACAGTATGAAATGGCACGTATTGTCAGATTTTCAACCAAGAGCTGTATAAATATTTTAGTTTTCATAGCAGTTGTACTGTACATGTAAGACATTTGTATAAATAATTTAGTTTTCATAGCTACTTAAGTTTACATGTCGATATTTTGAAATTAATTTGGTACATGTTAGTAATAATAGTATAGTTTTTAATCACAAGTTGTGTTTTATACAGTATGAAAGGGCATGCTTTGTCCGTTTTCAACCATGATTTGTATAAATCATTTAGTTTTTCATAGCGACTTAAGTATACATGTCGATCGTCCGAATATGTTACAACAGGATCTGAATATTTGTAAGCAGGATGTTAAACAGGGTCACGTCACACAAACATCCTGTTAGGGTCTTACGAACATATCACAACAAGTTTGAAGTAATTAGGTCGGTAAACAAACACTTAGTCACACGAGATCCTGTTTGTGTGTATATAATTCTAATTATGTTTTAAATGTAGAAACGTGTCATAACAAGTTTTGAAAGTACATCCTTGTACAACATTCGGTTCCGGTATCTAATTCTGTTTTCAAACAAGAAAGTTCAAAGAGGGAAAATCCGTTACTTAACATAACAGTACTCTGACGAGATCCTGTTCAGGTATATAATTCTATATGTAGAAACGTGTCATAACAAGTTTTGAAAGTACATCCTTGTAAGAAATCCGGTTCCGGCATCTAATTCTATTTCAAACAAGAAACTTGTATAAGTTCAAATGAGGAGGGGGGGAAACCCGTTACTTAATATACGTATAAAAGGCCTGACAGTTCAGTCTTGAAACATTGTTTCATCGTTCTGTGAATAGTGAAGACTACATAGTTGACGTCAGCATCTACATCTGTTCTTCTTCTATCATCATTGTCTTTTCTCCTACAAACTATAGAGGTAAGTGACGTCGTGTTTGTTTCTTTGTTTAAAAATATTATTAACTTCTTGTTTGTTTTCCTATTTCTAATAGATTAGATTTTTTTACTAGCTTTGTTAATTACTTGTTGGTCCTCTGATTGTTCGTTTTTTTACATAAATACGTGCTACAGATTAATGTTAACATAATTTATATACTAAAAACTTTTTTCTTGCTTTTCAGATGGCTTCAATAATCGAAAAATTCAACAAGGCCACATACGGAGCAAGGTGCGTTTCCATTTCGCAACTAGTCATAGGGCAAACATATAATGTTCTATCAGCTGAATTAAAGCACACTAAGTATGGGAACTCTGTGTTGTTGGAATTACAATCGTCAAACAAGGAGGAAGTTCTGTCTGTTTTTCTACCGAAGAAGTATTCTGAACAGTTTGAGGCGAAAGATTTTCATTCTATAAACACAGGCATATGTAAATTGGGGCTAGTGTATAAAGAACATTTCGATGGATCTAAAGCATACAATTTAAGTCTGGTTAACGCTTCATGAAAAAGAAAACTATAATTATTGAAACAGTGTTCAACAACGCTATTTTAGGGAAGAAAGAACAGATCTAAATGACAAAGAAAAACATAATTATTTATTTTATATTTGCGTAAACGTCTGAACTTTAATAGTAATATATTATTTTCTTTTGATCTAGGAATGGTCGCGTTGCTGATGTACAGGGTTATGTCGACGCAGCATCAGGGGTATTTTTTGTAAAAGAATTTTTTTCTTGTGATTTGAAAGGTGAAAACAGTGTACATCTATTATTCAGCAGTCCTGAAGACCTTGTTGTAAACGAGATGACAAAACATTACTTAGAAAATTTTCATCATGGTTTACAATACGATCTTGGATTTGTAGATTATGTTCATATGGAAAATATTGTAAAAAACGTTTTCATCGATTGTGATCATGTATTTGTGAAAGGTCTTCAGAAGAAACAATTTTTACAAAACATTATTCCCTTTGTTGAGTTCTACGATCTATTTGATTTCAATTGTCCTAATTTAAATATTTTACCTAAACGTATTACTGTCTGTAAATTTCATACTTTTCCTGAAGCAAAATGTGCACAGCAAATTGTTTTAAGTTTGAAGTCATGGATCACAGACAATATTCATTACATGATTTTAAACACACCTGGAGTTAAACAAGTTACATAAAACAATGTTACTGTTTAGAGAAGACTGTTTCAATTACAGAGATGTAAGGACTTGAAAGAATGTGTGATACATTACGATAGTTCTCGCATTATTTTACGTAATGAGGAGATTACTTACCTCTTTATGATTCCACTACTATTATAAATGACATCACGAGTACCACCCATCATTCCCGGGATAACAAAATTTATAAAAAAAACTCTATACAATGGCTGTACAACACTCAAAGACTACAAGGACTGACAACGGCAGTATGTGGACATTATGTCTGTTTGTTCGCATACTTCACGAATAAAGGATGGACGATGCAGGAGTTTGTAAACATGTTTACTACGTCTCCAGACATAGAGGTCGTCCGCATCTTCCACAAATTCCTTGGAACTCTCTGTGGAACTAGGAAGGTTGGAGGTCAGAGATGTTTTCCAGGACATGTGCATTGTAAGTATTTATCTACATGGATTTATTGTTAGCTTAGAAAAGTAGGTTGTGCTTAAGTTAAAACCTTTCCTTTCTGATTTCAGAACGAAAAGATATAAAGCAGCTCGATTTCATCGGACTAGCTCAGTTTCGTTGCAGTGTCTGGAACGAGAGGTCCTCCTAGTTCTATCGTGATGTCTTCATCATCAGAGACTACTACTACTAGCAAGAGCAAAACCAGCAAATGTAAAAAGGTATGTATATTCATTACTCATATGCTTGTATTGTATTGTTTGTTTGTTTATTTGATTGTTTTGTTTTCAGGTTTCATCATCAGGCCCTGTATAAAATTAGATTTCTTACGGGTATTGTTTTGTGTTTCAGGTTTCGTCATCAGGATCTGTAAAGAAACAGAAGAAGATGATGATCGACAAGGTTGTGAAGGAAGCTGTGTCGGCAACACTCCCAAGAGTTGCTCCTACAGTGCTAGCCCGCAGAACCTATTTCCTCAACAACAGAAAGGACCGATACATCAGTTTTGGATTCTACTCCATTGTGAATTACACTGGATGTGCCGAGATTGGAACTTCTAAAGGTGCTTGTGTTATTTTGTCGCCCTACCTCCTCTCTTCGTTCTTGTTACATTTACCTAAAATGTGTGAAAATATGTGTTATTCTAAACATTATCTGTTTAAAGAAGACTCTTTCAAATTACAGACACGTAAAGACTTGAAAGAATGTGTGATGCAATACGATAGTGCTCGTATTGTATTACGTAATGATGACATTACTTACCTCGTTATGAATTCTATCATAATAAATGACATTATGAATAAGTTTGTACTAATGCAAAGCGAAGTGTTTAACTATATAAACAACAAACAAAGTGTTCCTGCAAGTTGTGAAATTCTGTCTTTATTAGACATGGTTAGCGATGAAATAAATCATCCAGCTCTATTACTCTGAAGCCATTTGTATATACACTTTATTTCATAGGAGCGTGACAACCTTATGTTACGGGATAAGGTTGTGACGTTCTGAAATGAAACTATAACCTCAACCAATTCCTATTCCTTACAAAGTCATTTCACTTAGTCGATAGTAATAGTAACAGTGTTCATCTGGAAGAAGAAAGGATGCTGAAAGGAAGAAGAATTGCTTATGTAAGTATAAACCTATTTTATCTTTTCATAACTATCATGTGCCCTTGCGCAATATTGTACATATGTCACTATTACACTATCTAGCTATAATAGCGTCACGATAGTGCATGCTATGACATGTTTCAATTCTAACCCCATGACGTCATAGAGCAAAGGACCTGAGTATGCGTGGGGGAATTTTTGTCAAAAGGGCACAACTAGGGCGTCGAGGGTGGCGTCGGAATACCATAGGACGAAAGGGCACATCGCACGCTTTCATATGACACCCATGACGTCATTTTGCCAAAAGGGCACAACTAGGGCGTCGGGGGCGGCGTCGGAACACCTCAGGACGAAAGGGCAGCTCTCACGCTTTCATATGACACCCATGACGTCATTTTGCCAAAAGGGCACAACTAGGGCGTCGGGGGCGGCGTCGGAACACCTTAGGACGAAAGGGCACAACGCTGGCTTTCATATGATACGGTAAGGATTAACATGTTGAAACAATTATATGTATTTTCATAGTTTTTGTGTTTGTTCTTGTTCTGAGAGTGATACCAATAGTTTTCTTTTTTCTCAACAAAGGGGCTCTGCGGCAAAGCATTGTTTGTAACCGAGAGTCCCTTATGTTATGTATTGTATGATGAAATAAACCAATCAATCAATCAATCATAAAAAAAAACTAAAAGGCGCAAAAAATTAATTCTTGTGTTATTTTTATTTTTGTATCATTTTGCATTAAAATTTCATTTTTCGCTGTTGTCCCAAACGCCTCTAAAGATTATCTTTAATTTTCAGTATAAACTGTACATTGACTACTGAGATCTGAAACCTTTATTACAAGCATTTTTGGTAGACTTTTATATTTTATAAGTTTCTCGTTCATCCAAAAGTTCAAGTTGTAGGTCATGAGTTGGCAAATAATACGGCTCTGAATGAAACATAGACAACTGAATGCGCACCCCCGCAACATACACTAAGTCGCAATGTGAAGGTTAGAGGTAGTAACGTAGAATCTTATAAGTTAGAATTTTACTTCTTCAGCCCGTATCATTGTTACTATAAGGAGACTCCTGAAGATGCGTTCAACGTCTTGATTACTTGGCCCGATGCTATCCAACATATCACTAAAAAGCGTTGGGCAAATAATTTTTCTCGTTTAGGCTGCAAAATCCCTCTTTCTTCGTAAAAAGTAGTCTTGCTGGGTTAATTAATTTTATTGAAACCTAAGGTTCATTGCCCCGCTTACCTAATCCCATTTAATCCCACTCTGTTACAACGTCTTGTTAAAGTTCATGTAAAATTTTCTCGTAAAAAAATATTTTCACGATTTTCACCAAAAATCAATCACCTCTTAAAAGATTGAGGTCCTAAAATGATTACCATTTTACAAGAAACCGCCGTAGGAGGCTAATACATTTTCGATCAATTACCTTTTAATTCGTTCATTTGTGAATCGTAATCTTTAATTTTTTGAAAGCGCTTAGGAAAACTATTTTTATGTCTGCATCTGTTGTCTTCATGGGATGTAGCGTGAAACGATTGTTAACATTTTCTTGCCCTTCAGGCTATTTTATTACATTTCTTCGAAATATGCAGCTTAATTTGCTTCAAGTTTAAATTGAATACTTCAGTTACTACAAAAACTGTAAATCCAAACCAAGTTACGTTTCAACATATCTTTCTCTCTAGATAGGCCAGGGAGTGATTGAATGTAATTTCCATCAGCAAAGCTTTATTTACAGGCGAGGTTTGCGTACCAACTTAAACATAATACTTTGCAAGTTTAACAATCCATTATATTTAAACAGCAGTTTCCGCGGAAACAGAATGCCTTTTTGCACATAAATAAAAGGAATTTATACATCATAAAAATTTTAAAATATTACATAAGTTATATAAACTTTCATATGGATTCGCATACCTGAAAGCAAAGAGTACAACGGAAACGTTGATCACAGGAATTACTACCATCAGGGAAAGGTACTGCAAACATGATTGTAGGCCTACTGAATTTCATTAGAGGCCAATCTATAAAGCTCTAGGAGAGGTCTATACAAATTTAATCCAGCCTATTAGAAACAATAAATTATATTATTAGAATCAAAATTTCGTATTAACGCTTTATAGAATTAGATCTGGTCTTCATTATATACGCAGGTGTATGTTATTTTAGAAATTAATATCAAAGTAACATAATATTTAAAACTGACTTCTCATTTTTGCAGGATACACAAACATTGTCTTTACCTTCTTCACAAGGATTGGTGGAAATGGTGGCCAATAGAAGCTGTGGGATCTACATTCGAAAGACAATGCTGGAGATGACTACAGAAGAAGGACAGAGTTTTCTGTGTTAATGTGAAGTGAAAAACACTGTAGTGTGGGTATTGAAAGTGATATTCGGACATTAACTTACACTTGAGATGACTGCGTGTTAGGTAATTCATTCTCGTGTTAGGTTTTTTGAGGGTCACAGCAATGTTAATCTAAGTATTAAGTAAGAAATATAAATAAACATATTCATAGGGCCTCAGACCAGATCTCATCTCCAAATTAAATTGTTGTAACTTGATTAATTTCGCATCCCCTTACTATTTTCCATCTCGCCTTATACTCGTGGATACCTTGCCTCTCAACATTCAAATTATAAATTTTTAACAGAGCATTAAATTCAATTAGCTTTGACTAAAGAATTTAATATATTTAGAGTGTAATATATTTCTCATTATTTTTGCACTTTTAAAATTTTATAAAATCCGTCTCAGGGATTACCGGATAAGGAAAATTTGCCCTAATGGATAAAAGAGACCTGGTCTTTGGTGAATTGCTGCTTTGTTTAATACACAGCAGTGATAACGGAGCCTAACGTCTGTTATTCCTTCACAACCTCATATTGACTTCAATGCAATGTGAAATTTATAATTGTGAATATTGCATTAAAGTTGAAAGGAATAAAAGAAAATCCTATCCTTCGCGTCCACGTTCGCAGGCTCTGGTAATGCAGTAGAACAATCATACTGAACTCGACTGCAGCCAAGAAGGAAGGGTGCTATCATATTGATAACAATTGTTTATTTCTGATTTAAAAAGATGAAACTGTTCAGGACAGTTCCATTACACTACTGTATTGAACAAAATATGTATTTTTGTTATATGTAGGCCATAAACCATAACCGAAATTAATTATCTCTTATGCGGCTATTGTTAATATACAGTAAAATGTAACTACGTAACTCGTATAAAGATACAGTCGACCAACGAATAACGTGAGTGGGTTGTGAAGTATATGTTTTTAAAGTAATTTCGGAAGGGTTCATTTACAAGAAAACTTTTTAGGCCAGCAAATTATTGACACTAATGGTTCTGTATACCGGTACTACAATTATTAAGATCAATGACAGAAGTTTAAAAGAACGTACGTTGCAAAACGGGCCCCTAATAAAAGAGTATATTATTTACTAGCATGTGCCCGCGGCTTCGCCCGCGATAATTATTTCAAAAATTAAAATCTAAAAATTAAGAGCCTAATAGTTAAATCATTATATTTATTAACACCTAATCCACGTGGAGTGCATTCCACGATTAGGTAGCGTCCCCTGGTAACAGCGACCTCAGATTCCAGTTCCTTGGCCCAGAAAACCCCTGTATAGTGAGTTTCGTTCAAATCCAACAATGTTTGACCATATTTAGGCCTATGTTGATTATCCTTCTTCCGTGTAGGTTGAAAATTTCATATGTCTGCGGGCCTTGACACTCTAAACAAATGAATCGTCCAGGATGGACTTACAAAATCAAGCGATCGCGATGCATTCAAGGTATGACAAAAATAGCCAAAGCCAACTGTAATTGATTTGACATTGAAATATATTACTGAAACTGATGCTTCGAAAACGCAAAAAATGCACGTTTTCTGCCCGTTTTTCACTCATAACTCACGAACGAAAGCGAAAATTAAAATTCCGCCTTCGAGGTGCATTTTCCGACCCTTCAGTCCACCTATGTTTAAAAATTCATATCTCTGCGTTTAGTAGATTTCGCTGGGTATCGCGGACAGACGGAGGAAGACAGACGCAAGGATGTTGTATGTCACCCATCTTGTTCAACCTTTATGGAGACTGGCTAGCAAAAGAAGCCTTAGAAGGAGTTAGGGATTTTGTGATAGGAGGATACGCTATTAACACCATCAAATATGCGGACGACCTGGTGATTCTGGCAAAGAAACAAGAAATATTGCAAGGAATGATTGACAGGCTGGTGGAAACAGGAAGAAAGTATGGAATGGAAATCAACATAGGTAAATCGAAGGTGATGAGGCGGAACTTACTTTTTCTTCAATACGCTCCATATCTTGTTTTCCGTAACACTTACTGAAGCCCTCCTTCATTTCTTGTGCCATCTCCTTTATCAGCAACTTCACTTCCTCCATTGCTCCCCCTTTTGGACACCCTTTTAACTCGCTTCACCCGAACACGACCGCTCACCACCACGTCTCGAAGCAGACTCCTAATGACTTAGGTAGTGAATGTCCCTGCTAACGCTTCTTACACCTCTAATGAATGAGATTAAATGCGCACAAATGTGCATAAGGTGACTTATTCTGAACAAAACTTATGAAGTGATAAATGTCCTTCTGTACACGTTTCAACATGGTACCGACCACATGGTTTGTTGCACAATTTACACACGCATTCCGGGTTCGGTTCATGGAAGCTCTTCGTGCAGCAAACCTTGTGGTGGAATCCATGGATTTCGTATTGCGTTAGGTTGTGTCTCTTTTCGTAATTGGATTGTGTCCACTCTCTCGTACACATGGCATCTGTTGTGTAGAATTCGCTGCAGATGTCGTTTCTCTTCTCCTGTAGCCCTTTGCGCGTTGTCTCGTATGCACTGGTATTCGGTAGGAGTAGCTGCTGTCTAATATCTTCAATGAAGAAAGTCTCTTTCATTAGGACGTACGTCATTCTCGATGGTGCCGATTTTCCAACTCCCATCACTGTCTTCATGAAGCGAGCTTTCACCGTTTCTATTTGTGCCATGTCTCTGTTTTTAAGTTTGTCCCATATTATATTCACTCCATATGTTGCTATTGGGGTTATGACTCTCTTGAACAACGCCATTGCTGTTTCTGTTGATAGTTGCTGAAGATGGTTGATGCTGTACATTGCTGTAATTGCTGCTGCTACGTTTTGCTGTACATGTATTCTGAAGGATATTATGGTTGTTTGGAGTGTGATGCCTAGGTAGGTGAACTACGACACGACTTCTAGTGGCTCGCCGAGTAGAGTTAGTCTGTCATTTTCAGTGGCCTTTCCTCCCTTTCTGAAGGTTTTTTGATGATTTATTTTCATGCAGTTTTCATTTGCCCATTTTTCAAGTTTGTTTAGTGTACATTGTAGTTCCTCTTTGTTAGATGATCCCAGAACCATGTCATCGACGTACATTATGATCGATGTCGTGCTGTCCTTGGTGATATCTACGATGTCTACTTTACTCCCCTTTTAAACTATCTCTCACTCTCTCTCTCTCTCAACTATAGTCCCAACTCTAGGCTATCTAATAGATGTAGGTTATCTACAGTACGTACTTTACAACTCGGGGTCTGGACTTTTTCGTCCCAAAACCACTAAACTAGGACTTTTGCGTCCATAGATCCTTAGATCCAATGACCAAAATGCGCCCCATGGAATACAGGTACAATTAATAATTGGTTCCATGCAGTTCGTTTAGCATTTCCCAGGGTGCACCGCGAGGAGGCGAACTGCTACATACCCCAAAAATTTTAATCCTTGTCAATATTAAATATTGATAATGTAAATGTCAAATTAAATATAATGTCAATATTAAATAAAACTGAAGTGGAGAATTATGTTACTCTTTGACTTTTGGCTACCAATTCACTTTCTTTTGGTTGGTAGCAACTTAAATGATACTGTTCGCACATATTCCAGTCTGCTGAGTGCTTCAGTTCTATCGTATATCCGTTCATCACATGCAGTGTTACCATCAAGCAGTAGTAATATTTCCCACATTCGTCAGATAGATGTATCCATCTTGTTCAAGACGGGACGCACGTGGGTTGTTTACGTCAAATTGCACCGGACGCATGAGGGTTGCTTACGTCAAATTGGACCGGACGCACGAGGGTTGTTTTGATGAAGCTACCACTCGCTTTGGGACGCAAAAGGGTACGTACATTACAACTGTCCAAGGTCGTAGGTGCAATCCCGGCCCAGATCGATTGCATATTTATGTGTATTCATATTTGTAAATTTAAATCATTAAACACAACTACCAAGGGTCAAAATTCTTACATCTGCGATTGTCCAAACCTAAGTTTCAGTACCCATCACTCACTAAATAATCTTAACAATCGATTTCCCATATCATAAGCACTACAGACAGAGAAAACTTTGTGTTAGGCCCTTAAGTTGGATGTCGAGTTGTCATAATTAAATCAAGTTTTGAGTTACATTGAACCCGCAATTCAAATTTCTTGTCTACGTGTTTGTGTGTATCTGTCTGTGTTTGTGAACTGTGTGTTCAACAGTGAAAATAGTAGGCTTAATACTAGGTAATGGAATTATATATTATTTCATTTTAGTCTCTTCCCATCATTTCACACGAGAAAATTTCACTTCACGTGGTTCTTGAAAACAGGTCTGACGATTGTTTTATTTTCTATACAAACGATACATAGACTGCTGATTTCCAAAACCTTTATTTGAAGGATTTTTGTAGACCTACAATTTTTATAGGATTAATTATAAGCTACTCATTTCATCCAAAAATTCAATTTTTAAGTCTTGCTTTCAAATAATACAGTTCTGAACAAAACCTAGTCAGCTGAATGCGCACCTCCACAATACGGTCACGTACACAAGAAGCATTAAGAAAAGTAGAGTGAATCATGTTGGGTATTTCACGCCAGAATTTTACTTCTTCAGCTCGTACCATAACTACAATAAATAGAGGATGCCTTGTGTTCGACCCTGCATAGTTTCAAAATTAAAAATCAAGTAAACGCGAAATTTTAGATTTGGGTTACGTATCGTCAGGAGACAAAAGTGGAGTCATTTTCTTATTTTTATTACCATTTTACATGCCTTTTTTGCGCCATTCTCGGAAACGACGTTAACGAGTTTGTTTAAATTTTCTACACAAACGGCATGCAGGCTTATTAAAGGCAACACAAATTATTCGAATCTTCGTACAAATTTACTGAAGGGTATTTATAAGCTGGACCAGGCGAGGACAGAAAGTTGCTCTTTGACGTCAGTGCAGGCGGCTCCTGGTTTACAAGGCAAACTTCTGCGAGGAGTTTGTGATAGTAGTAGTAGTAAGTATTCTGCCTTCCGGCAGGTTTTCAAACTTGGTACGCGAATTTTGTTTTCCAAAACTGTCTATCCTCTGCTTCCTCCTTCAGCATCCAATATTTCCGCTTTTCCCTTAAATCGTCCAACAGCTGAATTCTTCTTCTTCCAAGTCTAGTTGTACCCTCCAATCTTCCTTCTACGACATCATGTAATAAGCAGTTCCTTCTGAGAATGTTCCCATCCCAGTTTGCTTTCCTCTGACGAATTGTGTGTATGATTGACTTCTTCTCACCCACTCTACTCAGAACCTCTTCGTTTGTCACCATGTCCATCCACGTTATATTTTCTATCTGTCTCCAGCACCACATTTCAAAACTTTCTAAATATTTCTTCTCTAATTTCCTCAAAGTCCATGTCTCTGATCCATACAAAGCAATACTCCAAATATAACACTTCACCAGGTTTTTACGTAGCTCTAGGTTCAGACCACTATTTAGCAGAGTTCTCTTCTTCATAAATGCTTTCTTGGTCATGGCAATTCTTGATCTTATCTCCTTGGTGCAATAGGCATCTTTCGTCAGTACACTTCCTAAGTATTTGAACTGGTTCACGTTCTCTAATTCTTGATTTCCCATGATAATTTGAAGCGGCTCTTCTCTCTTCGATATCCTCATCACCTTCGATTTACCTATGTTGATTTCCATTCCATACTTTCTTCCTGTTTCCACCAGCCTGTCAATCATTCCTTGCAATATTTATTGTTTCTTTGCCAGAATCACCAGGTCGTCCGCATATTTGATGGTGTTAATAGCGTATCCTCCTATCACAAAATCCCTAACTCCTTCTAAGGCTTCTTTTGCTAGCCAGTCTCCATAAAGGTTGAACAAGATGGGTGACATACAACATCCTTGACGCAAGGATGTTGTATGTCACCCATCTTGTTCAACCTTTATGGAGACTGGCTAGCAAAAGAAGCCTTCATTCAAGAATATATACACATTTGCTAATTTTCTTCACGTAGTCAAAAGTTATAGCATTTTTAAGTTTTGGAATAGATTTCAAGATTCCGCTAGTAAAGTGCTCAATATTTTATTTCCGAGGGGTTTAATTCTCTGTATCACGTTATTGATTATTTATGTAAACGTAATGGTATTTATTACCCATAATATAACATATATATTTAATAGCTAATAATGCAAAAATAAAAAGAGGCTTACACAACCTAGTTTCCGCTCACCCTTCCATCCGATCACACATTTAAAGCTGTTCATACTCGAACTCATACTCCTCACCGTACAACTCTTCCAACTCCTCTTGAACGGAAGCACTGTTAGTACAAGCTTTGTGGCAATTGCACAGACAGATTAGCAGTGGATGCCTTGTTCTTAATAGGAGTTAGATATCCCCCATCTTCTTTTGTCCAACCCCAACGTTCAGGTTCGAGAGATTCATTTCCAAAGCACTGTTGGACCTGTAGAAACACTCTGCACGAGTGATGTACAGCAGCATCTTTGGTAGGTGGCAACGAAACCAAGTTAGCTTTCATCTTGGCAAACGATTTGAGGAAGCACATGTACCTGTGAATAAAACAGAATAGAATAGAATATTTATTTATCAAACAACATGCTTCAACGAAGTTAGTATATGCAATACAAAATTAAATGTACCGGTACCTGTGATGATTCAGGTCATGCTCGTGAGATGGAGCCTGATACATCAGGAAGAACATTTGTTCTTCAGCTTCTGCGATGTCCCCTGGCATGGATGTGGAATTGTAAAACACTTCAGCGATGTTTTTGGTCTTGTTAGGAAACAGCTGTAAACATTTAACTGTGGCTGCTTTACTTTTTCCATAAATCGCAGAAGTGGTATCGCATCCGGTGAAGCAATGGATAAAGAGAATGTACTGGCTGAATGGCAAGTCCTGAAGTTGTTGGGAGGAGTACAACTGTCTTCTGTGTTGCCTAACTTTCATGTCTTCTGGTGTGAGTGCCACGAGCAAGACGAGCACGTCTGTGTCTTTGCCAACTACCACCACATTTGAATTAGAGGCATTTTCTAATCCACACCTGACAATGCTGCAGTCAGCGTCTCCTTTGGCTATGGTGAACTGTATACCTTTTGCACCCAAGGCCTGCGCTAACATGCTAATCAGTTTGGTTTTGTTCCTTTCGTTGGAAAGGAAGTTTTCCTGCTGAACAGTAGCCACCATGCTCTCATCAAAGTCTATATCGATTGATGTTTTGCTTGATGCCCTCCGATGTTGTTCGGCTCCTTTCCTGGAATTCGTGTCTTCGTAACTGTCAAAAAACACAGCAGAGTTGTAGCCCTAATGGTTGATGATGTAAGACACTTATTGATTGCAGATGGAGGCGAACTTGATGTTGTTCTTCCACTTTATTCTATGAAGGTGGAAGCCGCCATCGATTTAAGCTGACTTTTTCATTTTTCTCATGATCCCTTCGTCGAAAACAATCATGGGGTATGGGGCTAACTCACACTTCTACAGCTCCTCTACATCCTCTTTAGTTTTCTTGGTAATTATGGTCCTCTGGAAAACCATTAAAGGCTCGACCACCACCACTTCGTTGTCAAGTTTGACAGTGTTGCTCATAGCAGCCAATGGGACTATTGCGTACTTCTCACACTGCTTCATTTCTGCAAAGTTCATTTCAGCTAAAGTTTCCATTGTACGGATTCCGATTTCCACTGCTTGGTAACAGTTGATGTTGTTGGTTCCTGTTACTCCGGTTGAAAGGGACACCAAAGAATCGCGTACAGCAAAAGGCGGGTGATCATCCAACCACTGAGCATAGTTGAAACCGTCGTACACTAACTACGTAAACTACGTCGATTAGCTAAACAATAAATAACGTACATAAAAGTTCACATTTCACACACACACACACATATATATAATATATATATTAGTTATATGGGTAATTTCATACATACATTCATATATATAATACTCGCTCCGCCCCCAAACCCACGCTGAGGATCTCGGGAAAGGTTTTTAAAAAGATCTATGGGAGATAGAGTGCGTGTATTTAGTCTGCTATATTGGCTATTACCTTTATCCTATATATGCTATATCCTAAGTGAACACTGTTTGATAATACTGTTGCCATGGAAACCAAGCCCTTTTTTCGGGGGTTTTTGGGGCTAAAAATTAAACGTTTTGGAATTTTCCTGTGGTTTACAGCCTAAAAGCTATATGTTCACCAAATTTAAAGTTTCTAGCTCATCTGGAAGTGGGCAAACATTAATGTCAGTGAACCGAGCCGAGCACTTTTTCGGAGGTTTTTAGGGCTAAAAATTTAAAAAATAAACTTTTTAGAATTCTCCTGTGGTCTACAGCCTAAAAGCTATATGTGTACCAAATTTCAAGTTTCTAGCTCATCTGGAAGTGGGCAAACATTAATGTCAGTGAGCCGAGCCCATTTTCGAAGGTTTTTAGGGCTAAAAATTGAAAAAATAAACCTTTTGGAATTCTCCTGTGATTTACAGCCTGAAAGCTATATGTGTACCAAATTTCAAGTTTCTAGCTCATCCGGAAGTAGGCAAACATTAATGTCAGTGAGCCGAGCCATTTTTCGGGGGGGTTTTAGGGCTAAAAATTGAAAAAATAAACTTTTTGGAATTTTGCAGTTTATTGCCTAAAAGCTATACGTGTTCCAAATTTCAAGTTTCTAACTCATCTGGAAGTGGGCAAACATTAATGTCAGTGAGCCGAGCCGAGCCCTTTTCGGGGGGTTTTAAGGACTAAAAATTTAAAAAAGTTACTTTTTGGAATTTTGCAGTTTATTGCCTAAAAGCTATACGTGTACCAAATTTCAATTTTCTAGCTCATCTGGAAGTGGGCAAACATTAATGTCAGTGAGTCAGTCAGCCATGTGGCCTTATATTATAGGGATATATATAATATTAGTTATATGAGTAATAAATACCATTGTTTGCTTAAACAATAAATAAAGTGATACAGAGAGTTAAAGCCCTTGAAAACGGATATAAAATGATGAGCAGTTTACTAGCGGAATCTCGAAATCGACTCCAAAATTTAAAAACGCTTTAACTTTTAGATAGTGGAGATAAATTAGCAGACATATATGTATTCTTGAAGGAAATTTAAATCTTTACAACTTCTTTTCTTACACGTTTCCTGTAAATTGGAAAACAAAAGAATTGGAAGGGCAAGTTTGACGAAAAACGTGAGGCGCCACAAATTTTTCTGAAAATTTTCCACTTTCACCGGCTCATTGTCGGAGTCGGTAACCATAGAATAAATATGACTATACCGTTTTGTAGGGAATTTAATAAGCTTTAATTTTAAAACGGATAACATTTTCTGTACAATGCACCGTTTTCGAGATTTGCGCCAGAAACTTAATAAAGGGACCTTTGAGCCTCCCCCCCCCCCCCACGGCACCTGAAATAGGCGGGGAAATATTAGGCGTTGTTCAAGGGACCTCCCACTACACATTCGTGAAACATTTGGAACCACATGATTTAATACAGCAAAAAAACCTAATTTGACTGGGCTATGGCTCTCTATATTGCGGAAGATGAGACAGATTTCTTTTTATTCTTTAAAAAAGGATTTTAACATGTCAGTTTTGCATAGATATTGCAATAAATTATTAATTTCTTGGTAAATCATAAATTACTATTCATTTTGCGAGTTGTATTAAAATTTGCATTTAATCGTGATAGTAAAATTTATTAGCTAATTATGGGGAAAATCGCTATATAATTATTGTTGATACCTTTTTACCGTACATTAAGAAATTTCACTTTATTGCGATCCACCAAAATATTGTGTCTCTACTGATATTACGAATTCATTGTACTGTCACTCATTACTTCATATTCCCTTTCCTATGTTTTCAGGGACCTAAAACTTATGACTTACATTACATAAGAACAGTCACCATTTGAAATGGGGAGACATGTGCAACAAACTCGTGTCATGCAAGGTTCTGTTCTGTTCATACGGCAATTTTAAATTATGGCGGAGTGGTCCAATGAAAAGAATATTGTGTTTGTCGATGATTATCGCTCTTGTCCGTGATAGTGGATGGATAGCTCCCAGGACTACAAAGAAGGGATTAAACGAAGTAATTCCTTGTAGTCTCTGAGAAGTAAATATGATATTGGAACAACGAAAGCAGTGTTAAACAAAATAAAAAGCTTCCGATTATACTTTCATGGAGTGCACAATCAATATCTGTCAAAGAGGAAGAGTGGGTGGGGAATGGATGATGTTCCAAAGCCGTCATGGTTCCTGTACGATCTACTTTTCTTTATCCTGGATGGGGAAGAAACAAAGCCTGGTAAAGAAACTTTCACAACTAGGAAGGTAAATTTTTTAAATTTATATTAATATATTAACATTAGAAATCGCAATGTTAGTGCTAATCTTGTGGTCACAGGTATAGCGTATTGCAGTTCATGTACCCCAGCAAAGAAATAAATAAGATAATTAAATTAAATACACTAAATAAATAATTAATTGCTCAATTAGTATCAAATGTTTGATATCAAAATGACCGAGAGAAGATGAAACATTCATTATAAATATTAAATGTTAAAAATAAAGCAAGGTGTAAAAGTTAAACAATTTCATTTCAATGTTTAGTAAAATGAAATTGCATTTATCAGTAATGGAGGGACTAGGGGAGCTAGGAAATCCCATTAGAAGGTCTAACGGGACGAGGCACAGAGCCGAACATTATCCAGGTAAGCTGTGACCGTGATTTCCCAGATTGATATCAAAGGGTATTGATACACTCAGCTATTTTGAGAAGTCGCCTATTGTGTTAAGGGTGAAACTTCTGATTCGTAATGATGATACAAGAGCTAGGTGGTTTCTCCATTAAAACCGTTCTTAGAAATCCGAAATGTTAAGATGTAGATAAGGAAACACAGGGAAACCCGGAGTCGCGATATGTCCACCCTTTTAATTATTCTTAGAAGTCCCGAATATTAAGATGCAGGTAAGAGAAAGTGGGAAATTCCAGAGTAGCTCTGTGTGCTGGTGAAATAATATTATTGGTGGAAATAATCACCAATGAAAATATGTTTATAGTACCACGTGCCTCGATGCACCAATAATCTATATTAATAAAAGGAAGTGTCTGTCCTCCGTCTGTCCGCGATGCCCAGCGAAATCTACTGAACGCAGAGATCTGAAATTTTATACATAGGTGGACTAAAGGGTCGGAATGTGCACCTCGAAGCCGGAATTTTAATTTTCGCTTTAGTTCGTGAGTTATGAGTGAAAAACGGGCAGAAAACGTGTATTTATTCCGTTTTCGAAGCATGAGTTTTCAGTAATACAAATCAATTACACTAGGCTTTGGCTATTTTTGTCAAACCTTCGACATAAAAGCATCGCGATCTCTTGAATGTTCCCACTCAGCACACATACGTAAAATATATGTAAAATTTACGTTATCCCTAGATCTAGGTAATGTACATCACACATATTGGTTAAATAAAATCTACATATAATATACGCTCAAATGTCCCACTTTTTTATGTATATTTTACGTCTATTCATGTCAATACAGACATTTAATATATATCAATTATACTTACAATCACATACATACTATTGATGTACAATAATCTATACGTAAAATATATGTAAAGATGATCTATCAAACGTATATTTTACATATATAATTTATGTAGCCTAAATACACTGCTTGGTTCACTTGCACTTGGTTCACTGCTTGCAAATACATTGGTTCATAAATGTACACTGCTCACATACATTTTACATATACTATCAATACATGAGATATCAATAACTAAAAATGTCATCAAGTGTAAAGCCTCGATTGGTACCCCTGATAGCAAAGTCCAAAGTATATTTCCGCTGCGGCAAATACCGCTGATGAGGTAAACACGAGGCAGGATGGAGACGCGGAGTCAGTCATGGCGGGGACGTACAGGTAGAGAGAAGTGTGAACGGCGAATATGCCAAGTGATGTATAGAAAGGACTAATTTATGTATAACTAGTAGATTAGGGTGGAGGAATAATAAACGGGGTAGAATAGAGTTCAAGTGTGTTATTTAACGATATGTGTACATAATCCTGAAAGTAAACCTAGGGAAGGAAAGAGCGTCGAAAGCAGGGATGGCGAGGGCGGTTATATGGCCGTAATCGGTTCCATCTTGACGGAGTGCCAACAGGTACTCAACAAATGGTGTCAGAAGTGCTGGATGCGGATACTCCATGTAGTTCAAACCGCAGGGGAAATGTTTTAGGAATTTAAATATTTTTTGTACGAAAAGAATGTCGTGGGAAGGGTTATCTTCCGCGCCGGGCTCCAGTCGCGCTGCGGTAAAGAAGAGAGAAGAGAATTTGTGACAAAAAGGGTCATGGACTCCGAAAATGACCAAATTAAAATTTGTTTTTTTTGTGTTACGAAAATAGTATGAAGGGTAAATAAAGAAATGAAAAAAATTAAGTATGATGTGTGAAGTGAAGTGAGGCTCACCAGCAGGATTAATAACACCATACATGGATTTTACCAGCTAATTTCAGGTAACAAAGAAAATATTTTACTAGAATTGTGCGGGTAGGTAAGCGAATATGGCTCAAGTTAATTTGCAAGAAGCAATGGATGCCCTATTGGCGAGGGTGGATCAGTTAGAACAGAGAGGAAACGCGTTGAAAGAAGAGAATACACGTTTAAGCCAGTTAGTACAAGTCCCTAAAGCCAGTTTTAATTTATTGAGTAGTGTGCCTAGCTTCGGAGGAGGTCCCCATGAGAACATACGTACTTT
Source organism: Ectobius pallidus (assembly GCA_964059195.1). Classification (NCBI taxonomy): domain Eukaryota; kingdom Metazoa; phylum Arthropoda; class Insecta; order Blattodea; family Ectobiidae; genus Ectobius; species Ectobius pallidus. The sequence continues at coordinate 216,433 of CAXKWD010000366.1, forward strand.
TTTTGTCAAGATTGAAGAAGCGGCAGTCATTTCGAGTTGGTCTGAGGAGGATAAATTGAGGGTAGTCAAGTTAAAATTAGTGGATCAGGCATTAGACTTTTCCATGACAAATGAAATATGTGTAGAAGCAAGTAACTATGAAGATTTTAAGGCCGGACTGCTGGAGAGGTATAGGAGTAAGGCTACCACCAGGCATAACAGGGAGATGTTATCGACATTAAGAATGTGTCAAGGGGAGAGTATAGAGGGGTTTGCAGATAGAATAAGCAAAATAAACGCCGGAACGTATGAGTTGACCGATGACGCAGGTGCTAACAGAATTCTGAAACAGGAGGCGGATATGCGGGCCTTAGACACATTTTTAGGGGGATTGAGAGGAGAAGTGGGCCGTATGACCCGACTCCAATTCCCGGAGACTTTTCAAGAAGCAATACGCAAGGCGATCGCAATCCAGGAGGCGGATAGGCAGACACCCCGTAATGCGGATACCCAGAGAATCTTTACAGGAAAGCAGAACAGAACCCAGTACACTAGGGCGAATGATACGCAGAATTGTACACCCCGTGCAAATTTTCAAGACCATTCCAGATATGATAGAGGTAGTTATCAAAAGAGGTTTCAGCATAATGATGGGAAGCATCACGGAAATTTTAGGCAAGGTGAGGAGAGCGCACCCCGTAACTCACAGGATGTGAGAGTAAAACAGGAATTTAGTTCACCTCGGAAGGAGCAGGTGGAGTGCTTCAGATGCCATAAGATGGGGCACATAGCCAGAAATTGCAGGGAAAAGATAGTTTACCCAAACGGGCAAGGGGGGGCGAACGCCACGAGACGCCTACCCCAGTAATGAAGATTACAAACTGGACTCCATTAGCACCCGGAAATAACTTATTGTTATTACCCATAAGATACGGGAATCAAGAATTACTTTTTATGGTAGATACCGGAGCTCAGTCTACAATATCGTGGCATAAGGAATTCCAATTTTGTAAATTGGGGAGTCATAAAGTGAATTTTGTGGGGTTAACCAGCCAGACTTTGAAGAGTAAAGGTGCCGTCACAATCAGGGTGAAGATCGGATATTATGAGTATGATTTGAAGGTGCATGTCACAGACCCAGTTACAAATCAATTCGACGGAATTTTGGGGATGGATTTTCTTAGTAATAATTCGGCAGTAATTGGGCTAAGACCCAATAGGTTGGGATTGAAAACTACACAATTAGAAGAAATTCCGGAGGTGAAGTTAGAAAGTGAGAAGGGATTTCTCAGATTGGATAGAGAAATTACTATACCACCCCATTCAGGAAAGTTTGTAAAATTTCCACCTAGGAGACGATCCGTTTATAGTGCTCATAAAGAAGAATTGTGTTTAGTAGAACCAGTAGAAGATTCGGAATTGGATTTGAAAAGAGTATATATTGCCAGGAGTGTGAACCGAGGGCCAGAAGCCGTGCTAAATTTGGTTAATTCCAGTAACACTGAGGTGACATTAATTAAAGGAACTAAATTGGCAACTTATGAATTGTGTGACGCAGCCGAGGTGGACTTGAGAGAAACGGAGCAAGATCAGTTAAGAGTGTACTATGGCAAGAGTGTAGATTTCAAGGATTCACTAAACCATCTATCTGAAAGGGACAAAGGGATCATCCAGCCAGTGTTAGAAGAATACGTAGGGCTTTTTCGAAACCGCAGTTTGCCCGCCACAGAATTACTCCAACATCGCATTGATACAGGAGATGCTAAGCCAGTGTACCATAGACCCTATAGGGTACCCCATCATTTGAAACCCGTGGTACAAGAGTTCATTGAGCAACAGTTGCAGGACGGGATTATACAGCCGAGCGAATCTGCTTGGGCAGCGCCAGTTGTAATTGTGAGCAAAAAATCCCCGGATGGCACCCCTAAATATCGCTTTACTTGTGATTTTCGTTCACTGAATAAGTTGACAACACCGGACCTATATCCACTGCCGGATATAAAAGAATGCATTGATAATTTAGGACAATGTAAAATTTTTTCAAGTTTGGACATGACATCTAGCTTTCATCAAATCGTAGTAGACCCTCGAGATAGGCACAAAGTTGCGTTTAACGTTCCTCAAGGACATTTCGAGTACGTGAGGTTACCCATGGGCCTAAGGAACGCAAGTTCATGTCTGCAGAGGTTGATGGACTTAGTTCTGAAGGGATTAAACCCCCAGCAATGCCTAGTTTTCATTGATGACATTCTTATTATGTCGAGAAGTATGGAAGAACACGCTGTGCATCTAAGAAACGTTCTTGAAAGGTTACGGAAGGCCAACCTATCCTTATCGTACGAGAAATGCAAGTTCGCAAGAAGCGAGTTATTGTACCTTGGCCATGTGATATCAGCGGACGGCGTGCGCGCCGATCCAGCACTTGTGAGTGCGGTAAAAGATTTTCCTGCTCCTAGAAATGTCAAGGGCATACAGAGTTTTTTAGGGCTGGCTAATTTTTATCGTAGATACATCAAGGATTTTGCTACCATCGCACATCCCTTGACCGAACTTTTAAAGAAGGGAATGCCCTTTAATTGGGGTCAGCGAGAACAACAAGCCATGGATCAGCTAAAGGAGGCATTGGTGTCTGACCCAGTGCTAACATACCCTAATTTTTCGCAGCCCTTTGTGCTCGCCACGGACGCTAGCAATAAGGCCCTTGGGGCAGTGCTGTCACAAATTAAGGAAGGGCGTGAGCACCCTATAGCTTATGCTAGTAGAAAATTAACAGCTGCGGAGGCAAAATATGGCGTCTCACAGCGTGAATTATTGGCAGTCGTGTGGACCGTGAAGTACTTTCGCCCCTATTTAATAGGAGGGCCGAAATTTACCTTAATAACAGACCATTCGGCTCTGAAAGGTATTTTAACCAAGACCAGCGAGAATGCGCAGTTAGCGAGATGGGCATTAAAGCTCTCGGAATATGACTTTGAGGTCATACATCGCCCTGGGAAAGCGCATGGGAATTCGGATGGGTTGTCTAGGAGATTGTGTCCCTTGGGTCCATCTCTGGAAGACACCATTCAGGAAGAACAGATGAAGGATGAAATGTGCCAGCGGTGGAGACAACAGAGGAAGTTTTTCGTAAGGGATGGATTACTTTATAGAAAGACCGAACAAGGACCTAGGCTGGCAGTACCCAAGGCATGTAGGAGGGAAGTGCTTTTGGAATGCCATGACCATATTTTGGCAGGCCATGGGGGCAAGAGAACTACAAACAGGCGAGTAGCTACGAGGTATTGGTGGCCAGGGAGGAGAAGAGAAGCTGATGACTGGGTAAGAAAATGCATTGTGTGCAATAAACACTCCGAAGGGGAGGGACACAGGGCAAGACTACAAGAATTACCCGAGGTAAGCCGGCCGGGCGAAAGAGTCGCGGTCGACATATGTGGCCCCCTCCCGAAGTCTCAGCAGGCCGGCAATAAATATGTTTTGACCATAATTGATCACTTTAGCAGATATTTGGTTATGGTACCCCTCGAGGACCAGAAGGCGGAGACGATCGCCAGGGCCTTTGTGTTCGAGTGGGTACTTAAATTCGGTACCCCGGGTTATCTACTCAGTGATCAAGGGGCAAATTTCATGTCTGAATTAATGGATCAAGTATGTAAGCTACTACGCATAACCAAATTGAGAACCACCCCCTTCCACCCCCAAGCTAATGGGAGGTGTGAGAGAGTACACCGTACGATTTTCAACATGTTGAAAAAATACGTTAACCAGAAGCAAAATAACTGGGACCTTTTGTTGCCTTACGTAGTAACTGTGTATAACAATAGAATCCATGGGACTGTAGGGATGAGCCCCCACGAAATCATGTTCGGATACCCCATGAAATTGCTATGTGACATGACGGAAACAGATCAGCATATTTCGCATCCCGAAGTTAGGAGTTTAGCAAAGAAATTGCAACGCATGTGGAAATTTGTCAGGGCAAAGAACCGCCATGCATTCAGGAAGCAAGCTAAACATTACAACAAAACGTCGAGGCCAACAGAGTTCAAGGTAGGAGATTGGGTGCTATTGAGCGATCCGCAATTAAAGCCTGGGCAGGTGAAGAAATTGTAAGCCAAATTCAAGGGTCCCTACGAGGTAACAAGGGTTATTTCGCCTGTGAATCTCGAGTTAAAGCTGCCATTCAGAAGTGTTGTTGTCCACGTGAACCGCGTGAAGAAGTACGAACGGAGAGAGGATTGCAACCCGGAAGAGTCGTACCAAGAGACTGAGAAGCCTTAGGGGGAGACCCAGAAAAGCAGTAGCAGAGAACCGAAGGACGGTTGACAGGACTCATTGTGAGCGGGAGGAAATTTTAGACGCATCAATTTGGGAACCAGAGGACGACTTGCCACTTAGTGCCTGGATCCAGCCACCCAGAGCAGCTGTGAGTGAGGAATTGGACGGGGCAACACAGGAAAACGTACAGGAGACACCCACCGAGGCGGAGAACGGGCAGCCGCTAGCCGGGGAAGTACGTAGTCCGCTGGGAAGGGAGGAGCCGCCGAGAACAGCGACTCCGCAAGCAGCAGCCGTATCGAGGTGTGACCTACGGCCTAGGGCGCCAGCAGCAAGGGAGCAGGATCCCATCCCGGTGGTGAGTGAAGCGGCGACCTCCAGGTACGACCTGAGATCCAGAAGGGCAAGCCAATAAGCATTTCTTTTTATTTTCTATTGTGATCTTAATTTTGTTTTGTGTGAACATATTTTTTTTTTATTTTTTATTGTTACAAGAAAACATTTTTTTCCTTATGCTGTGAGAAAAGAACCTATTGGAACATAGTAGTGCAAAAAAATGGACTAACATTTAGAAGAAAACTGTAAGTCTATTAAGTGTTTTTCATTTATATATGTATGTGTTTGTTGTGAGCAGGTAAGTATTGATAAGGGTTTCATTTACTGATCGGTTCATGTAACAATGACGATGGCAAAAAGGTGTACATCAATGGTAGATAGTGTGTGTAGCCATTAGGAGATATTGGTATCTGTACAATGCTCGGTACATAGATGAAGGAATTAAGTGAGTAACACTCAATGTGCAGGCAAGCTATCAGCTTTAAAGAATGCTAGCCAGACAGTCTGTCATTGAATGCAAAGCCAGTGATTATTAATCTTACAACGGCCTTGCTAGGTTTGAAGTACGGTAAGATAAACAGGCTATAACCAACAGCTGAGCTGACGAGGTATTTTCATGACATGAGATCCTGAAAGACAAGGATAGTGTGTTAACAGCTGTGCATAAGTGTAATATAGAAAGAGATTTGTAGGCTATCTGCGTATTGTAGATAACAATGAGGGTTTTTATTTATGTTAACATTTAGATGTTTTTATCCAGTATAACTTTAATGGTTGAATTTTATAATTGCCAAATGAGTAATAGTTTTGATTTTTGTGGATCAGTTTTCTGATGTTGCAGCATGTGTGAACGCGTACAAAGTTTCAAAATATATGGCCATTGTTTTGATCCTTCTGTTGAGTCAGCACATGTATCGCATACTCAGAGGGTGATATAAGGCACGACGTATTGTTAGGGAAATTGTTTTAAAATTTTGCAAATTATTATAGGGAGAAAACATTCAAGATTTTTTCTTTGGACAAGCAATCAGTTGGAACATGTATCAGGAATGCGCACCTGGGTGAGATGATTCAATCTGTGTTTGTTTAAAGCAGTTGTGGAACAGTATAATTTTGATTTTGTTGTTTTTAAGCTGTTTAATAGACGGATGTATATTATTATTTTGCAATTAAGTATGTGTTTAGATATCTTTTGAGTTTGATGGCAATCAATTGTTTTATTTTCTTTTAGTGGGTAACCGAAATTTTTATATGTTTTATTGAGGGATGTTTAAAATTTAATTATGGAGTTTCATCCAATAAGAAGTTGATTGAACCCTGCTAAGATGATATAGCAGACATTTTCACATTGTCTTTTTTTTTGTTGTTGTTATTTTTCATCAATTTATTTTTTGATTATTTTTGGGAATGTATAGGTTTATTTACTTTTTTTTCTTTGGGTTATTTTGCATTTTTTATTGTCATTATGTAATGTATATTTTGGTACCCTGACATGACTGACACGTATTCCACGTATTCCAAACTCTAGTTTGTATTTATGTTTATATGTTTTTTTTGTGGATTATTTGTTTTTCCAAGGCGAGGACGCCTTTTACCCCGTGGGGGAGGTATTGTAAAGCCTCGATTGGTACCCCTGATAGCAAAGTCCAAAGTATATTTCCGCTGCGGCAAATACCGCTGATGAGGTAAACACGAGGCAGGATGGAGACGCGGAGTCAGTCATGGCGGGGACGTACAGGTAGAGAGAAGTGTGAACGGCGAATATGCCAAGTGATGTATAGAAAGGACTAATTTATGTATAACTAGTAGATTAGGGTGGAGGAATAATAAACGGGGTAGAATAGAGTTCAAGTGTGTTATTTAACGATATGTGTACATAATCCTGAAAGTAAACCTAGGGAAGGAAAGAGCGTCGAAAGCAGGGATGGCGAGGGCGGTTATATGGCCGTAATCGGTTCCATCTTGACGGAGTGCCAACAGGTACTCAACACAAGAACACTTTTTGTGCTTATTATCTTGCAGTTTTTTGGGACTTCTTGCTGAGGTATTTTGAAATTATTTATTGTAAGCAAAACACTGAGATCGCTCATAACACACACTGAACCAAGAATTTTCGGAACATCATCATTAACATCCATTAAGCACAGCACTAGCCTTTCCACTGCCATTATGCTAATCCACTGCCCTTTAAGTCCTTCTTTTACACTTAGGAAGTACTGCATCACATCTTCCAAACAATGCAGAGCTTGTCGTTCAGCATAACTTTTAAGTTCTTTTAATCTTTCTGCAACTGCTTGGTTTAAATTTTCTTCTTCTGCATGATGGACCTGGTCTTGACAAGTACTCGGGCAGATTAGGAAATATTGATGGTACTGCACCAAGTTTCAGTTTAGGGTAAGTTCTAGGAAATGTTTTTATTTCACGTTAACTACAAATGTCTCTGTTCTTATCACACTCTCTTCAGGAAAATGCTTCACACAAATAACAGGCTTGCTTACCCCTGTAAAGTCTGTAGGAATGTTTTTAAGTCACTTCTTCTTAAGTTCTTCGTCTTTTGGTAAAGAAAATGTACTAACACTTTCATGTTGTGACTTGTAGTTACTTTTACACTACATCACCTAGGCATTGTGAATTCCTGAAACAATTAAGAAATACTTTAGCAGCGTTGTCATAAATTATTATGATCAGAACTAATTACCACAGCATCTGTATTATAAATCAGTTTGCAAGTCGTTGAGGTTATGATAGGCCTATTTATGCATATGAAACAAATCATGCACAGAGACTTACCAGTACTGTTTTCTGTGTAAATGTTTTTCTTCTGCCTCATTTAATATTCTACATGAAGGACGTCTTCACAAACATTCAGATAGGAAATGTATTCAACATCACTGCAGTTGCGTAATATTTCGTCAGCTTTAAATACACACATATGTACATTTATTCTTCGTTTCTATGTTATATACATAGGGAGTAGTTGCAACAGAACAGTGCAATTCTCTCCACACACAATTTCTTGTTAATAAAACACTATAAAAGAGGAACTGATACACAAGCACCAGTTATATGTACAGATGAAATTCTCGTCACAGACAAGATGGCCGCCAGTCCACATTCCTTCCGCGTCACCGGTGCGGTGGTGTTCTTCCGAGCACCTACGCAACCGAAAGCTTACCAAAGAAGGAAGAAAAATAGTCCTACTGAATTTCCGGATGTAATAATTTTAAACCTTTTTTTAAAATTTCTGATTAGCGTGAGTAAATTGTATTAAATTAACCAAATCGATTTACTAGAGTAAAACACAATAAACCGGTGTTTACAATGTCAAATTCTTGACGTATAATTTACGTATAATTACGAATATTTTTTTACGTTATTTTGATATTAGCAAATGAACAGTAAATTCGATTTTGTTTCATAATTACTTATGTAACAGTACTTAATTTTGATGTATAATGAATATCAAGCAGGATTAAACTACAATTTATATACATGTATATATTGGATATAAAATATACGTATAATTTATGTTTTGAACTTGACCAAACCCTAAGATATATATCTAGCTCTAAAACATACGTATATTATACATATCGTGCTGCGTGGGTTGTAGCTCACGCTGGTCGATTCATTTGTTTTTAATGTCAAGGCACGCAAACATAATGTGAAATTTTCAACCTACACCGAAGAGGATTATTATTATTATTATAGGGATAATCAATATTAGCCTAAATATGGTCAAACGTTGTTCGATTTGGACGAAACTCACTATACAGGGATTTTCCGGGCCTAGGAACTCGAATCTAAGGTCGCTTTTACCAGGTGACGCTATCTAATCGTGATATGTAGTCCACATGATTTAGGTGTTAATATAATGATTTAACTATTATGCTCTTAATTTTTAATTTTTGAAATAATTATCGCGGGCGAAGCCGCGGGCACATGCTATCTAAAAATAATAAAAGGACGTGTTTGTCTGTCTGTCCACGATGCCCAGCGAAATCTACTGAACGCAGAGATCTGAAATTTTAAACATAGATGGGCTGAAAGGTGGGCGAATGCGCATCGAAGCCGGATTTTTAATTTTAGCTTTCGTTCGCGAGTTGTGAGTGAAAAACTGGCAGAATACGTGATTTTAGCGCTGTCACAGCATCAGATTTCAGTAATACATTTCAATGTCAAATCAATTGCAGTTGGCTTTGGCTATTTTTGTCATACCGTGGTAATAAAAGCATCGCGATCGCTAGAATGTTGTAAGCCCACGCTGGTCGATTCATTTGTTTAGAATGTCAAGGCCCGTAGACATATGAAATTTTCAACCTACACGGAAGAGGGGTAATCAACATAGACCTAAATATGGTTAAACATCGTTCGATTTGGACGAAACTCACTATACAGGGATTTTCTGGGCCAAGGAACTCGAATCTGAGATCGCTTTTACCAGGCGACGCTATTTAATCGTGACATGTAGTACACGTGATTTAGGTGTTAATAAATATGATTTAACTATTATGCTCTTAATTTTTAATTCTTGAAATAATTATCGCGGGCGATCGCTTGATTTTGTAAGTCCATCCTGGACGATTCATTTGTTTAGAATATCAAGGCCCGAAGACATATGAAATTTTCAACCTACACGGAAGAAGGATAATCAATATAGGCCTAAATATGGTCAAACATTGTTCGATTTGGACGAAACTCACTGTACAGGGGTATTCTGGGCCAAGGAACTCGAAACTGAGGTCGCTTTTACCAGGCGACGCTATCTAATCGTGGTATGTAGTCCACGTGATGTAGGTGTTAATAAATATAGTGATTAACTGTTATGCTCTTAATTTTTAATTTTTGAAATAATTATCGCGGGGGAAGCCGCGGGCACATGCTAGTAAATAATAAGAATGGTGGTAATCTGTATTAATAAAAGGAAGTGTCTGTCCTCCGTCTGTCCGCGATGCCCAGCGAAATCTACTCAACGCAGAGATCTGAAATTTTATACATAGGCGGACTAAAGGGTCGGAATGTGCACCTCGAAGCCGGAATTTTAATTTTCGCTTTAGTTCGTGAGTTATGAGTGAAAAACGGGCAGAAAACGTGTATTTATTCCGTTTTCGAAGCATGAGTTTTCAGTAATGCAAATCAATTACACTAGGCTTTGGCTATTTTTGTCAAACCTTCGACATAAAAGCATCGCGATCTCTTGAATGTTGTAGCTCACGCTGGTCGATTCATTTGTTTTTAATGTCAAGGCACGCAAACATAATGTGAAATCTTCAACTTACACCGAAAAGGATTATTATTATTATTATTATAGGGATAATCAATATTAGCTTAAATATGGTCAAACGTTGTTCGTTTTGGACGAAACTCACTATACAGGGGTTTTCCGGGCCTAGGAACTCGAATCTGAGGTCGCTTTTACCAGGTGACGCTATCTAATCGTGATATGTAGTCCACATGATTTAGGTGTTAATATAATGATTAACTATTATGCTCTTAATTTTTAATTTTTGAAATAATTATCGCGGGCGAAGCCGCGGTGCTCATGCTACCTTAAAATAATAAAAGGACGTGTTTGTCTGTCTGTCCACGATGCCAGGCGAAATCTACTGAACGCAGAGATCTGAAATTTTAAACATAGATGGGCTGAAAGGTGGGCGAATGCGCATCGAAGCCGGATTTTTAATTTTAGTTTTCGTTCGCGAGTTGTGAGTGAAAAACTGGCAGAAAACGTGATTTTAGCGCTGTCGAAGCATCAGATTTCAGTAATACATTTCAATGTCAAATCAATTGCAGTTGGCTTTGGCTATTTTTGTCATACTGTGGTAATAAAAGCATCGCGATCGCTAGAATGTTGTAAGCCCACGCTGGTCGATTCATTTGTTTAGAATGTCAAGGCCCGTAGACATATGACATTTTCAACCTACACGGAAGAGGGGTAATCAACATAGACCTAAATATGGTTAAACATCGTTCGATTTGGACGAAACTCACTATACAGTGATTTTCTGGGCCAAGGAACTCGAATCTGAGATCGCTTTTACCAGGCGACGCTATCTAATCGTGACATGTAGTCCACGTGATTTAGGTGTTAATAAATATAATGATTTAACTATTATGCTCTTAATTTTTAATTCTTGAAATAATTATCGCGGGCGATCGCTTGATTTTGTAAGTCCATCCTGGCCGATTCATTTATTTAGAATATCAAGGCCCGAAGACATGAAATTTTCAACCTACACGGAAGAGGTATAATCAATATAGGCCTAAATATGGTCAAACATTGTTCGATTTGGACGAAACTGACCGTACAGGGGTATTCTGGGCCAAGGAACTCGAATCTGAGGTGGTCGCTTTTACCAGGGGACGCTACCTAATCGTGGAATGCACTCCACGTGATTTAGGTGTTAACAAATATAATGATTTAACTATGCTCTTAATTTTTAGTTTTTAATTTTTGAAATTATTATCGCGGGGGAAGCCGCGGGCACATGCTGTTTGTCTGTCTGTCCACGATGCCCATCGAAATCTACTGAACGCAGAGATCTCAAATTTTAAAGATAGATGGACTGAAAGGTGGGCGAATGCACCTCGAAGCCGAATTTTTAATTTTAGCTTTCGTTCGCGAGTTATGAGTGAAAAACTGGCAGAAAACGCGATTCGCTCTGTCGAAGCATCAGGTTTCAGTAATACATTTCAATGTCAAATCAATTGCAGTTGTCTTTGGCTATTTTTGTCATACCGTGGAAATAAAAGCATCGCGATCGCTTGAATGTTGTAAGCCCACGCTGGTCGATTCATTTGTTTAGAATGTTAAGGCCCGTAGACATATTAAATTTTCAACCAACACGGAAGAGGGATAATCAATATATGCCTAAATACTGTATGGTGAAACATTGTTTGATTTGAACGAAACTATACCAGGGTTTTCTGGGCCAAGCAACTCGAATCTGAGGTCGCTTTTACCAGGCGACGCTATCTAATCGTGGTATGTAGTCCACGTGATTTAGGTGTTAATAATTATAATGATTTAACTATTATGCTCTTAATTTTTAATTTTTGAAATAATTATCGCGGGCGAAGCCGCGGGCACATGCTGTTTGTCTGTCTGTCCACGATGCCCATCGAAATCTACTGAACGCAGAGATCTGCAATTTTAAAGATAGATGGACTGAAAGGTGGGCGAATGCACCTCGAAGCCGAATTTTTAATTTTAGCTTTCGTTCGCGAGTTATGAGTGAAAAACTGGCAGAAAACGTGATTCGCGCTGTCGAAGCATCAGATTTCAGTAATACATTTCAATGTCAAATCATTTGCAGTTGTGTTTGGCTATTTTTGTCATACCGTGGAAATAAAAGCATCGCGATCGCTTGAATGTTGTAAGCCCACGCTGGTCGATTCATTTGTTTAGGATGTTAAGGCCCGTAGACATATTAAATTTTCAACCAACACGGAAGAGGGATAATCAATATAGGCCTAAATACTGTATGGTGAAACATTGTTTGATTTGAACGAAACTATACCAGGGTTTTCTGGGCCAAGCAACTCGAATCTGAGGTCGCTTTTACCAGGCGACGCTATCTAATCGTGGTATGTAGTCCACGTGATTTAGGTGTTAATAATTATAATGATTTAACTACTATGCTCTTAATTTTTAATTTTTGAAATAATTATCGCGGGCGAAGCCGCGGGCACATGCTAGTCTATATTAATAAAAGGAAGTGTCTGTCCTCCGTCTGTCCTTCTGTCTGTCCGCGATGCCCAGCGAAATCTACTCAACGCAGAGATCTGAAATTTCATACATAGGCGGACTAAAGGGTCGGAATGTGCACCTCGAAGCCGGAATTTTAATTTTCGCTATCCTTCGAGAGTTATGAGTGAAAAACGGGCAGAAAACGTGTATTTATTGCGATTTCGAAGCATGAGTTTTCAGTAATACAAATCAATTACACTAGGCCTTGGCTATTTTTGTCATTCCTTCGACATAAAAGCATCGCGATCTCTTGAATGTTGTAGCTCATGCTGGTCGATTCATTTGTTTTTAATGTCAAGGCACGCAAACATAATATGAAATTTTCAAACTACACCGAAGAGGATTATTATTATTATTATTACTATTATTATTATTATTATTATTATTATTATTATTATTATTATAGGGATAATCAATATTAGCCTAAATATGGTCAAACGTTGTTCGATTTGGACGAAACTCACTATACAGTGGTTTTCTGGGCCAAGGAACTCGAATCTGAGGTCGCTTTTACCAGGTGACGCTACTAATCGTGATATGTAGTCCACATGATTTAGGTGTTAATATAATTGTTGTTATGCTAAATATTAAACACAGTGGAAGAATTGATATAAATGGCAGCTTCATTTATAATAGCATTCCAAACTACTAACTCACCAACAAGGACTGGTGGTGGCAGCACCATACATACATAGTTACAGAATAAACACAACATAAACAATATTAGATGTTCATTTGTTGGTTTACGTAACTCAAGCATGGATACCAACACCTCTCCTCGGAAATCAACAAATTCAATAAATCACAAATGACACTACAATATTTCCAAACTTTGGCTTCTTCACTAAAATCCAAGTCTGGTTCCTTTCATGGTTCTTCATATCCACCTCCATAGCTTTCAACCAGGTGTCTCTATCCTCTCTACACATGATCTCTTCTGGGGTCCTGGGTGGCTCCAAAACATCAATTACACCATCCCTTACCTTGCAGCAATAATTGCAACACGACAGATTGCACATCCTTCTAGGTTGCTTCAAGCGTTTTGAACTCCTAAGTCCCTCCTCTGAAGTGGCATCATTGTAGGGCACTTCTCTCATAGAACCAGAGTCCTGTACCTCACCTGTGTCACTGGGGTCTAGCACCTCTCCTGTGCCACCAGAGTCCAGCTTCTCTCCTGTGGGACCGGGATCCAGCACCTCTCCTGTGGCACCGAGCTCCAGCTTCTCTCCTGTGGCACCGGGGTCCAGCACCTCTCCTGTGGCACTGGGGTCCAGCACCTCTCCTGTAGGGAACTGGATTATATCCATTAGAGTTGGCTTCTCATCCTCCAGGCGGTAGCCTTTTATTCCTAGCAAAACTTCATTTCTCTCTTTATATTTCTTGAATTCTTGTAGGGCATCACTTTTCTTCGCTATAGCTGACGTTGTGAGGGCTTCAACTCTTCCCATAGTTTGCAGGTTAGGGTGGCCTAGTCTCTTATGCCACGTCATCTGAGAAACTCTTGCAGCTTTTCTCATGTTAACGTTCTTTAGATATTCCTCATTTAACTCTTTTATTGATACATCTCCAACAGTAGTGACAAAATATAACCTTCCAATTCGATGTGCTTGAAAGATTAATTTTTCTCCCTTTAATAACTTATTCAAACCATTCTTCGATCTGAACTCAAGACCTTTCTCCTCTATCTGACCTTGAGAAATCAAATTATCATGTAATTCAGGCACATAGAGCACATCCTGAAGCTCTACATTCTTTCCTCCACATTCATCTGACATAGGAATTACAACAGATCCCAAGCCACTTATTTTCAGCGGTCTCCCATCACAGACTTCAACAGTACCTGAGCATTCTCTGAAATTCTTGAAAATCTCTCTTCTATTTGTCATGTGGTCAGAAGCACCACCGTCTAATATCCATACATCGTGTTTGCATTGAGAATACTTCTTCGCATGCAATACCACATGCTCCCTTGTAGTAACTGAAGCAGAAGCTTTCTTGGGTTCACTACTCCCTTTTTCCTTCTCTTCTAGTTCCTGAGTCTTGGGGCAATTTTTCGCAATGTGTCCTTCACCACCACATGCATAGCAAAAGTATCTCCCTTTGTACTGCTTCCGTTGAGATATACTGTTATTCTGATTGGTAGAATTCCTTCCATCGGTATACTTTTTACCTTTAGTGCTCGGCGGTTTCCAAGTTGTCTTTAATGCTTGATGTGATGATAGGCTTTGTTTTCTCATTTCTTCCTCTTGTTCCAGTAACACTTGCTTTATGTAGGACATGTCCATCTTATCCGGCTGAGTCACCAAAGTCTTCACTGTTATTTCATATTCTGGGGGAAGGCCAGACAAACACAAATGAGCCAACTGTTTATCAGATATCTCCAAATCATTCTTCCTCAACAGTCGATTCATATTCATCATTGTATTGCTATACTCTTGAATGGTCATATCACCCTTTACCATGGTTGCCAATTCTCGTAACTTCATCATAGCACCATACTGAGTGTTCTGGTGGCAAATAGTTTCGAGTTTGGTCCATGCTTCACTCGCCTTGTTGAAATCAACTATGTCGTTAATGAGATCATCACTAACTGATCTCATAATAAGAGATAGCGCCATGAGGTTGGCTTTCTCGCGCCGACGGGTTTCTGCTTGATTTAGATGAGCTCCATCAACATCGTTATAACCCGTGATTGCTTCCCAACACTCTTTAATCAACATTTCAGATTTCACGCGCGCCATCCACGCCACATAGTTATTTCTTGTTAGCTTTGGAATATAGAAGGTTTTCTCTTCCATCTCCGCCATTTTGACCGTTGCAAAATTCGTCGCTGCACTGTTACACAATATGATAGTTTACTAGATTCTCCACACGTTCCACTATATTGTATTACGTCTCCTCAATTCACTCGAACACTGCGCTCCTGGGCCCATAACCTGTTGTTATGCTAAATATTAAACACAGTGGAAGAATTGATATAAATGGCAGCTTCATTTATAATAGCATTCCAAACTACTAACTCACCAACAAGGACTGGTGGTGGCAGCACCATACATACATAGTTACAGAATAAACACAACATAAACAATATTAGATGTTCATTTGTTGGTTTACGTAACTCAAGCATGGATACCAACAATAATGATTTAACTATTATGCTCTTAATTTTTAAAATAATTATCGCGGGCGGAGCCGCGGGCACATGCTATATTAAAATAATAAAAGGACGTGTTTGTCTGTCTGTCCACGATGCCCAGCGAAATCTACTGAACGCAGAGATCTGAAATTTTAAACATAGATGGGCTGAAAGGTGGGCGAATGCGCATCGAAGCCGGGTTATTAATTTTAGCTTTCGTTCGCGAGTTGTGAGTGAAAAGCTGGCAGAAAACGTGATTTTAGCGCTGTCGAAGCATCAGATTTCAGTAATACATTTCAATGTTAAATCAATTGCAGTTGGCTTTGGCTATTTTTGTCATACCGTGGTAATAAAAGAATCGCGATCGCTAGAATGTTGTAAGCCCACGCTGGTCGATTCATTTGTTTAGAATGTCAAGGCCCGTAGACATATGAAATTTTCAACCTACACGGAAGAGGATAATCAACATAGACCTAAATATGGTTAAACATCGTTCGATTTGGACGAAGCTCACTATACAGGGATTTTCTGGGCCAAGGAACTCGAATCTGAGATCGCTTTTACCAGGCGACGCTATCTAATCGTGACATGTAGTCCACGTGATTTAGGTGTTAATAAATATAATGATTTAACTATTATGCTCTTAATTTTTAATTCTTCAAATAATTATCGCGGGCGATCGCTTGATTTTGTAAGTCCATCCTGGATGATTCATTTGTTTAGAATATCAAGGCCCGAAGACATATGAAATTTTCAACCTACACGGAAGAGGGATAATCAATATAGGCCTAAATATGGTCAAACATCGTTCGATTTGGACGAAACTCACTGTACAGGGGTATTCTGGGCCAAGGAACTCGAACCTGAGGTCGCTTTTACCAGGGGACGCTACCTAATCGTGGAATGCACTCCACGTGATTTAGGTGTTAATAATTATAATGATTTAACTATGCTCTTAAGTTTTAGTTTTCAATTTTTGAAATAATTATCGCGGGGGAAGCCGCGGGCACATGCGGGCACATGCTGTTTGTCTGTCTGTCCACGATGCCCAGCGAAATCTACTGAACGCAGAGATCTGAAATTTTAAACATAGATGGGCTGAAAGGTGGGCGAATGCGCATCGAAGCCGGGTTATTAATTTTAGCTTTCGTCCGCGAGTTGTGAGTGAAAAACTGGCAGAAAACTTGATTTTAGCGCTGTCGAAGCATCAGATTTCAGTAATACATTTCAATGTCAAATCTATTGCAGTTGGCTTTGGCTATTTTTGTCATACCGTCGAAATAAAAGCATCGCGATCGCTTGAATGTTGTAAGCCCACGCTCTTCGATTCATTTGTTTAGAATGTCAAGGCCCGTAGACATATGAAATTTTCAACCTACACGGAAGAGGGATAATCAATATAGGCCAAAATATGGTCATACATTGTTCGATTTGGACGAAACTCACTGTACAGGGGTATTCTGGGCCGAGGAACTCGAATCTGAGGTCGCTTTTACCAGGCGACGCTTTCTAATCGTGGTATGTAGTCCACGTGATTTAGGTGTTAATAAATATAATGATTTAACTATTATGCTCTTAATTTTTAATTTTTGAAATAATTATCGCGGGCACATGCTAGTAATTTAATATCAGAGGTTTCCCAATGCTTCGAGAGACTGACTAAAATCACTCTTACTCACTTACTTACAAACTCTCTTACGTGTGGGCCTTCGCTCCGAATATTCCTTACGTTTGGAGCTTCGCTCCGAATATTAATTATTCACTTAATCGTCGAGAGCTCCGCTCCCAGTTACAATAAAAAAACTAAAAAAAAAACTAAACTCCGTGAGGCTACATCCCCGGAAGGTCTTGGCCTACCACCCGACCGCTGCATCATCTCCCGTAGGCAGATGGCAGGATTGGGGGGCATGTGGTCAGCATGCCGACACCCACGGCCGTTAATGGTGGTTTTCTGGACCGGTCCCAGTTACAGTGTCTGCAATTAATTGGACTTAGAAAAATTTTACATAGAATAATATTTCAACTTAGAATATTTTTGTCCATAATCGCGAGCAATTAAGATATTATACCGCGAAGCGATTGTATCATCAACAGGGCCCGGATTCTGATGACCTAAAATTGTTTGAAAAATGACCTATAAAATGACCCTAAATTTTAAAGAAAATGACTTAATAACTATAAAAAATGACCTAACAACTGATATTTTATTTATAAAAAAGTATTATTGTACACACAAAGTTATAGACTAGTTTGTACATAATTGTAAAAACTGTAAATAAGTGTAATGTTGTGAATGTTCATTTCTCACGGAAACTGAGTCAAAATTCGGCATTTCCTTTTGTGGTCTGCCGGATTATATTGTTGTTTATTGAGGGTAAACAGCAGTTTGCAATCTCAAATTCAAGCAGGTGCCAAGTCAGTCTAATAACAATAGCATAATGAATAGAATGAGAAAGTGTCATGACTCCACCGCTAATATAATGGTGGGTATAGGGAGAGCGGCGGTCCACCGAAACACTGGCAGCACCTTCGTTTGCGTTTCAACTTCTCAATGCTGCATCATGATAGTTTGGCATATTATGATTAAACTCGCAATCTTTAATTAACCCTTGGTCCTATTTCTGTGAAATTTGTGCAGAAATAATCTGCACAACACAGTCCTTCTGATGGTTAAAACAGAGACTTAAAAAATGCGGACATAAGTGTTTTTATTTCATTATATAAACATCACCAATTACACAAAATTCATGGAGGGTGAAACGGAATTTGACTATGCGACAATTTTTTTCATTTTTGGGTCCCGTAAAAACTTCAAGCGAGAAAGTTTTAGTGAAATATTTCAACTTTATTTTAAATTCAGTACCACCTTTATATCTTGAATGGTTTACGAGTAATTGAGTGGTAATTATTCCGAGCGCTACAGCTGAATGAATGATGTGGGACGATCATGAAGTGTTGAGGGTGAAACAACTTTGACTATGCGAAATTTATTATTTTATTTTTGTGTCCAGAAAGAGATCAAGCGTTTAAGGTTTAGTGAAATAATTGGATCTTATTATAAATCGAGTACCACCTATATATCTATAATGGTTAACGAGTAATAGTAATTACTCTAAAGCTAAAGCTACCAGAATGGTATTGAGGTATTAGCAGGCATCTTTTCCATAAAATACCAGCAATGACGTAAACATTTTTACATAATTTATTCGTGGACTCAATAGTAGTATGAAGGGGCGCATAAACTAAAATGGCGGATTATGACGCCGCCCCGACGCCTGAGTTGTGCCCTTTGTACAGGCGACGCCTGGCGTCATGGATGTCGTTCGAAAGCGCGCGATGCGCCTTTCGTCCTATGGTGTTCCGACGCCTCCGACGCCGCTACTATTTAAATTCTGAATTTTGTGTTTGGTATGCCAACTCCTTTTATGTATGCAGCACCAAAACTGTTAACCAACTCCCTTTACGAATACATCACCTACTTTTTTAATTCTGAATTTTGTGTATGGTAGGCCAAGTTATTTCTATGGATGCAGCGCCAAAACTGTTAACCATCTCCCTTTACGAATTCTGAATTTCGTGTAAGGTAAACTATTCTGAATTAATATTTTAAAATAATGTTTTTAACTCAACACAAAAGACGTAATTTCTGTATACTAGGAGAGGGGCCTACAATATTGTTACAGACTTAATTGCATTTAAAAAAAAATTGTTCTAATGATGAATTGAAACAACAACATATGATAAATTGAGAATAAATCATGCCTATAATTAAAATTAATACCGTAAGCAAATGAGATCGACCTCGATATCATCAGGACAAATATGTACCACTGTATGGATCACCTTTCTTGATAACGATCTTTTCCAGGTTCAGGGAGTTGAAACACTCATTTACCTTAATGATTCACAACTGGCGAAAAATAATTTATACAATAAACTTTTTTCTACCGACCCGAATTATTTCAAAATTAGCACATAAGCCTATTATGTTGTTAGAAGGAAATCTTTAACATTTCATGCGTGTAACTATTATAGTTCACAGAATACATAATACATAATTATTACTTAAAGACTAAAAAAAGGGGGAAGCCTCGAAATATCGATAAGACTCAAAATGCCGGAAGCCTCAAAATGACGGCAGACTCAAAATGGTGGAAGCCTTAAAAATGGCGGAAGACTCAAAATGGAGGAGAGTTATTTTAAAATCAATATGATGTCAGTGCGCATGTTTTGGTGCTGGTTTCGAGAAGAAAAGGCTATACTTGGAAATATCTTTTTTAAATGCTGAACAAGGGAATTTGAAATCATTTTTTTTTGTTTATTTTAGTTACTACAGCATAAACCTATATTAAAATCAGAAATAGTTACAGAATTACTTATGCCATTTGCGAAAGCTGATTATAATTTCCCCAATGCATAGTTATTAAAAGATAAATAGGTTTATACTTACATAACCTTGTTCTGCTTCTCCTATACGGCAGCCTTTCTTCGACATGATGAGCAGTGTTAGTATTACTATCATCTAATTGAAAATGATTGTGTAAGGATTAGGAAAACGATTAAAGAGATTTGTTTAGAGCGTTACAACGTTATTCCGTATCCATAAGGTTGTCACGCTCGTGTGAAATAACGGTTTTCACAGCAGTAGAGCTTGATTGTTTATTTCAACGGTAACCATATCAAATAAAAACAGATTTTCCCAGCTAGCAGGAACACTTTGTTTATATAATTAAACACTTCACTATGCATGAGAACAAATTTACTCATGATATAATTTATGATAGTAGAATTCGTGATAAGATCAGTGATGCTAATTGTAATTCTGTAATCAAAAGGACATGTTCCTCTGAGTATAAAATAGAAGCGTTTTAGGCAGCTGATCTCATCGACTTTCTATAATTCTTAAGTGTATGTATTTCTACGTGTGATTGAAAGTGATAGTGATTCAACACCTTCTTCCAGAAAAATCACCAGTATCTAAGGTATGTTTCATCCAAGTAACATTGTTTTTATTTAACTTGTTTAACTTCAGTTGTGTTTAAAAACCCGTAATGTATATTGTCTATGATCCAAGACTTTAAACTTAAAACAATTTGCTGTGCACATTTTGCTTCAGGAAAATTATGAAATTTACAGACAGTAATACATTTAGGTAGAATATTTAAATTTGGACAGTTGAAATCAAATAGATCGTAGAACTCAACAGACGGAATAATGGTTTGTAGAAATTGTTTCTTCTGAAAATCTTTCACAAATACATGATCACAATTGTTGAAAACGTTTTTAAAAATATTTTCCATTTGAACATAATCTACAAACCCATGATCGTAATTTAATCCATGATGAAAATGTTCTAAATAATGTTTTGTCATTTCGTTTACAACACTGTCTTCAGGACTGTTGAATAATAGATGTACACTATTTTCACCTTTCAAATCACAAGAAAGAAATTCTTTTACAAAAAATAGACCTGTTGATTGTTCGACATAACCCTGTACGTCTGCAACTCGGACACCCCTACGATCAAAAGAAAACAATATATCACTAACATATTTCATACGCTTAGGCCAATATAAAATAAAACATGACGTAAGACAGAACATTGTATGTAACACCTATTACCAGTTGTGAGATTGAAACACACCTTGCCCCATAAGTAGCGTTATTGAATTTCTCAATTATTGATGCCATCTGAAAAGCAAAAGAAAAGTCTTTAATATAATATAACATTTTTATAAAACTATATCAACAATAAACTCAAGCAGATGCTTTTGTAAAAAAAAAGGAACAAATCAAGTGACCAACAAGTAATTAAACAAAGTAGTAAAACATTAAAAGTAGTACTTTAAACAATCTAGACATCGCTTACCTCCTTACTTGTAGGAGAAAAGACAAAGACGATGTTAGAAGAACAGATGCTGATGGTGACGACAACTACGTAGTCTACAGTATTCACAGAACGAACGATGAAACAGTGCTTAAAGACGGAACAGTAATGTCAGGCCTTTTATAGGGATATTAAGTAATGGGTTCCCCCTATTTGAACTTACACAACTTTCTTGTTTGAAATAGAATTAGATGTCTGAACCGGATTTCGTATGAAGGTGACATTGCTTATTAACCTAATTATGGTGTAATTTCAAATCTTGTTAGGTCACAAATAATATATTGAACATTATTCAAAGAAGAGGAAAATAATGTCCGTTGTGCATAAAAAAATGAAAATTACGTAAAAAATCCACAAATCATGATTGAACATATCCAATTGACAGAGGAAATGAAGTCATTTATTCATTTAACCTAATTCTAGTCTAGTTATAGATGAAAATAAGGTCAAGTTATCAATAAACAGATGAAAAATTATTAAATAAATCCCTAACATAGTTTTCACAACGACTGAAGTGTACAAAGAAGACATTTTCAAATTAGTTAGGTACAAGTTAGTTATATTTTCAACTTTTAGATAATATTATACAGAATTTTTATCCTCAAGCCATGACTTGTAATCGACTGAAGTGTACAAAGAAGACATTTTCAAATTGGTTAGGTACAAGTTAGTAATATTTTCAACTTTTAGATAATATTATACAGAGTGTGTTATCCACGAGGCATGACTTGTAATAAATAATTTAGTTTTCATAGCGATTGAAGTGCAGAAAGAAGACATTTTCAAATTAATTAGTTACAAGTTAGTAATAACTTCTACATATGAATAGAACTATACATTTTTTAATCACAAGTTATGTAAAATAATATAGTTTTCGTAATAACATGTGTGCAGAGGTAGTTACTTAGTTAGTTTCGTTGTGAATATTCTTCGATTTAAATAATATGATGTCAGTTTTCAGCCATGATTTGTAATAAATAATTTTGTTTTCATAACGAGTGAAGTGCACAAAGAAGACATTTTTTCAAATTTCATCAAATATGTTACCTACAGGAGGGATAATTAAAATTAATAAGGTGTCAGTGCGCATGTTTAGGTGTTAGTTTCGAAAAGTAAAGGCAATACCAGGAAATTAAATCTGTTTTATGAGATAGCCATCTTTAAATGTTGGACAAGGAAGCGCATACGGATCTCAGAGGAAATTAAAAAACAACTCGACGCGTCGAGTTTTTCAATTTCCTCGATCCGTATGCACAGCTTACGGCATATGAATTTTATCCCAATAACCTAACCTAACCTAATATAGTAATATACTATTACGAAAAGAAATAAAAATTTTTTTTTATCCCAATAACATAACCTAACATAACATAACCTGTCCTAATCTAAAAATTCTTAAATACTTATAACCTTTCCAAGCCTATAGACATAATTTTAAAAATTTCAGATCCCGATAACCTAACATAACCTAAACTAACTTAACCTTTCTTAAGTGCCGTGAGGAAAAAGTTTAACGAGTGTTACATACAGTATGAAAAAACTCGCATATTGTAGAAAATGTGATAATAATTATTTGATGGTAAACTCTAGTGCATTTAGAACACAGCTTGTGATTAAAAAAACTGTGTAATGTTATTTATATGTAGAAAATATTACTAATTTGTACCAAGGTATTTTGAAAATGTCTTCCTTGTACACCTCAGTCGCTATGAAAACTAAATTATTTATACAAGTCATGGTTGAAAACTGACAGAATAATATTTAAATAAAAAATGTATTCAGAAAATTTCTAACTTGTTGTTGTTGATTAGAAGAAACTAAATTATTTATTCAAGACATGGTTGAAAACTTACAGAATATAATTTAAATAAAAAAAAAGTATTCAGAAAATTTCTAACTTGTTGTTAATTAGAAGAAACTTACTTCTTCTGCACACATGTTAATACGAAAACTAAATTATTTTACACAACTAGTGGTTAAAAACAGTATAATATTATTTAAATGTTGAAAATAATACTAACTTGAAGAATATTCACAACGAACCTAACTAACTTGCTACCTCTGCACACATGTTATTCAGAAAACTGGATTATTTTAGATAACTTGTGATTAAAAAATGTATAATTTAATTCATATGAAGAAATTATTACTAACTTGTCCCTAATTAATTTGAAAATGTCTTCTTTGTGCACTTCACTCGTTGTGAAAACTAAATGATTTACACAAGTCGTGGTTGAAAACTGAAAGAATGTTTAAATCAAATAAAGTTTTCATAAAAATTTCTACCTTGTTCGTAGTAACTAAACTAAAATATAATTTCAAATTCCTTGTCCAACATTTAAAGATGGCTATCTCATAAAACAGATTTAATTTCCTGGTATTGCCTTTACTTTTCGAAACTAACACCTAAACACGCGCACTGACACATTATTAATTTTAAATATCCCTCCTGTAGGTAACATATTTGATGAAATTTGAAAAAATGTCTTCTTTGTGCACTTCACTCGTTATGAAAACAAAATTATTTATTACAAATCATGGCTGAAAACTGACATCATATTATTTAAATCGAAGAATATTCACAACGAAACTAAGTAACTACCTCTGCACACATGTTATTACGAAAACTATATTATTTTACATAACTTGTGATTAAAAAATGTATAGTTGTATTCATATGTAGACGTTATTACTAACTTGTACCTAATTAATTTGAAAATGTCTTCTTTCTGCACTTCAATCGCTATGAAAACTAAATTATTTATTACAAGTCATGCCTCGTGGATAACACACTCTGTATAATATTATCTAAATGTTGAAAATATTACTAACTTGTACCTAACCAATTTGAAAATGTCTTCTTTGTACACTTCAGTCGATTACAAGTCATGGCTTGAGGATAAAAATTCTGTATAATATTATCTAAAAGTTGAAAATATAACTAACTTGTACCAAACTAATTTGAAAATGTCTTCTTTGTACACTTCAGTCGTTGTGAAAACTATGTTAGGGATTTATTTAATAATTTTTCATCTGTTTATTGATAACTTGACCTTATTTTCATCTATAACTAGACTAGAATTAGGTTAAATGAATAAATGACTTCATTTCCTCTGTCAATTGGATTAGCCCAGTCAAATGTTACAAAAAAAATGCGTGAACTTACATTAAATGGGGTAGTAATAATTTTTGGAGGGGAGTTTCGGACCATTACTGGGATCATAAATCCAAATTTGCAACCCTCAGAAACCTGTGCTCGCTGAATGGCGGTCGAATTAAACCGGTTTTTTCGGGCTTTTTTCGGTTTTTCGACAATATCTCCTAAACTATGCGTTTGTTGAAAATATTATTTCTTATCTTTTTAAAAGTAAATTAAATTCCCTAAAATATGAGATCAAAATCGTTTTTGTAAGTTATATAGGTACCGATATATGGCTTTTCAAAGATTAGCCTTTTTTCCAGAAAGTTAAAATTTTAAGTTTTCTTCGTGTTTCGAACTGAATACCGACAAAATAACACGTCCTACAGAAAAGTCAAGACAACAAAAGTTGTAGGCAATTTAATAAGCTTTAATGTGAGCTATAGCCCGTTCTTGTGGCTCAGATAGTCTCGTCATAAATGACAAAAACCGAAAATATGAAAAAATGCTTTTTTGGGTGAAAGTTGAATAACATCGTTTCCTCCACCAACAACTTAATTTTTTTGTATCATGTTGGCGGATATTGTCTTATAACTGTGTATAGAAACTATTTGTGTGTATATGTGCCTATGGGAAATGGATTTTGCGAGAAAAAAATATTTAAGCAGAATATTTAATAAAAAATGTATTTACTTTAAACCAACAGACATATTTAAACCATGTGTGAGGTTCCTGGTATGGGATGGTATGAGAAGTCGAGGGTGGGGTGATGTCTTCATCTTCACTTGAAGAACTGTCATTCTGGGGTGTGGGCACATTGCATTTCAGCTCAGTTTTGCGGCAGCTGCAGCCCACAGCGCAGCCCATCTTGCACTTGCACGAGATCAGTTGCAGAGGGGTTTGAGGGACTGGTTTAACTTCCATTGCAATTGGAGTAAGCCCAACTCGTCCAACTTCCACCCCAATCCGTGAGTTTTTTCCACCCCAACCACTTTTGTACCTGCGAAAAAGTAGAATGAAAATTGGTTATTCTATAATATTTCAAAGCATACACATGGTGTCAATAAAAGTGTATAAGTGAACAACGAAATTTAAGAACATAATGATAGGAAATGTATATGGACATACCTGATGATACATACAATAAGCATGATATTTTGCAGCATCTGTGGTTGGTGACAAACGGGCGAGGTTGACTTTGGCTGACAGGTCGTTGAGGGTGGTGTCAGTCGCTCCTTCATAAACTGCGACGAGATACTTCTCCTCAGCTGCAGCTATTTCATCGTGACTCACTTCTGGGTGGAGGAAGACTTCTGCTTGCTTGAATAGTGCTGGGGTTTTGAGGAAGGTTTGACAAATTTGGTTTTCCCCTGCTTGAAAGGGGCCCGGGAGAGTAATAAGAATTTCCGGTGGTGAACGATGTAGATGAATATTGGACGTCTGGCTCACCTCTTCTGAAAGTAGATGTATTTTTTGGAACTCAAACCAACTAATAACACAAGCAGGTCCACATCTTCCACGATGATTACAACCTTCTCAGAAGAGTCAGCTTTGGTGATGGCAGCTCTAAGAATGTCAGCATCAGTGTCGTCTTCTGTCACCTCAACACCATGCTGCTCAAATCTAGTTTTCAGTAGCTCTATCAGCCTATGCTTCTTAGTGTCGTTCGATAAGAACTTCTCTTGTGTGATGTTGATGGTTGTTGAAGCTGATAGGACAATGTCACTGCAGTTGAGGGCGGAGTATCATCTGAGACCTTCGGCACTTTTGGTACTTTTTTGAGAGGCGTCCTCCGGATATCCATCGAAGACAGTGGATTACATCTGTCCCAAAATGGTTTTTTCATAAAATGAATGTAGCCGTCAATGATGGTCTTCACTGATGCGTTTTGATGCCACACACATTTGTGGAGCAAGTAGCCACCATCGAGCATGATGTGGATATTGGCGTCTCGGGAGATGTTGGTAGTGAGGGATGTGAAACACGAATATAGAGCTGCCTTAGTTCCCTTCCTCACTCCAGTTTCGTTGAAAAGAGACATTGGGTAAGGGGGCACTTCATATTAGCAGCGGACTTTCAACTCTTCGTCTGATTTTTATGGTAATGCTAACTCGCTGAAATATTGTGAGAGTGTCAACTTCAATCTTCTTATTAGTCTAAGGCCACATGGGCTTGTTTTAATGTTGTGGTTCTGCGTGAAAAAAACGCGTCGGAAAGTCTGCAGTCCTCATGGCCACACGAGCTTCTCCTCACGCTGAGAATGTTGTGTAAACAAACATGGTCTGTTTATTCCGGTTGTTGTTTTAGGTGTTGGTTGCGAGGAATATATGGACGAATCATCATTTCTGTAATGCAGTAGCCTACTCTCCCGTGCTCCTTTGAATGTCCAGCAAAACGAAACCAAAAATAAGTAACTTTAAACGCTTTCCCCCCACATTTATCAATGCTTATGTACCTTTTTCTCAGAAACTGTTCAAGATAATTGCATGAAACTTTTGATAACAAATAAATGAACATTTCCTTGGAACGGAACTTTGATGTAGCCATTTATTAATATTTGCATTAATAAGAGGACTGACTTTTAACACAAATTTTATATCGAACATTAGATTTCTTAAAAGTAGATAATGGAAAGTACTTTAAAAAGTGTCTGAATAGAAAGTTTTATGGATCCTTTAAAAGTAAGCAGGTTTCAATTAGTTTTAATAATTTAATAAAATATTGGCCTTGCAAACCAAAATTAAGATGTCAAAGTTTCATAGTTACCCATTAAGTGGTTTCCATAGAAAAGGTGTATAAGTGTGGCGATAAAATTTAAAATAAAGAAAATAAATAAAAATACTAATGACAAAAAAATGTATTTTTAAGTGGTATATTATTATCAGAGCAAGGCATTTAATTACCATAAAACAGTGGAAAAACGCAAAATAAAAAATGCATTTATGACCTAAAAATAGTGAAAAATTACAAAATTTTTAATAATGACCAATACATTTTCCATTATTACTTATATTTAGTTTTTTTAAAGTAATGAATTGCTAAAAGCAATTTAACGGATGACAGTGTGTTATATATGAATTTACAATATAAAACAAACTTACTAAAAAAAAGTAAATGTGTACAACCTGGACACCCATAGCGAAAAAAAAATCATTTCTGAACTGGCGTGCCCATCCAATTGCCCCTAGAAAATATGTGCAATTTAAAAAGAAAGAAAAAAATAATTCTTTACTGCTACAAGACAAACTGATATGGTGTTTACAATAAACCTGAATTAAAATGAACTATGTATATTTGACGGTTATTCTCGAATAAAAACTACTGTCTGCTGCCTGAAACGGTTTGTAGGCCTTTATGGAAAAGCTCTTCTTTACCTAAAATGGCGAAAAATACCTAAAAATACCGAAAATGACCTAAAATGCAGAAAAAGACGTGAAAATGAAAAAAGACCTAAAAATTGTCTAAAAATTGTCCAAAAATTACCTATCTCTTGAAAATGACGAAAAGTGCAAAATAAAGCAAAAAATGCAAAAACTAATTGCCCTTATTTAATAAATTGTTTAATGATACACATTTATATAATATATTCGAGCTATCTTTTAACTTTCATATAAAAATGATGCAAAATCATCAATTGCCTTGCCCTAATTATTACCATAACATACCGAATGAGAGTAAAAATTTTCATAACTGTGGCTGCAATACTTTAGGAGTATGAACTATTTCCTAAAACCCTACGTCCCTCCTTAAAATTGGAAGAATAAATTATGAATAATTTTCCAAACATTGTACTTAAAACAATATTTCACTTAACGATATTAGTTTCGTTTTCATTATCAATCTCTTCCCAGTTTTCTCGGACAACTACTGCCGTTATTGATATCCCGGTTTTTGAAATCATGAACCCGGATATCATACCAACAAGGGTGTTTCTGTACTTCCAGTATAATTAATTCACTATCTAAATATCCCATTGTTATTAAGATTGATAATCGAAATGATGGCGAGAACACAACTGCAACAGCTGCTTGAATGGATGCACATGTGGCCACTCAAGTCAGCATGAAAACCAACAAACAAATGGACCCCAGCCCATTCCTTGAGCGGGCAACTTTTAAGACGCAGCAAAATGACTCCTTTTCTGCGATGAATCACTCCCATGTGGCCCGTCTCACATCTCTCAATGTAATCTATATATTCTGTTTGTTTTCCTACAGAGCCGCAGCACGGAAACAAGCCCGTGTGGCCTTAGGCTTAGTGACTTGTATGGAATTATTGATGCTTGCCAAGGTAACAACTTGCAACGAAGGTAACAACTTTGTCTTTACGTTGGAATCCAACTTTCCCAAATGTTTGGTTTTCTATGTTAACCACGCCTTCTGTTCCCAGTTCCTTGACAATTTAACAATTGACTTCATAGCCTCCAACAATCCCACTGCTAATAGAAACTATTTTGTCAGTAACGGGGAACAGATCTCGTGCAAGTGCAAAATGGGCTGCGCTGGGAGCTGCCGCAAAGCTAGGCGGAAATGCTCAGTTTTGTGCACTTTCTGAAAGAGAAAGGTTCTGCCGCAATGTGCCCACACCCCAGAATGACAGTTCTTCAAGTGAGGATGAAGATATCACCCCATCCTCGACTTCCCATACCATCCCATACCAGGAACCTCACACATGGTTTAAATATGCCTGTTGGTTTAAAAGTAAATACATTTTTATGAAATATTATGCTTAAATATTTTTTTCTGGCAAAATCCATCTCCCATAGGCACATATACACACAAATAGTTTCTATACACAGTTATAAGACATTATCCGCCAACATGTTACAAAATAATTAAGTTGTTGGTGGAGGAAACGATGTTATTCAACTTTCACCCAAAAAAGCATTTTTTCATATTTTCGGTTTTTGTCATTTATGACGAGACTATCTGAGCCACAAGAACGAGCTATAGCTCATATTAAAGCTTATTAAATTGCCCACAGCGTTTGTTCTTTTGACTTTTCTGTAGGACGTGTCATTTTGTCGGTATTCAGTTAGAAACACGAAGAAAACTTAAAATTTTAACTTTTTGGAAAAAACGGCTAATCTTTGAAAAGACGTATCTCGGTAATTATATAACTTACAAAAACGATTTTGACCTCATATTTTAGAAGATTTAATTTACTTTTAAAAAGCTGATAAATATTATTTTCAACAAACGCATAGTTTAGGAGATATTGTCGAAAAACCGAAAAAAGACCGAGAAAACCGGTTTATTTCGACCGCCATTCAGCGAGCACAGGTTTCTGAGGGTTGCAAATCTGGATTTGTGATCCCAGTAATGGTTCGAAACTCCCCTCCAAAAATCATTAATACCCCATTTAATGTAAGTTCCGATGTAACATTTGACTGGGCTAGATATGTTCAATCATGATTTGTGGATTTTTTACGTAATTTTCATTTTTTTATGCACAACGGACATTATTTTCCTCTTCTTTGAATAATGTTCAATATATTATTTGTGACCTAACAAGATTTGAAATTACACCATAATTAGGTTAATAAGCAATGTCACCTTCATACGAAATCCGGTTCAGGCATCTAATTCTATTTCAATCAAGAAAGTTGTGTAAGTTCAAAGAGGGGGAACCCATTACTTAATATCCCTATAAAAGGCCTGACATTACTGTTCCGTCTTTAAGCACTGTTTCATCGTTCGTTCTGTGAATACTGTAGACTACGTAGTTGTCGTCACCATCAGCATCTGTTCTTCTAACATCGTCTTTGTCTTTTCTCCTACAAGTAAGGAGGTAAGCGATGTCTAGATTGTTTAAAGTAAAAATAACTTCCTATTTCTATTAGATTCGATGTTTTACTACTTTGTTTAATTACTTGTTGGTCACTTGATTTGTTCCTTTTTTTTACAAAAGCATCTGCTTGAGTTTATTGTTGATATAGTTTTATAAAAATGTTATATTATATTAAAGACTTTTCTTTTGCTTTTCAGATGGCATCAATAATTGAGAAATTCAATAACGCTACTTATGGGGCAAGGTGTGTTTCAATCTCACAACTGGTAATAGGTGTTACATACAATGTTCTGTCTTACGTCATGTTTTATTTTATATTGGCCTAAGCGTATGAAATATGTTAGTGATATATTGTTTTCTTTTGATCGTAGGGGTGTCCGAGTTGCAGACGTACAGGGTTATGTCGAACAATCAACAGGTCTATTTTTTGTAAAAGAATTTTTTTCTTGTGATTTGAAAGGTGAAAATAGTGTACATCTATTATTCAACAGTCCTGAAGACAGTGTTGTAAACGAAATGACAAAACATTATTTAGAACATTTTCATCATGGATTAAATTACGATCATGGGTTTGTAGATTATGTTCAAATGGAAAATATTTTTAAAAACGTTTTCAACAATAGTGATCATGTATTTGTGAAAGGTTTTCAGAAGAAACAATTTCTACAAACCATTATTCCGTCTGTTGAGTTATACGATCTATTTGATTTCAACTGTCCA
Source organism: Ectobius pallidus (assembly GCA_964059195.1). Classification (NCBI taxonomy): domain Eukaryota; kingdom Metazoa; phylum Arthropoda; class Insecta; order Blattodea; family Ectobiidae; genus Ectobius; species Ectobius pallidus. The sequence continues at coordinate 247,445 of CAXKWD010000366.1, forward strand.
AATTTAAATATTCTACCTAAATGTATTACTGTCTGTAAATTTCATAATTTTCCTGAAGCAAAATGTGCACAGCAAATTGTTTTAAGTTTAAAGTCTTGGATCATAGACAATATACATTACGGGTTTTTAAACACAACTGAAGTTAAACAAGTTAAATAAAAACAATGTTACTTGGATGAAACATACCTTAGATACTGGTGATTTTTCTGGAAGAAGGCGTTGAATCACTATCACTTTCAATCACACGTAGAAATACATACACTTAAGAATTATAGAAAGTCGATGAGATCAGCTGCCTAAAACGCTTCTATTTTATACTCAGAGGAACATGTCCTTTTGATTATAGAATTACAATTAGCATCACTGATCTTATCATGAATTCTACTATCATAAATTATATCATGAGTAAATTTGTTCTCATGCATAGTGAAGTGTTTAATTATATAAACAAAGTGTTCCTGCTAGCTGGGAAAATCTGTTTTTATTTGATATGGTTACCGTTGAAATAAACAATCAAGCTCTACTGCTGTGAAAACCTTAGTTCATACATGTTATTTCACACGAGCGTGACAACCTTATGGATACGGAATAACGTTGTAACGCTCTAAACAAATATCTTTAATCGTTTTCCTAATCCGTACACAATCATTTTCAATTAGATGATAGTAATACTAACACTGCTCATCATGTCGAAGAAAGGCTGCCGTATAGGAGAAGCAGAACAAGGTTATGTAAGTATAAACCTATTTATATTTTAATAACTATGCATTGGGGAAATTATAATCAGCTTTCGCAAATGGCATAAGTAATTCTGTAACTATTTCTGATTTTAATATAGGTTTATGCTGTAGTAACTAAAATAAACAAAAAAAATGATTTCAAATTCCCTTGTTCAGCATCTAAAAAAGATATTTCCAAGTATAGCCTTTTCTTCTCGAAACCAGCACCAAAACATGCGCACTGACATCATATTGATTTTAAAATAACTCTCCTCCATTTTGAGTCTTCCGCCATTTTTAAGGCTTCCACCATTTTGAGTCTGCCGTCATTTTGAGGCTTCCGGCATTTTGAGTCTTATCGATATTTCGAGGCTTCCCCCTTTTTTTAGTCTTTAAGTAATAATTATGTATTATGTATTCTGTGAACTATAATAGTTACACGCATGAAATGTTAAAGATTTCCTTCTAACAACATAATAGGCTTATGTGCTAATTTTGAAATAATTCGGGTCGGTAGAAAAAAGTTTATTGTATAAATTATTTTTCGCCAGTTGTGAATCATTAAGGTAAATGAGTGTTTCAACTCCCTGAACCTGGAAAAGATCGTTATCAAGAAAGGTGATCCATACAGTGGTACATATTTGTCCTGATGATATCGAGGTCGATCTCATTTGCTTACGGTATTAATTTTAATTATAGGCATGATTTATTCTCAATGTATCATATCTTGTTGTTTCAATTCATCATTAGAACAATTTTTTTTTTAATGCAATTAAGTCTGTAACAATATTGTAGGCCCCTCTCCTAGTATACAGAAATTACGTCTTTTGTGTTGAGTTAAAAACAATATTTTAAAATATTAATTCAGAATAGTTTACCTTACACGAAGTTCAGAATTCGTAAAGGGAGATGGTTAACAGTTTTGGCGCTGCATCCATAGAAATAACTTGGCCTACCATACACAAAATTCAGAATTAAAAAAGTAGGTGATGTATTCGTAAAGGGAGTTGGTTAACAGTTTTGGTGCTGCATACATAAAGGGAGTTGGCATACCACACAAAATTCAGAATTTAAATAGTAGCCGCTGTATTCGTAAAGGGAGTTGGTTAACAGTTTTGGCGCTGCATACATAAATGAAGTTGGCCTACCATACACATAATTCAGAATTTAAAAAGTAGCCGCTGTATTCGTAAAGGGAGTTGGTTAACAGTTATGTGCTGCATACATAAAAGGAGTTGGCCTACCATACACAAAATTCTGAATTTAAATAGTAGCCGCTGTATTCGTAAAGAGAGTTGGTTAACAATTTTGGCGCTGCATACATAAAAGACGTTGGCCTACCATTCCTACCAAATATTTTACACAGCACTGTTTTGCATTAAATATATAATTCGACATAGCCCTCTCTTACATTTTCAAAAAGCTTTAACGCGGCAAAATTTAAATATTACCCCCTTTTGAATTGTTCAAACATCCAGCCATTTTAAAAATAAAATTTCGACTTAGAGCACGTTTGGATTTAAAATTTCGACTTAACCCACTCTTGCAATTTTTAATTTTGAATTTGGTGCAAGTCGCCATCTTATAACACAACTGACATCTAGCGGTATGTTACACATCCTCCATCTAGTAAACAATTATTAAAGTACAAGATTGAATAACCACGCTACACACCCTCCATCTAGTAATCAACTATGAAAGTAAAATATCAAATAACTATGACGTCACTGAATTATATACGAGACAATGTTTGGGCTGTATCATCGATTGTCAGCGTGGTCACGCGGTTAAACACAAGTGCCCAGTAATCACAACTTGAATGGTTCAAGTCCACCCATGAGACAAGATTTTATTAAATAAAATATAAAATCAACATGCATAAGAACGCAATATAATGATGACGTCATGTGGAATTTTGAATTTGGTGCTAGCCGCCATCTTGTTCCGGGACCTGAAGTGCCGCCAACAGGCGTCGGGGAGGGGGTTGTTAGATTGGACCTAACACGTGAGTGATGGCGTAAACCTGACTCAACGCAGCCCATTACAACCACCGTCCTACGTAATCTCGACAGGATACCACGACTCGTTGATAAAAAGGCTTAACTATATTCCCATAACATCATGGAACGTCACTACAAGATGGAAAACGTTATCTTTCAGGTCCTATCTGCATATTCGTCTTTATGATAACACAGTTTTCCAAATAGGGTAAAGTGTCCCCTTTGTAAAGGCGCCCCCTTTTGTAATTTCGACAGGATACCACGAGTTCCGGATAAAAAGGCTTACCTATATTCCTTATTTTCTTCATAGGGCCTAAATGAGGTGTGCTGAAGGATCGGGCGTAGCATAGCGTGCAGGGGTTTAACTAAAAAAAAAATGTTCGAAGCGAATACCATAACGTCTAGAACGCCCCCTTGATCCAAATGGCCTAAGTACCCATTGGTCCACAGGGCTTTAATGGCGTCTTAGGGAATAGCATCGGATGGTGATAGGGCTTAACTCGATTGTTCGAAACGAGTCCCCTGTACCGCCCCGGATCAAAGGGCAAAAGCATAGAGCCTATTCCTGTTGATAATGGCATTAGGGCCTAACTAAGCGTCGGAACGAATCGGGAATAGCACTGATCAAAAGGGCGCATCTCGCTTTTTCGAATCGTGTCCTCTCACGTCCAGGGATGTTCCCCGGGTCAAAAGGCATAAATGGGCGTCTGGGGGCGGCGTCGGTGGGTTCTAAGGGCATAACTCCTAAACGAGACGTCGGGAATAACACCATGCAATAGGGCTTATCTCGCTTTTTCGAATCGACACCTCTGACGTCACAGGATATTCAAGGATCAAAGGGCCTAAGTAGGGCGTCGGAACACCATAGGACGAAAGGGCGCATCGCGCGCTTTCGAACGACACCCATGACGCCAGGCGTCGCCTGTACAAAGGGCACAACTCAGGCGTCGGGGCGGCGTCGGAATCCGCCATTTTAGTTTATGCGCCCCTTCATACTACTCTCAATAATAAATACTATATTAACTGACTACTTCTACCCACACTGCAAGATTGACCCGCTGGGGAAAAGGAGTGAATGAAGCTTTTTTCTAACTTAGTATAGCTGCACTACTTTTATGTATGCATTTATTGGATTATTTATCATTTTTTCTGTTCACTTATGTCTAACTCATTTTTATGTCTAATTATCATAGCAAATGCCTTATTAGTTTAATATCTTGTTCCTTTTTTTAATAATATAATTTAACAACATAAGACGTACATCAGTTACAGCGAACGGCGAATGGTCAAGGGTTTGAGCAAATAGCGGGCTGAAGTTAAGGCAAGAGGATTTAATTTTTTTATGAAAAAATCAGGGAAAATGCTTTGAAATATAGTGTGATATATGTAGAATGCATTGCAAAACAATTTTTGCGTATGTGCGTCTTTATCGGATGTTGAGACGCCAATTTTAAAGATCACGCGCCCTATTTTTGTAGTGCTGCTTATGAAATTTTCCGTGCCCTGCAATTCACAAACCATCCCTTAGTTTATATTATCTCTGTTCACATAATTAGTACACAGATCTACACTTTTGACAGTGTTTCACCTACATAGCTTACCCCATACAGCCAGGAGAAAATTAATATTAATATAAATAATATTACTATTAATACAATATTAATACAAATTAATACTCAGTAATATTCTTATACAATGTAATATTAATATTAATTTATAAAATATCCCTTAGCTGTTTTCTACCCTAATTATACATTATTTCTATACAAATGTACATTCTTTAACAAATTCTCATCAAATTATAGGCCTACTAACATACCCTCTACCCTATTTTAAAGGCAACAAAATATTAGATCAACATCCCTTAGCTGTTTCATACCTATATTATATAATTGTTCATTGCTTGTGAACATATTCCATTTTTGGAAAGATGTGGAACGAAATGTTACGGTCAAGCTTCTTGCAATCTGAGAAATTACTGTTACACACAGCCATGTTTATTTATGGAGATGAGGTCTTCCAAGACGTGTAAAGCAGCCCTAAAATTGTCAAAAGTATCTAACAATTCAATTTAGATAAGGTGAGTCATTTTGAAATAGATTAATGTATTATTTTGTTTAAGAATGTTTGCAATTTTTCCTATACCGCCCGTAGTAATCTTGCTCCCATGAATCTCAAGCAGAGTAACTGCTACCTAGCGGCGGAACCAGTGAACTACCTGTCATCACACTTTCTCCTCTATTCATTATGACAATAGTAATATATTACACAGTTTTGGCGTTTCTTTGATTCTCATTTCCGACTGAGACATGACAACACTTTTCCCTCTTGCATTAAACAAACAACATTTCAAAGACAGCACCGCTAGCGACGAAAAAAAGTTAATACACTCAATGTAAATACAAGAAAATGACTAAATGAGGAAGCAAATGACACGAAAATGACAAAATAGTTACCTAAAATTGAAATAAATGCCCTAAAAATATAAAATGACCTAATAAAAATGCATTTCTACAATCTAGAGGCCATGATTAGGATTTATCCCCAAGTTGGCAGTGTCTATGCAGCATCAATAAAAAGATGACATGTCATTAGAATCCGGGCCCTGATCATCACCATCGATCTACCTGAGAAGTTATTAACAATAACATTTGTTGTAACAGTGTTGTAATAATTATTAACGCCAGATAATATCTATACAAGTGCTAAATAAATAGCTGATTTCTACGGTGTTCAGAAAAACTGTATTATTATTTCAATAATAGAAGTAAGTTGTTCTTCGCTTCCTACCTTGAGGCTAGAGTGGAGTGTTCAGCGACCTACTGGCTGCCGGAGGCGTGTTCGAAAAAGACAGAAATATTAGTATATGCAATATACTTGGCGCCCCATCATTAATCATACGGACAACAACCCGAACCGCCGTAAGCATCAATGTATTTCGTATTTTGTTTAGCAATATATGGCCCAACGAGCTGAGTAAGTATTTCGAAGTTGCTCAAAGACGTACGCGTGAAGTTTTTGAAGAGCACATTGCTTGCCATATTAACTTTTCTACTACACTAATTGCACGTATACGACTCTAGAGATATACATTAATCCAACATTCACTCTTCTTACAGTTTCGTCTTTGTCGCGGAAAAAAAAATCGGGTGAGTGGAACGCCACGCGACAGAAGTAAAACTTGGATTTTTTTAATTTTTCGATTTTTTCAATTTTGTACTGGATTTTTTCAATTTTGGATTGTTGGACTTTTTAAATTTGGGGTTTATGGACGTTTTTAATTTTGGATCTTTGAATTTTTTAATTTTGGATTTTTTAAATTTTGGATCTTTAAATTTTTTAATTTTGGAATTTTTAAGTTTTTTAAATTTTGGATTTTAAAATTTTTTAAACTTTGGATTTTCAATTTTTAATTTTGGATTTTTAATTTTTTAGATTTTGGATCTTTTTGGGGGGGGGGATTTTTTAATTTTGGATTTTAGATTTTTTAAATTTGGAATTTTAACTTTAGATTTTTTAAATTTTGGAAGCAGTAATAGCCCCCACTTAATACCTGCAGGCTATTCTGTATACATGAATTAATAAGAATAAGAATAAGAATAAGCCCGTGTCATCCCTTTATGGGCAAGGGCCTCCTGCTGTGATGCAGGGTGAGCTCACTTTTGAACCTGCCAGGGGAGCTACTCCTGACAGATTGAACTTTCACATTGTGTGTTTATTTCTATGCTTCATTTCACTTTCACTTGTCACATCTGTTTGTTGAAGTATAGTGTCCGTTATTCATGTCCGGCGTGGAGTAGTCGTTTCTCTAACTCCTTCCATGTGCGTCGGCATTTTGCTACTCTGGACCACTGGCCACCCGCTATCTTCTTGAATAAATCAGCCCATCGTACCCTCGGACTTCCGACGGATCTCCTGCCAGTCCTTGGGTCCCACATTGTGACTGTCTGTGTCCATTTTGCTTGGTCCATTCGGCAGAGGTGGCCGCCCCATTTCCATTTCAGTCGAAGTGCAGTCTCTATGATGTCTGTCATTCCTGTCTTACGTCTAACCTCTTCGCTTCTAATTCTGTCATGCAGGGAGATGTTTGTTATTGTACGTTCCATTTTTCTCTGGCACCTCCTCAACAACGTTTTGTCGTTTTCAGTCATGGACCAAGTCTGACACCCATATAACAGTACAGGATTGATGCAGCGTTCTAAGACGAGTCTTTTTGTTGCTAGTGTTTGTTGTTTGTCACCCAGTATAAATTTTAGGGCCCAGAATTTCCTCCATGCTTGCGCTATTCTGCTCTTGATTTCTATACATGAATTACTGAGTTGTAATAACAATGCAGTGGAATAGTAACACCATAACTGTACCGCTGCTGACAGATGAGCAATATCCTTTTACATTTTAGTTACACAAATAATAAACCACAGAAGTTGTAGAATGCATTGACAGCACAGCAGCTTTTCCATGCTAGACATAAGCAAGTTTAATAACTTGTTAGGTTTTTCTTGTAATACGAGCGATCATAGGTTAAGTCTCTTCAGTCTAGTGTGTATGCTGTTAAATAATCCTTAAAATCATTAAGCCTAGATTATAACTGCATGACTTACAAAGTTTTCCATGTCTACTTCCACAAGGTGAAGAATTGTGAAAATGTGGCCTAATGGATATAAATTTTAAGTAAAGCACTAATTGCCATGTTAAATGTCAACATGAGTACCTCATCACTAGGGTTCGGATGTTTATGACCTAAAAAAGTGGAAAATGTGACTGCAAATATAACCTTAAAATGGCTAAATATTACCCAAAAGTAATAAATATTACTCATAAAAGAACACATTTTCTAAAAATAAATTTGCCAATTTAAAACTTTAATGACACTAAATTATTACATCACATTAATTCAATCAGTGTATCACTTTTTAACAATTTTACAGGCGATTTACAGTTATACTTGTAAATAACTCCTAATCTGTTATGTTTCCAGATACCACTGCAAATGTGAACTGAAAATCTTTTTAAAACATGTCTATTGGAAGTTGTTAACAAGGAGGAAGAGGTAATTGTGCTATTACTTGTTATTGTCCCTTCACATTTCAGTTACAGTAAAATCAAAATATTTGTGACTCTTTTACTGGAAAAAAATTAAGTCGACAAATTAGTGCACATACTGCATAATTGTGCTCTTTTACAGAATTTATAACTGAAATATGACGTTAAATTACAAATATGACCAAGACCATGAAAATGACCAAAATATGACTTCATATGCAAAATAAAAACTGTCCAATTAGGATAACAAATGTGCCATTCATGTTTAATTTGTGTTTGCGGCGTGAATGAAAGTCAGGATAAAAATATGACACGTCATAAACATCCAAACCCTACTGATCACTATTCCTAACAGGGCCTACTAAAATTGTGTGTTTCACAAAGTTTTAAATACGCTCCTATTGTTTCTAATTTAAAAAAGTTTCTTTTTGCACTGTTTTCGTTAATGTAATTTTAAGAACATAATCTTAATGTTCAATGAGGATATTCCGTACCAGAATTTGAGACTTTGCTGTAAACAGAGTTGAAGGAATTAAAGGAACATGGTCATCGATTTAAAAAAAGTGCTAATAGGCAGTGTTAAAACAATCACTGTAATCCCTTATTAGTTACGTGTTACATACATTAAAAAGTAGTAGCCTACAGTCTATATACGTTTTGCCAATGAATTGAGGTGTTTGCGTGCAGTAGATAGCCAGTAATGCACTGTGATTACAATTATTATGTAAATGGCTATCAAATGCAGCTTAGCTCAGAACCACAGAGAAACAGCCAACAGAAATCCAACTCTCATGAAATCATGCCCTACTACATTACTGTTATTAGCCAAAACACATTTATGACTAGAATTTTTCCTCAAAATTGTAGCAAATTAAAATTGTTAATTATTAGGGATATTAATACATACTTTTTTAAAATACTCTAGAAAGTTTAATTTTTAGGGGAAATAACGTCTGAATGCATATCATTCTTAAATCAGATAAAAATAAGGTAGCATTTCTGTTTGAGCTGTTTCAGATGAAGGATGCAGGGCTAGACACAATACATGAATATATTTCATGATACAGTACATCCAGACCTAATCTCTTCAATCTTTGTTATGAAATACTTATAACAGGTACACACAATCATTGTAAAATATCAGTCAAATAAGAATGTACCCTAGCACTTATACTTTAGAATTAAGCAAATTTATTTTTAATATTAACTCTACAGGCTATAACAAATGACCAGCTATGTTACAGGTGGTGCAATTCAAACTACTCTACCCAGCACCCCACATGCTCTACAGTAAAAAACATTAACATAAGTTTTTATTAATATAAAAACATAATACCAAAAATGTGGGAAGTTTTTGCTGACAGTCAAATACCCAAATGCTGAAGTACATCATCAAATGTAAGATTCAGAAATGTATGAAATTTACAGACAAATCAAATTAACAGGTACAAAAATTTTCTTTCTATTTATCACAAGCACTTTTTTTTATGAAGTACTATTATTACAATACTTGGCTGTAAATATTTTATGAAAAAAAGATAACATTTGTCCCTTTACCTTCTTATTTGTCACACACACTCCTTTTTCACAATTTCAGTATCCTTTATGCAGCACAGACTAAGATTACAGATTAACTAACATTAAATAACATCACAATTTATTCCTGATTTATCATTGTGTGTGTTCCCTAGAAAAAAATTATAATTATTACGTATAAAAAAAATGTTTCTGTTCTTAACATCTCAATTCAGTGGTCTGTAGACAACAAGGATAATTTTATTTCTCATAATAATACCAACGGTTTCTCACTAGATGTCATTTCTTTAAGGACTTAACGATATGAAAAACTATGGGCAGTTTTCGGTACCTGCATAATGCTCGAATGAATCTGAAGTGTGCACTCCGGCTCTGAACCTCTGAGTTTAAAACCAACCAACATGATTACCATTAGCTTAAGTGCTTCCATTTGTTAAGAATCATCACTCACACTTAAAATAATATTTAAACCCTTCCAAGGAACAGTGATATATAAGTTTTCTAAAGGTTTAAAAGACTAACACCCTTATTTTCACCTTTGCTCTGTTAAGTTACCTTTCCTCATTACCATGTCTTTAAATTCCATCTGGTGTCAAAAATGTATGCTTACTTAGTGTTAATACAGAGTGGTACTGAAATAATTTGGCAGATTTTTAACATCCACGGGTCAGACTGAACTCAACAAAGTGTCTAATACAATATTGTTTTTATAAGTATAGAAAAAATAATTTTCCCGAACTATAGAACTTTAACTATATTTTGCAATTCTACCAATACATACTCAGAACTCTACTGTACTCCACACGTATTCTCCATACAATTTTCATATTTACATACTTTATAACAACTAGTACACAGGATTCTCCACGAACTATCCCACAGTTGAACCTCGAACACCTGAATGTAGAGTTAGAGTTCAGCTATAGTTTGTTCTAAGTTATAATCCATAAAATATTTAAAATGCAACATCTATGTTTTTTTGTATGCATATAACTCGAGCAACCACTTTCATGCTTTTTTAAAAATATAGTTATAGATATGTTTGCTGGTCCGGTTTTAGTATATATTTGTTAATGAAAGCAGTGATAATTTTAGTGCATCATGTTTTATATAGGCAGTTAGTTGTATGGACATGGATAGCGGCAATTATCCAGTATAGGAATCAGATGATATAGGTGGTCATGCTTTGATGCCCAGGTAACTTTTGTAACTAAGAACAAAGATAAACAAACTTCTATGTGAGATTTTATTTAGGAAGTTAAGATTTAATAATAGATCATCTGTCCTCAAATGAAGTTGACTGCACAGATCCAGAATACAAACATGCTACAAAATAGTTTTTAAAAAAATATTACAATTAACAACTTATTGCAGTTTGACAATATTTCAGTTAATAAAGTAGCCTAGTTATTCTGCTTCACGTATACGTGGACATGTAATATCTGTGAGTTTCGTACTATCTGTAAATTTTTTCCTAATCTCGTGGAAATTAAACTTAAATTATGTATTTTTCAAGATTATTTTGGTGTAGTTGGGTAGGGTACCTCTTATCCTAAACAGAAGATATCTGATGACCCCTATATCTTTTGGGATATCGAACTTCACAGACAGGAATGAAATGTATGGCCCGTAAATTAATTTGATAAATTATTGGGTCTTTCAAAGTGAATAGGACCTAATATCATCGCGATATTATTCTTCCTACTGATGGCTATGATGTTTGCTCTCCTGTTAAGAGTTGTCTATGGAAACACAATGAACTTCGTGTACCTCCCCTTCCTGTTGTTGCAGGATTTGAGCTATAGATGTCCTAAGTATGTTGTGATTATTATGCAGTATTTCAGTGCTATGTCAGAATCCCAGCACATGGCCAAGTGTATCTGTCTCATTATATTCAATTTGGCAGCAACAGGTTATGTTGGATATCATTCTGGGAACTGATCTTACTGCAGTCACGTTGCATGGTATTTTTACTGTGCTGATATATTCTGAAGAAGAGAGAGATGACTTAATGGACATCCATGAATTAGCCTTAGGACATTCAGCATTCATCTTTACTCCCTTTCCTATATGAGTCAGGAAGACAGAAGAAACATAGAGTTTGAAGTATTTCTTTTAATTTTTTCCTTTGGCTTTAAAGGGAAGTGTATCTTTATAGGTATTCAGTTTGTCAAGAGCCAAGTTTTGTTCTTTGTTGAGCTTCAGTACATGATAAAAGTGAATACCGGTATCAACAGGAATGAGGTGGCTGCAAATAATGAAATGTTGAATGCTTGCTTCTCATTCGGCACAAAGAATAAGTTACCAACTGCTCTTACATTAGTACATCTCTACAACTTTATGTAGGAAATGTCCATTGGTTGTTCTTATTGCCAAATTATATTTTTTGTCGCAGGAAAGTGAAAGTATTTTTTAAAAATATCTAGGCTACTATGTGACTGTACCTGAACATGTAAGAGTGAATTTAATTATAGGCATACTTAGCCAAATATCCATTTTTCCTGGGTTCCTGTGGAAGAAGCAAAGTATGAAAGCTTTGCACAGGTTTACTAGTAGATATACTTATATAAAATGTAGTGTTTCCTGCCTGTTCCAATTTGGTAAAAAACAACTAAATCGATAGAGCTGAAATTTTGCATGAACATAGTTCTTACATCCAGAAAGAATAAAAAGGATGGGTACCAGCCAGTAAGAACTAAAAAAATAGAGCCTGATTTATCACTACAATTTTTCAATAAAGTTGACTTTTCCTTTAAATTAAATAAAAATGTTTCATATTTTTCTGCTTTTTAAGGTAAAAATTATGTTATTCTTTTTTAAAACAAAAAAAAAGATAAATAATTAATTAATACTTGGTTCATTAATGTATTTTGTAAAAGTTAATTGTATGGATGAAATAGTGTAAGAGATTACGGAAAAAAAAATTATTTCTGCAAGAACTATTAATTTTTACACATCTTGATACATACAACATAATTACTGTGCCCTGAAAACCTGTCAATTATTGAAGTTCCACCCTGTAATTAATCTACATATGACTTCTCATGAAGTCTAGTCTGTAAGAAAGAATGCACATTAGACACAGTTCATCTAATCTGCCAAAACTCTTAAACAGCTGCTCCATCTTTGATAAATTATTCATATATTTTAATGCTAATGTAGCATAGTAGGCCTACACCTATAAAATACTAGACTATAATTGCTGCAAGTTAATTGAAGTAACCAAAGAAATCTAAAAAACCATCAAATCTTTGGTACTGTACTTAACAATTAGCTGTCACATAATATTAAAACATTCATCTTCAAGTTTATTGACTCAGATTTTCAACAAACTTTACTGGAAAGCTACTGTTTTTAACTAAAAAAATTACTATACACAAGATAGGAATTTTTATTTTCTAGCACCATGCATATTATGGAAATTGCTTCATAAATGAATTCAAGATTGGGATCTTGCAAAACTTAAATCTTGAAGATCTATCTACTAACAATTATCATCACTGAAATTTTTTGTATTTTATTAAGTAAAACATCTTCCACCTATCATATTGGTATCTCATTTGCAGAGGAAGGTATTCACACTGCAAAGCTAACATTAAAACATATTTTTAACTAAGATGTCGAAATTACAGTAAAATGAATCCAAATAGATATTATTTCTGTTGTGTTTTTATTACAAACTGGTTACTTTAATTTTCAGGAAGTCTACACCTTCTTCTGTCAGTTGAATTCTGATACACTATGTTTGAAAACGACTGTTCTTTTTTTTTGTTGTCTGTCTTGTCCTTTTCAGTAACTTAATCTTGATGGTCTTTTCAATGCATCTGTCGCTTCAGGACAAATTTGCAGTTATACTCAATGTGTAGGATGTCACTAGCACAGAAGAGAAAAAGAAACGAGATGAAGATCTTCGAGAGATTGCCTCTAACATTTTCAGGCCACAATATTATTATAAAGAGCCTAGAAAAGAATGATTTTAAACTCATCTTTAATTTCCTAGAAAACTGTTCACAGCTTCTTTTTTTCTTTGCAAGACAAAGTTGAAGATGGACTTCAGAAAGTTGAAACTGACCCTGATAGAGTTTATTAATGAAAATAAGCATCCAAAATAGAAATGTATAAATGGTTAATGTAATGTACATTTTGTGTCGATTTTCTGGGAATGAAGACAAATTTCACTATGGTGTATTGCAATACTCATTAACGGGCATGTGGATGTCTATCTTGGAAGCTGAACTTATGTGTGTGAAAGAACATTTCCTGAAAAGATGCCAGTGTTGTGTGGATGCAAGAGGAGAACATTTCTAACATCTCTTGTAATGAAGTGCATGGTTATTTTCATTGCAATTCCAACTGTAAATGTGAGAACCTGAACTATTACACTGTTAGCGGCTTTATTTGTGTAGATATTTCACCCGATCGATCGGGAGTTAGAGCAGGGGCCACCGCGTCATAGAAACCCACATGATTGGTCAACTCTTGCATGGAACTCGCTGTATTACTAAGATCTCCTTAATGTTTTCACTGCTGCTAATGTATTTAGGCCTATGTGTCACTGCAGAGAAGTTGTATAGGACATTTATCCTCATATTAAAGATGTATACATGGAAACCAGTTGTTTTATTAAAATTTTCCTAGTTGATTTCAAGTTTATAACCCACTACTGACTTTAGTTATATTCAAATGTAAATTCAGCTATGAAAGGATTAATATATTTCCAATTTCCTGTTAACTATACCCAAGGAAACTTAATTCAGTAATCCCTCTGTAACAAGTTGAATGAAACAGGAAAACATTTATTGTGAAGTCACAATGTTAATGCCAAAAAATAATTTTTTTATATGCACAACTTATTTATATTCTTATTACTTTAAAATAATGTTCAAATATTGTACTCAATAATTAATTAATGATTAAAAAGAAGGATGTAAGTTTTCTTTTTGACATTCAAAACTTCAATACTGGAAGATTCAAGTAACTTCTGACTGTTCATATGCCTAGGTAGTATGTTAACCTTGCAGTATATATAAATGAGAGTACCCTCAAGTAAATTCCATACTTTCCTGATATATTTTGGGTCAGGAACATAATATTGCACTACAGGAACAAACGAAAATCTCAAGATTTTCTTTGTACCATATTTTCAAAGGCACTGTCGAACACTGTGTGTATACCTGATTTTAACCTATGTTAATATCCCTTTCTACGCAACTGGTAAGTAATTAGAAGGAAATATAAATTAGCATGGAGATTCTATATAATAATTTGAATTAACAAATGCCAACTGGAAGCTTGGCACTGGCAATAAGTAGTGTTCATTCATAATTTCTTCAAACACACTATTTTTACAAAGCATATGGCACTGACAACATTGTAACAAGAAAATCGGATAAGTACATAACTCTTCATCTTATATTATTACTATTATTTTTTTATTACCACCACTACATCATCAACAACCTACACTATATTGCTGTAGATTCATAAAGAATTAACTTCAGAAAGTACCCATTTTGCAAGCTAATATTTTATTTGTCAAAGCAGCTAACAATAGTAAAAAAAAGCATAGTTCATATAACCTAATAGTGAATTCATAAAAAGAAATATTTCCATGTAGTCACGTCCTGCATGTCAAGATAGCAGCAATTCTCATGAGCTCAATGTTATTACAGTTTACTTTATTAGAATACAAAACATGGGTTGCCTCTCAGACAATCATTCACAAAATTTGTTTGTTGTTCTGACTGAAAAATAAAATTAAAGAACACTCAATTTTGTGTATGAGCAATTTTCACTATTCATTTCCCTTAAAAACGGGACAATTACTGTATTTGGTTTTGTAGAATGGTTTCCTTGTTCTGCTAGTCAGATATTATTCCTTGTCTTGTACATACACTAGACTCATTATAAAATGGTGATGGGAAACAAATGTTTTTATGGGTATCTACCTAGGTAATATTATTTTCTAGACCCTGCTTGTATTACTCTTATTATTACCTTATAATAGTTCACCTTCATTTAAGTTAAAATATTGATCACAAACCACTACGGAAAGCAAGTTTCAGTGTAAATAGCTGCCTTGACAAACTCAATTGCTTTTCACTGAACCCCAAAATAATAAATAAAACAAAACAATTCCCATTTCTTACCAAGATATCTTTCTGCTGTATTATATACGGAAATTTATACCATTCATACATCGCTCCTGTAATTTTATTTACTTTCACACTTCATAAAAAAATGTATCATAAATAACCACTATTGCTATATGTACATGACAGTGAATTCATACCATAAAGAAAATAACTGTAAACATTGATGTGAAAAGTTTTAATTCATTAATTTCTTATTGTTATTATTTGTGATGCACATCATAATGAATTTTAGAAATGTTCCCAGGAAAATCATGACATTTTGATCTTTGCAGTTGAACCAAACACACTGAGTATGATGGTGTTACATAAGTAATAATCACTTCTTTTGTCATTCAGCACGATCTTATTCGTACAGTAAATTTAACTCTATTATCATGAAGTAATAGCACACATACTTTCTACCATCAATTTCAAGCCAGATTCCAGTAACTTAGTTCCATATAAATACCAGTTACTTTTACATGTTCTTAACAAACAGAAGCACACTTTTACTTTCTTGCTAAAAATTATTCAGACCTTGTTTTGAAAAGCCTCACGGAGATGTGGTCCTGGACGGAAACTGGGAAACTCCACTAAACAAGAGTAAAAACAAAATCATTGGTTGGATGTGGAGTTATCATCAGAGGGTTATAATCTGACATTGTTATCGTAAATTCATTCAAGAGCACATACATATATTATCACAAGGCTAAAGTTTCTTGTAAGACTATTTCTATAACTGACGAATCAACATAATTTATACAGTGAAACAAGTTCATTCCATGTTGTGCACTTTTTTCTTTCCTCGGGTTAGATGTCTTGTGCTGAATCTTCTGAACACCAAATGGTACATCTAGATGTATAAATTATGTATACTGTTTTCAGCAAAGCAACATTCACATTCCAAACGATTCGTTTTTAAATGTTTTAAATTTATTGGCAGAGTATTGTAACACCTTGGTGCATTATCAGATCAACGGAACACTAATTGTATTAAATCTTGTACTTTTGAAACAATAATGCTCGTCTGTTTGTGCACAGATTATTTTTTTCCTTTTTTGTTTTCCACTGATTCACAAGAGTCAAGCTGTTCCTTGGGCACTGATATCTTGAACTTAGTATAAATTTCACTAACACAACCCACTTACACAGCAAGAGATTTCTTCTTGTTGCCAATCGATGATAAAAAATGTTTCTTGTTAAATTAAGAAGCAAAGTCATGTTTGCTGTTTTAACTCATTACAATGGAAGTTTCTATACATGTTAACCCTTTCGCTACAAATAAAAATTATTTTATACTACCCCTACAACACCAATCATGACAAATCTAATATTACTGTAACTGCATCCTTAATACTCGCTCCAGACTCAACTGTTGGATCATGACTACTGGAATGCTTTTCATTCTTTTTGAATTTAAATGTTCATTAAAGATTAACAAAAATATTTATTATTATCTAAATAATGTACATTAGTTATTTTTATAAATTAAATTAGTGGTCATGCATATTTAAGTAAAAACATAATTTAACAGAATACCATATTTCCACCTGCTCAGTCTGTAATTTTTAAAAATCCTTAATTTCCATTGTATTAATAGTAAAGAGCTAATTTAAAAAATAGTTATATTTTAAGCAATATAAATGCAATCATAGGGGTTTATTATTTCCAACCATAATTCACTTTGAGGGAACGAGGGAAATGTGTATACAGGTGCATTTCAAACAGAACTGGAAAAATTAGGGATAACAATAGTTAATTATAAAATAAATACTAAACTTGTGCAATATTAATAGATGCATACCATTTAGAATAATAAGTTAATACTTATGAGAGATTTTAAAATTACAATATCTTGATAGCAAGTATTAATTTTTACAATTTTGTATAGCATCTTCTTTTTGAGACATGAACAACTATAAGTCAAATTGAAATGCATGCTCGTTAAACCAGTTACTAGGAGGACATGGAAGGCTTACTTAAAGCAAATCTTGAGGAAATTAGATGATATTACCTGAATACTTAAGTATGGTAATTAAACCTCCAAAAATATATTGGATACCTGAAATGCTCCTGTACCATCAGATCTACCATACACACAGTCCAATTCATTTTCACCTCCTTTATCTCTGTTTGCTTGAATATATTAAGCAATTAAACACACACATTACTATAATAAAATATACTGTGCCTATTAATAAAAAAAAGTATATTAATAATAATAACTGTCTAAGCATTCCTAATACAAATTAAGAAAAGGACTAATTTCACCAACAATATCTAAGTTCTTGAAACTATATTCTGTAGATAAAAATTTGTCCTAGGTAAAGATCTGAAACATCTTAGTACGCTGATGCCAAGACCACTTGGCTCTTAAAATTAATAGGCAATAAGTGCTGCATTACGCTAAATACATCTTCATTTAAATTTTTAAAAAATAGTAACTGAATAATTTAGACTTTAGTCTTGCAGTGGTTTAGGAATAGCAGGATAAGCTGAGAAAATCTACATGTCTGTTGGTAATAAACAATAACCAAATATTTACACAAGAATAAAATAAAAATTGTTTCTAGTGGATATTTATTTGTCTTTTCTACAAAACACACAATGTTTCGGTCATAACCATTAGACCTTCTTCAGGTGACTGTTTATTAGAAGACAAGAAAATTAGACTCTCACTTGTCCGTGTCATAACAACCGCTTCCGTTATGAGTGGAATGCGCACAATTAGAATTATTTGGTATTCCGGAAATGCTTGTCAATCCAATCCCCAGGTATCTCATACGGGGACTCTTCTATAACATCCATAGGTGGAAGTGGAATACGTACAACATGTTTACCCTTTTTTGTTCTCTTGATGACCCCCAACCACTCGTCACCCAAGTCACCGTGTTTTGTAGAAAAGACAAATAAATATCCACTAGAAACAATTTTTATTTTATTCTTGTGTAAATATATTATACGGTGGAAATCTGGACCATCATGACAGAATTATCAAATACCCAAATAATACAAGCCAATGATGTTAGTATCAGTTCACTTCTGTTTCTCATGTTAGAGGAACTTTCAGAAACATTGTAGAACATTACTGTTCTCATGTTCAATCACATCTAGTTAAAGACTGAAGGAAAATTATTGAATTTTAGGTTGGAATCACTTTCACATAAGGAAACGTAATGCAATCAATGTTGGTGAAATTAACCCTAAGAATATAAATCTTCTTACTAAAGCAATCAAAGCAAATAAGCAAAATAAGGATATACCTAGGTACATATATGAAAGTAAGCCTATGCTGTAGTTCAAAATTAATTACAGCATGGTACTTGAATAGAGACAAGAAATTATTTAGGCCAATATAATCATTTATACTCAATTAATATAGCATGATTTTTATTTCAGTTTATAGGCTTAACAAGCTTCCCTTTTGTTACCAGTAGTGTTTTGCTCCCTGGCTTTGATTGCAGATGGTAAGCCAGATAACCCAATGCAAAAAACAGATAAAGAAAAGACATTTCTCTAACTACAATACTATATACTAAGAAATCCCATTCTGATTACACGAATAATGAAAGAATAGGATTTTACATTTTTAAATACCTCTTGCACATTAATTTTAGTAGTCACCAAATTACATCAAACAAAGTTGCTCCTACAACATTTTCATTTGTGATTTTACACATCTGCACTCTCAGATGTTTAAAAAAGCTGAAAAGGAGCAACATCAAACATTACATTTGTAAGCCATGATATATATCAACCTTCTTTTTTAACTTCAAGTCTACTAAAAATCATATATTAAAAAAAAAAAAAGAGTTCAAAATAAAAGGTACTGTATTTATCTGAAAATAAGCCACACTTATTTCCCTAGATCAGTGTTTTTCAACCTTTTTCATGACACGACCCCCCCTAGTATCAAAAAATATTTCGCGACCCCCCAACCCCTTTTTCCATGTATGTTAAAAATATGTAATACTTACAACAATTTTAGGCGTTTGCGTTATTTGCGCCATCTGTTGGTAACACTAGGAACTAGTGCAGGTTCCGGATGTTAGCAACAGATGGCGCTGGTAGTCCACGAAAGATCCACAAGTTTCGAGACGTTTCTTTACACTTCGAGATAATTCTCGCTAGAATGCGCTGGCCTATAAATACAGCGGTCAACCGCGGCCATGGCAGTTTGATGCAAGACAGCGAAGGAAGTCGAATCAGAAGCAATCCCGATAAGTGAAAACGATTCAGAAGTGTAAATTCGTCGTTATGTGGACTGTAAGGTGCCTTGGAGTTGGAGTAATTATAGACTGATTTGTGAGCGTAAGTCACGCGTGGTCATGTCTGCTGTTTAGTTGTTTGAAGAGCGCGAACCACTTGTTTTACGGTACGTATTTATTTGAGTTGTTATAATTGGAAATGGATAAATTCCTGAAAAGATCATCAGAACCATCAACGTCTAGCGGGAGTAGTGGAATAAAGAAAAAACGTCTTTATGACGACAATTATTTAAAATTTGGGTTTACTGTGATTGACAGTAAACCGCAGTGCGTAATTTGCTTTGAAATTTTGTCAAGAGAAAGCATGAAGCCATCAAAGTTGGTACGCCACCTAAACACAAAACATCCTAATGAAAAAAATAAACCCGTGGAATGTTTTGAGCGAAAATTAAAAGCTCTTGAACATCAAAAAACTGCTATAGGACAAATGTCCAACCTAAATGAGAAAGCGTTGCTCGCTAGTTATCGAGTAGCTTTTCGTGTGGCTAAAGCAGGGAAATCTCACAGTATTGCCGAAAATTTGATTTTACCAGCGGCTTTAGATATAGCAGAGATTATGTTTGGCAGGCAAGAGGTCGAAAAGCTCAAAAGTATACCTCTCTCTGACAATACCATTCAACGCAGGATAAGCAATATGGCGTCTGATGTTCGTGATCAAGTCATAGAAAAAATCAAGAAAAGTTCTTTTGTATCCTTGCAATTTGATGAATCAACGGATATTGCGGGTTGTGCGCAATTTGTAGCTTTTGTGCGTTTTGAATCCAATGAAATAATAGTGGAAGAAATACTATTTTGCAAGGCACTTCCCAAAAATACTACAGGTCAATGCTTGCATGACATGTTCCTTGAAGCTACGCAAGATATGAATATCGATTGGGCACAAAAATGCATTGCTATTTGTAGTGACGGAGCAAAAGCCATGACTGGTGCGAAGAGTGGATTTATTGCTAGACTGAAAGAACAGATGCCAAACGCTTGTTGGATGCATTGCTTTCTCCATCGCCAAGCTCTTGCAGCCAAATCCTTACCGCAAGAATACAGTCAAGTTCTTAATATTATTATTAACATTGTAAATTCTACTAAAGGAAAAGCGTTGCAGACTCGATTGTTTCGAATCATTTGTGAAGATATGGGGACACTACACCGCAATTTGCTTTACCATACAGAGGTTAGGTGGTTATCAAAAGGCAAAGTACTGACCAGAGATATGGAACTTCGCGCTGAACTATTGGTATATTTACAGCAAGCCAAGTCACATTACTCTGAATTCATTTCTGACCCGGAATTCCTTTTAAAATTGGCTTTTCTTTCTGACTTATTTGAACATTTAAATAACTTGAATAAAAGTCTTCAAGGGCGTGATGAAAATGTCATTACAGCAAAAGACAAACTCCATGGCTTTATAAAAAAAATTGAATTGTGGTCATCATCTATAAATCAAAACAACTTTGATTCATTTTCGTCCACACAGTCTTTCATTGAAGAAGTCGGAAGCGAGATCAACATCAACCTATATATATCTGGTATGAAAATGGTGTTACATAATTTGAAGAAAGAATTGTGTCATTACTTCTCACTGCAAGAGATATCGGATAACACTGGGCAAAGATGGATCTTAAATCCGTTTCTAAATGCAGCTATAAACAAGGCAAATTTAGCAACTAAGCTCAAAGAGAATCTGCTGGAACTATCTGCCAATGGGATGTTACACTTGAAATTCAAGTCTGAAAATTTGGATACATTTTGGTTAAAAAGAAGAACAGAATACCCGGAATTAACAACCGAGGCTTTGAAGTGTTTGATTCCATTTTCTACCTCGTACTTGTGCGAGTTGGCATTTTCCTGAATGGCGCGAATAAAATGTAAACTAAGAAATCGCTTAAATTTGGAAAACGATTTAATACTTAATGTGGCAAAAAGGGATCCACGATGGGAGAAATTAATTGAACAAACTCAAGCGCAACCTTCACATTAAAATGAACGATTACTCGAAGGTTTTATTTCTTGTTAATGAGTGTGTGTAAATAACATAAAGAGTATCATTTTGCATTAACAATACATACTGCTATTTAAGATAATCAAGCACAGATGTAATCATTTTCTATTTAAACACATTTTTAATAATAAATTTTTTTTTTGTAATAACATGTTTTAAACTAGCATTTTTCTGACTTGTATGATTGATTATATGGAAATTTTGTTAAATATAATAATTTAAACTCTTATCAACTTTTTATTTAAGTCTCACAAATTATATGTTGTATAAAAAAAACTTAAGTTTTCTCGACCTCTCGCGACCCCCCTACAGAGGCTCCGCGACCCCCTGGCACAATGGATATATTTTTTTTATTAATATTACGACGTTTCGGCCCAAACCACTAGGCCTTCATCAGGTACATCTGGTGGTTTGGGCCGAAATGTCGTTATATTAATAAAAAAAATATATCCATTGTGAATTTAATAGTTTTGTGTTTAAGTTTTATTGTGCATACAATGGAAAAAGGACTACCTGCAGTTTTGTGTTCAAAGTCTACTGATCTACTGGGCCTGGTACCACTACTCCAATCACTGTCATTTTGAATGCTGGCATCCATTATCGATTATCCCGAGTCACTGCAATGTATCGATAGAACAATTTACATTGTAACTTAAAAATACATGAAAGGAAACATCAAAAGAAGCAACGTTTGGAATCTCTCTATGTCTTTCCATGTCTTTTCCATAATTAATCCATTTGATGTTTTTCTTATTTTTAGGCCTACTTCACATTAGTAATTTGAAATGAGTAGTTAGATTACTTAGATTTTAAAACACAGATGCAGCTTAAATTCAGCTAAATACAATACCATTCATATACTTTGAAGACTCAAAGCTAATACCAATACCAAGTCAATGTAAACTTATACAATAAAGGCAAGGTAAACACAAAGTAAATCAAACTTTTTAATCTAGACATAATGGAACCGTGCTAACATAACCCTCAAAACTGACGAGTTCCCAAGGAAAAAGACTAGGCAAACTTAATTTTGAGGTAGAAGATAAAAGTGTGGGTACTTGTCATTTGAGGTGGTGTAAAAATATAATTCGGGTACGCTACTAAAAATAACAAATCAGCTTGTCATTGATATGTATTTATGAAATAATCTTCCTTATTAATCAATAAGTTACAACACATGTTCCAGAAAACAACTCAACAATTTCACATTCTGGCCAAGTTCCAGCATCAAAGTTCTTTAGAAAAAATACTAACTGCTAATAATAGCTTCAGAATCTGAGTGGCATGTGCTGGTAATTGGAAATACAAACTAGACGGCACAGTATTTAAAGGCAGCAATAAATGATCCTGGATAAAAAAAAGAAAATATTTTTGTTTCACTGAGTTTACTTTTCTGCATGTTAACCTTTTTATCAAATTCAACAGGACTAAATGTTGGATGTATTTTGCACTATTGTGGTCAGTGATAATGTTTTGTTTAGCACCATGCACGTCTATAAGCAAAGCTGCAGCATCCATACGCCATACTACGGTGAGCCAGCAAAGTGTATGAATTCCATCTCCTGACTATATCTCCCGCAGTTGCAGATAAAATGAAGAATATCACCGAACGATCAAAGCACTGTAGCCCAGAAAACGTCCAGCCTTGAAAGCATTTATTTTACTAATGAAAGGGAATGAAGTTTTTACTAACAATTTTATTTATTAATCATAATGTTAATAAAATTAAAATTAGTAATATTGCCCAGGAACAGTGTGCAGACAGACTCTGATGTCATCATACATTTCATCTGTCTTTTAGAGTTCCTCAAATGACATCAAATGAATGCATTTTCAAATCTTGGGTATTATACTTTGGATTATGACAATACAATATTATCGGTATAAAACACGTTCAAACAGTACTGTATCACTAGGAATACTTTACCAATGAAAAGTTATGTGTTATTAACTTGGCAGTTACAATAGATCTGTTTAACTATGTCCAGTAAGTGCAAACATGTATAAGTTTCAGTCATAAAATAACCTACCTCTGAAGTCTCGGACTGTGGAGTAAAGAGTGCTCCACTGGTATCAATGTACCTACCTTACTAAAAATATCACTGATGTTATATGAGGACTATTTTTTTCCGCCTCCAGTAGGACATAACATCAAAACCAGAGTGAACAGCAAAATGATATTACTGATATTACTGTCATACCTAAGCACCAGCTTTCCAATACTCTCTACAAACAAAGTTGCCACAGATATCTTGAGCCACGTCTGCAGTTCTGAAATTGCAGGTTACTCTTCGAACATTAATGCCTCTTGCAAAGCACTTGTCCACTCGCTGCACATATTCATCTTCTGCCACAGACTTGGACCACCTTCATCAAGCGACCAGGGATGGAAGTCTGTGGCAGAAGATCAACACAGGTAGTGAGTGACAAGCGGTTGGTGAGAGGCGATCGTTCACAATTCCTCAACTGTCCTAAGAGTTTCCTGAAATTTCAGACATGCAGACTTTGCTCAAGAGACTGGCGACAACTTTGTTTGCAGAGGTTATTAGAAAGCTGATGCATAGGTATGACAAATATTTGAATCTTGATAGTGATTATGTTGTACTTAACTCTGTCAATAAAACAATTTTGCTATTCACTCTGATTTCATGTCCTACTGGAGGTTGAAAAAATAGCCCTTGTATACAAGCAAATACACATTACACCCCTAAGAACCAATTTTAATGTTCAGTTTCTTTTATTGTTGGTGGTAATTTAACATAAATCCACCCAATCACAATGGATGAAAGGGATGATTTCATGCTGATCGTAAACTTTCAGCTCTTTCACTCCTTATGGGTGAATCCTTGTATAGAACTAATTCAGTGTGCTGCTGAATCAGATCAAGGTGTAAATAGTGCGAAGAAACTGGACCAATTGATTTGATCACTGAACTATCTACCCTTAAGCCTTCAAGGACATAAGGAAACCAACTTACATAAATCAAGCACAACATATAAAAAATATTCTTTTTTACATCTCCACTAGTCTTAACACCAGACATTAATTTTACGATCTCATTTCTTAATTATGGCAATGTAAAGCAGTTTTATATGGGTAAAGTACACCATATAATATATACAAATAAATTACTGTCATGATTTCTTACTCACATTTTTTAGAAATGCAGTATCAAAAGAAAAATCACTAATTTTAAAGTTCCTTACTTTAAATAATGTCCTAGAAGAAACCTTATCATTAACAATCTAAAAACTACTCCACAGTAAAATTTTAAAAAAGGTAATCAAGGAGAAAAATATTAAAAAAAGTAAAAGGTGGAAAATATTACAGTAAAATTAACTTGTACCGTATGTAGATGTGTCATTGTACATAGACCTATACGTCAGATGTTATGATCATTATTCACATGAATCTACGCCCGCAATAAATTAGGGAATCCTCTTCCCTCTTAAATTAGTTTTAACAAGTATTAGCAAGGTTCCATCATATCAGCAACTATGGAAAATACACGAAAAAATACGGTACTTAAAAAGTAAGCTTTTAGCGTCTTACACTTTAAAAAGAAATAGAAAAGTCATATCTTGCTTTGGTTGAAGACGTAACGAAAGGGCTAAAGTACATGATTCAGTAATCATGTATCCAGATTCTTCTGATGTTTAGAAAGCTCCTCTAGAGAATGCTTCAATAACACGTGGGACTTGACCATCAAAACCTGCCACATCCAACATTCCTGGTTCTCCTGGGCAGGCTACGTTGAACTTTGCTATAGTCAGACCACATACAATCATCCTGTGAAATGGTAATATTTTCATGATCAGTCAATTATATAATTCTATTTATTGTAGTACATTCTGTATGAATTTTCTGTAATGAGCTTGGAACAATCAGCAAGGTAGAAATATGTTTAAATGATATGGCAATTTAACTTCATTGAGTACACTGAATAAATTTGAAGTCAACCGCCCAGAACATGTAGTTCCACTACACACACAGAATTACAATTACGTAACAACAGAAAAAATAATCGCTGAAAATTTGAATAATGCTTAGGCTAAGCTTAGAGGAAAATAGTATAGAAGTAAAGTTATGCACCACATTATTACCAGTAAATCCATGAGATTATCCAATCCATTTGTAGATATGAAGAAGTTACTGCAGTAAATTTATAATATAGACCTAGATTCTAATACAATACTTGAAATTAAAGGCATATCTTATAATCCACATCTCTTACGAGAGGTAGTTGGAAAATAAATTTCCCAAACCATCTACAACAGCAGTACTCACTAGAAATTAAACTAAAGCCAATTATTGGGTACAATACTCTTTGGAGAGCTGCAAAAATTTCATGTTATTTAAATCATTTGTACACCCATTTATTATTATTTATGTTCATAATAATAACTAATCATTTAAATTATTTTTAATTTGTTTTTGTTATCATCATCATCATTATCATCATTATTATTATTAAACGGATCAAGTTTCATTGCTGAAAATGTGCGTCACTGCAAGAAGTGATTCCGGGGATGTCCAAAGTTTTCTCAAATTCACATAAATGAAAACAAATATCTCAAAATAATAACAAAATTACAACTACTTCAAGAGCCACATTAAAATAATCTCATTGAGAGCTGAAAGAGCCATGTATTGAGTACCACTAACCTACAAGAAACTTGATTGAACAAAATGATTTGGGCAGAAAGGGGCATTATTCCTCTATTTTTCTGATCACCATTAATCTAATTTTAACCTAATCTTTCAATCACCACTTGTCCATTCGCTTCATAGACTCCAGGAAAAATCTGTATCCTATAAATGGCTGATTACACAGCCCGAAAAAAAATAACTTTTTGCTTGATGTCTCAGATGTTTTACCGGATTTTGGCTATACTGAGTGTGCTTATTCCAAATATGTAAACAGTTTTTCTCTACCAGCTCTACTTTTGTCGAGGGGGGGGGGGATTTTATTCGTGAACTCTTAGTCTAGTGAAACAAAATCTTGCTTGATAATATAGCTAGTGAAGGTTCTTGACCTCCCTTTGAACACACAGAACGAAAACTGTATGAAGTACAGAAAAACTAAAAGCTGGATTATTTTTTGGCCCTTAAATTGACAGCACATAAGTCATAAATGACCATACAGTATGTGACAGTGGCATAGCGTAAGGGTAGACTTTGAGACTGAGTCTACCTAAATAATATAAGGAAATAGTGGATTCATAAACAAATAAATGAAGGCAACAACAACCAAGCCATTAATCATTATAAACTCATTAGCCGTGTCATCAAAATATTTTTTGCCGCTGCATTCCCTAACCCCAACGCATAAAGCGTCAACTTGTGGTGCCGTGTGCTTAGGCAGCCTCGAAATCTCACGATGTGGAAGACGAGCTCGAGACTGCGCAATGATTCCCCCAGTCTAGTTTCATCAGTGCGAGTTATATGACTTCTCCCACTAAACGTTAACTTACTCGTTGTGAAGACAGACCAGTTTGTTTTGCAAGAGCGGCATAAAATCACCACCAAAGAAACTGGAGAGATTTTTGAGAACCCTAGTCTCTTTGAAAGCGGTGAAGAGTTGCTTCGGCAGCACTGGGCTGTGACGTCACCTCCTGCACCACGCCGCCAAATTTAATGTTAAATTCACAAAAACTGATTTCACAAGCTCCAGCATGTGTTCTACCGCTCTTGAAATACTCACGCAACTTTCTCTACCTTAATAAAATTGTTACTATTTTCTCTCATCTGATTTCAGCTCCTAGAAAACACAACACAAAGTTCTGTACCTTAAATGTTAAAATTACAGTTTTCTCGCTCCATCGCTGGGAATTCTCACGTGACTTTTTCTACCGTAATAAAATTGTTGCTATTTTCTCTAGCCTTATTCTACCTCTTGAAAAACTCACAGAATGTTTTGTACCATAAGAATTGAAATAACTATTTTCTCGCGTCCTTCCATCTCAGGGAGCTCTCACAAGACTTACTCTGTCCTAATTATTTTTTCTATTTTCTCTTGTCTTATTCCAGCTCTTTGAAGACTCACACACTTTCTCTAACAGAAGCATTGAAATTACTATTTTCTCATGTCTCATTCCATCTCAGGGACCTCTCACACGACTTGCTTTACCGTAATAATGTATTTGTCATTTTCTTTCGTCTTATTCTTCCTCTTGGGAAACTCACACAACGATCTGTACCTTAACCATTAAAGTACCGGTAACTATTTTCTCGCGACTTATTTCATCTCTAAGAACACTCGCACAACTTTCTCTAAGTTAAGCATAGAAATTATTTTCTCGCGGCTTATCCCATAACTGACAACTCTCGCATGACTTTATAACCTTGTTAAATAATTGACTGTGTAGAGATAATATTATGTAAAGTTAAGTAATATTGAAAGAAGAAAAGAACTGATGCCATAAGTAGTCTCTTCAGATACCTGCTTTCTTGAAGAGCGCTCGAGTATGAAGCCGGACAATAGATTGAATAAAGGGAAGGGTACGGTAACATAAACATTACATTCCTCAGTCATTGACTGAGTACAGTGTTAGTTTATCTTAAAATTATGATTATTTCCGTGTTGCATTTTTTAATATAATAGCATAATGAATAGAATGAGAAAGTGTGATGACTCGGCCGCTAATACAATGGTGGGTATAGGGAGAGCAGCGGTCCACCGAAACACTGGCAGCACCTTCGTTTGCGTTTCAACTTCTCAATGCTGCATCATGATAGTTTGGCATCTTATGATTAAACTCGCAATCTTTAATTAACCCTTGGTCCTATTTCTGTGAAATTTGTGCAGAAATAATCTGCACAACACAGTCCTTCTGATGGTTAAAACAGAGACTTAAAAAATGCGGCCATAAATGTTTTTATTTCATTATATAAACATCACCAATTTCACAAAATTCATGGAGGGTGAAACGGAATTTGACTATGCGACAATTTTTTTCATTTTTGTGTTCCGTAAAAACTTCAAGCGAGAAAGTTTTAGTGAAATATTTCAACTTTCTTTTAAATTCAGTACCACCTTTATATCTTGAACGGTTTACGAGTAATTGAGTGGTAATTATTCCGGGCGCTACAGCTGTCTGAATGATGTGGGACGATCGTGAAATGTTGAGGGTGAAGCAAATTTGACTATGCGACATTTATTATTTTATTTTTGTATCCAGAAAGAGATCAAGCGTGTAAGGTTTAGTGAAATATTTGGATCTTATTATAAATTGAGTACCACCTATATATATATACAGTGAAATCTCGATACAACGATTTCGCAGGGACCAGAAAAAAATATTGTTGTAGAGAGAGATATTGTTATATCGAGAATTTACAAAAAATGTTCAAATATTGGTAGTATATGTAGGAAACAACTTCAATAATTGAAATGCTTTAAGTATTTAATGAAATAAAGAATTTTTACACAAGAACTGCTATACTGTACTGTATTCACTCCACCCTTAAATTATTACACTAACTTATGAGCAAACACATTGTCTTTTCAGGAAGAAGCTGGTAAAACATCCCAGTCTCGTCAGCATTATAAATATCTTCTGGCAAATATTTCTCAGTAATTTTTTTTTTCATTTCATTACTGCACCAGAGATTTGCGTCATTTGTTGGTGCAGATTTCTCTTCCCATTGAATTAACTTAAAAGTTATGCCATGGCGGTCTCTAAAGCGGACAAGCCACCCATTGCTAGCCTTGAAGTCCTCCACACCAAGCATGGTAGCAAACTTCTTAGCTTGACTACAAATCAACGGTCCATTTATTGGAATGTTTAAAGTTCTTTTTTCATTGAAGCATTCCAAGGTTGCAGCATCCAAGTCAATAAATGTTGCCGTTTTCTTTCGTTTTCTAGTAGGATCCACGGTATTTGAATTGAGTTTTTCCTTGATCTCATTCCTTTTCTTTAAGAAAGTCGACACCGTAGATTCCGAAAGCCCGTACTTTTTCGATGTTGCAGTTTGTTTCATGCCTGCGTCAATGTCTTTAATTACAGCTAATTTCTGCTGCATACTAATTTGTTTGCGAGAAGCCATGCTGACAGAGAAGCACAACAATACGCGAACACCACCAAACAAACTTGCCGTGCAGTGCAGGCACTGACTGGCGACCAGGCAACTGGTTTACTCCATTGTGCACTTGAGCGAGGGTGAAGCACGATCAAGGTCAAGGAAGGCGATTCCACCCTTAAAACGAGGCGGGGGAGTTCATGATTTGGACTTTCACGATCTATTTTTATCGTTGTACCGAGGAAAATGTATTTACGGGGATTCTAAATGTAATCGTAGTGGGGAGGTTTATCGTTATTAAGAGTATCGTAAAACCGAGGGGAATTTTATATTATTTTAATGGAAAGTATGCCGGGACCAAAATATTTTAACGTTATAAAGAGTATTATCGTTATATCGGTAATCGTTGTACGGAGATTTCACTGTAATGGTTAACGAGTAATAGTAATTACTCTAAAGCTAAAGCTATCAGAATGGTATTGAGGTATTAGCAGGCATTTTTTCCATAAAATACCAGCAATAACGTAAATTTTTTTACATAATTTATTCGTGGACTAAATAATAATACTATATTAACTGACTACTTGTACCCATACTGCAAGATTGACCCGCTGGGGAAAAGGAGTGAATGAAGCTTTTTTCTAACTTAGTAAATCTGCACTACTTTTATTTATGCATTTATTGGATTATTTATCATATTTCCTGTTCACTTATGTTAGTAATTTTTATGTATAATTATCATAGCAAATGTCTTATTAGTTTAATATCTTGTTCCTTTTTTTTAATAATATGATTTAACAACATAAGACGTACATCAGTTACAGCGAACGGCGAATGGTCGAGGGTTTGAGCAAATAGCGGGCTGTAGTTAAGGCAAGAGGATTTAATTTTTTTATGAAAAAATCAGGGAAAATGCTTTGAAATATTGTGTGATATTTATGTAGAATGCATTGCAAAACAATTTTTGCATATGTGCGTCTTTATTGGAAGTTGAGACGCCAATTTTAAAGATCACGCGCCCTATTTTTGTAGTGCTGCTTATGAAATTGTCCATGCCCTGCTATTCACAAACCATCCCTTAGTTTATATTATCTCTGTTCACATAATTTGTACACAGATCTACACTTTTGACCGTGTTTCACCTACATAACTTACCCCATACAGCCAGGAGAAAATTATTATTAATATAAATAATATTACTATTAATACAATATTAATACAAATTAACACTCAGTAATATTCTATACAATGTAATATTAATATTAATTTATAAAATATCCCTTAGCTGTTTTCTACCCTAATTATACGTTGTTATTTCTATACAAATGTACATTCTTTAATTCTCATCAAATTATACTAACATACCCTCTACCCTATTTTCTAGGCAACAAAATATTAGATCAAATCATCCCTTAGCTGTTTCATACCTATATTATATAATTGTTCATTGCTTGTGAACATCTTCGATTTTTGGAAAGATGTGGAACGAAATGTTACGGTCAAGCTTCTTGCAATCTGAGAAATTACTGTTACACACGGCCATGTTTATTTATGGAGATGAGATCTTCCAAGACGTGTAAAGCAGCCCGAAAATTGTCAAAAGTATCTAACAATTAATTTTAGATAAGGTGAGTCATTTTGAAATAGATTATTGTATTATTTTGTTTAAGACTGTTTGCAATTTTTCCTATACCGCCCGTAGTAATCTTGCTTCCACGAATCTCAAACGGAGTAACTGCTATCTAGCGGCGGAACCAGTGAACTACCTCAGTCATCACACTTTCTCCACTATTCATTATGATAATAGGTATGGATAACACCGTTTTTGACTCTATCGTATGAAATAAAGGGTAAAAGCCAACTTCTAAGCTTGATTTAGGCGTTTTTCTAAAATTGAATCTTATACTTTATTTTTTTAATCTATGTAACTTAGTTCAGTATAAAATCCAAATCCACTAAAATTTGATAATAATTAATAAAGATTGTGGTACTAATACTACTACTAGCCGACTAGTAGTAGTAGTAGTAATAGTAGTACTAATAATAATAATATACTTATATAGGTATATACGAAATCGAATCCATGTGCATTATATTAAATTATTTTAAACACTAATACAATGGGAATTCGTGTATCATTTGAGCAGTTATAAATTTGCATATTAAAATCCAGTTTACCCAGAACCCAATGTCAAGCTACGCCACAGGTATGTGATAATATCAATTTTTTGAAAGACTGCTTGTTATATTGTTATTGTAATGTTAACATAATGTTAGTGTGTTGCTTTTTTCTTCCCATGATTTAGAAGCTACAAATAGGCACTGCTTTTTATTTATATCAAATGTAAAATGGGATAATATACATAATGGTAATACTATATCTCAAAAACTAAAGCTGATAGGGCAAAACTAATGTCACATTTGGCATCAGCAACCTAAATATACCCAAGAATAGGTATAAATTCTAAGGCACCAAAATGGCTGTTGGTCTATGTTATCCATAAAGCTGCTTTGGCTTCTTCACTTTGGCAAAATGTTGCCCTTTTAGTGTATTTTTTTAAAACAGGGAAGAACTGGAAGTCATCAGGCATCAGAAATGAACCATAATGAGCAAGGTCTTGGCACTTCTAACTTAGCTGCTGCTGAATGGGATCTCGCTTTGTCATACAGAAGGATGATTTCTGCTGTGAGAAAGCCAAGTTTCTTCCTTCAAATGGCATTCTTCAGTCATGTCAGTATTTTATTGCGGCATTTGATAATGATGGTCCTTGATGACATTTTTCAGTTTTCCTTTCTTTTAAAATAGCATCTGTGCCTCTGCTGTTTGCATGATGAAGGTTGTATGGCAAACACAAAAGACAATATGATGCCTGTGTAACCAACAACTCATTGTCAACCCACCTTTCCCTTGACTTCTCATTGAAAAAATAAGAAAACCTATTTTCCGACTGTCACTCATTTACTTTATTCTGCAAAATATAGTAATCGTGCACTATTTTTCTCCCAATGTTATGAGTTGTATATTTGTGGTTTTTGGTATGATAACATTGTCATTTGGATAACCTCAAAATCAGACAGATATTCTGCTAGAAAAATTAATTTTAAAGTACCCATATATAAAAAAAAAGAATACTTCTTACACTGCTCAAATAGCTGCAGAAAATGTACCAAAAGGTAGGTTAAAGCATTGCAAATTTATAAAAATATTAATAACAGTCAATGATATTCATAGCTCGAATTCATCTATCAGATACCCATCTTATCTCCCAGGTTCATCCCTTAACTACTTCACCACAAAAGGTAACCTCAGAATATGCTCTATTCAACCTACCAAGAATGAATAACAGTAGCGTCAAAAAACACAAGCAGACATCATTATTGATGGAGTCATGCATTAACAATTAGTAACATTACTGAAGTGAATAATCTTACTTGGAGTTAGGTATGTTCATAGCAGTCCGGTACTGCTGTAAAGCCTTGGCTGCCTTCATTTTCCCCTGCTTTACTTGGCTGTCTGTCAAGATGAGGAAAACATCTACAGGTTTCTTCAAATTCTTCGCCCACAAAAGAGGTTGTGTAAGATCAACAGGACCATTAGGAATCTGAAGCAATTGATTAAAGAAACGAAGGTTAGATCCCTTTGCAAATGTGATTTGTATTATTCTTGGCATAATGGTGGTTATTTTAAGTAGCACACACACAGACTTGTTCGACATAGCTGAAATTACATAGGAATAAACAGTTGAACAAAATAAACTTCATATCACATAATATCATAACATTTTCTCCAGTTACAAACTGGGTTAGCAATATTAAATTGTATTGGAAGTTAATACAGTGAAGTTACATAACATAATAATTATATATATCTGAGTTGAATTTTACACAAAAACTTCGCTTTTGGTATAGTGACTATTATTTATTTATGGGTAAACTTGACAAATAAAGTGTATAGGTAAATTTCCCATACATTAGATGAACTTAAAGACAATATCACAAGAGAAATGAACTCTATATCGGAAGCTGAACTTATGCGTGTGAAAGAAAATTTACTAAAAAGGTGCCAGTGTTGCGTGGATGCAAGAGTAGGACATTTCCAACAACTCTTGTGATGAGTTACATGGTTATTTTCATTGTAATTCCAACTGTAACTGTGAGAACCTGAACTATTACACCGATCGTGGCTTTATTTGCGTAGATATTTCACCCGATTGCTCGGGAGTTGGAGCTGTGCCCGCCACGATGTAGAAACCCACGTCATTGGCCAACTCTTGCGTGGGACTCACTGTACTTCCTCATCAGTGAGGAATCTGTCATTTTCCTTAGCAGTATTCAGTTTATTAAGTTTAAATTCAATGAAATTGAAGGAGATTTTTTTGTAACGGAAAATGGTTCATAAGAACCACAATATGAATTGCACACTGCAACTACACTATGTTGAGAAAATGCCATTCTTTGAGAGCACTGGATTTTGAAACTTGAATTTCTACTTTTGAGTTTCTTTGAAAAAAGTTCCTTGAGTCCAGAATTCCAATCCGTCATTATATCTGCACCATCTAGAACTACATTATTACATTAGATTATTTCTATATAATATTCTCCTAAAGTATTAATGTTCTCCATTTTTCAAAATGGCGCCAAACCTCTAAATTTCGAGACATCAAAACAAAAATTTAGAAGTTAGCCAACAAAAACATGGGGAACAACAATAAGCATTATACCTTAAAAGTCATATACAGGCAAAAGCCCCTTGTAAATATAACTCCTCAATTGTAATTATCATTGATTAAACAAAAGCATTCTGGCACTTATTATTTTATTGATTTTGCAACAGCACAAGCTAGCGAACAAATAGGTAGGTTATTATATTATTAATATTAAAATTACTAGGAAAATAGAACAGTGAAGCGTTAGTATCTGTAGAAAGTTTGAGTACAGAAATATGCACACCAAATTCACTTCGGAGTCAGCTGATGATGATGGCGATACCCACTGAAACAGTCGTTCTGGGTACATATACCTAATAGTCAAGTTAGTGTGCATATTTCCGTACTCAATCTTTCTATAGATATTATATTATTGTTTCTTGAGCTTCCAACCAGGTGAGCTGGACGATTGATTCCAAGCTTTCAGCAGCATCTCCGCTGCCAGGAGAAGTGAGCTGGATTGGGAAATCTGTTTCTTATATAGGATAGACAGGATATGCTAAAACAGGTAGGGGACCAATATGAAAATTATGAAATTGAATAATTAAATGGAGAGCTCTGATTGGTCGAGAAGGAAAAATGTAATGTAATGATGCTGTGAGATGTGAAATCTGTCCTTCTCAGGACCACTATTTTATTTGGGAGTAAGAGTTGCCAATATTGGCTTTCAGGCCTGGCTAAGTTGTAGACCGCCATATCTATTGAAGTTTCGGCTTTGGGTCTGGATTTCCAAGGTCTCTGCAACAATGCGGCCCCAGTAGAATCTTTGCCTCCCTAGGATTCTGGTGTAGTTGAATTGAATTTTGTGGCCAGTAACAACACAGTGTTGGGCCACTGCAGACTTGTTTGGGTAATACAGACTGATGCATCTGTGGTGTTCATTGCATCTTTCTTCTACGGTGCGGCCCATCTGTCCAATGTAAACGTCTCCACATTCACAGGGAATTTGGTAGACCCCTGAAGTGCAAAGGCCCAATGAATCCTTCACGGGGTGTACCATTTGCTGTATTTTCAGAGGGGGGTAGATGGATGGTTTTGATATTGTGCTTCCCTAGAAGTCTTGATATTTTATTTGAAACAGGAGGAAAGAAAGGAATGTTGGCTCAGTGGGATGTTGTTTCAGTGGTTGGCGGTTGAGTTTCAATGCTCTCTTTTAGGGCCCACTGGATGTCCCTCTGGCTGTATGAAGTTCAATAAAACAAACAATATATATAACTGACTATTCAATAGATTTAGATAGTATTCAAAGTTGAGACAGAGTATTCAACCTCTTTCGCCTACTGAATATGACGTCCCTACATGTGAATCAACACAATGTAGAATTTCAGACTTATCTTGCAAAGAAATGCAATTTCTAGTGCTTTTCTTCACCTCCATGATACCGCCAAAAATCATACAACACAAAAGTATCAGTGTTGCTTGAAATCACCACTATATGAATAACTACAGTGCAATAAAACACAGTAAATTGTACCCACACAAAAGAAACCAACTTTGCCTGGACTAACGCAAATAGTAACTGACTCCACGTCTAAGGGCCTGTATTATCACCTGCCGACAATTCCTCCCGATATGTGACTTCCAGACAGCTTAACTGGAAGATGTCTTGTAATACCACTGATGAACTGCTATCGGCAAGAACGCAGTAAAATTTTGTAAGATGATCCTTAGCTCTTTGAGCAAAGAGGTGTGTTTGTTGTAATTCGGTAGGCTTCCGCTAGGTGTGGCAGCTCAAATTTGTATTTGTACAATTAAATTACATAAGAACATATCATTTTAAGTGCATTAATCGATTTGTGCAATTCTATTTCATTTACATGTGAGCCTAAAATGATTTTTGTGTAAATTAACTCTTCCACCCTCAATTCTGAAATTCAGGTGCCCAGGAAGCTTCGTTGTGCTGCCATCTTGTTTCAACCAAACTTCCCTCACTGTCAGTTCGCAGTTTATCAGCAACTCCATCCTCCTGCTAGCTTAGCTGGGAGTTGACTTCCCAGACAGATTTTGTCAGGACATCATAGTATGCAATTCTTGGACAACTTCCAGATAGGTTCTCTACCTGGCAGATAAATATGATATCAGGTGGTCGTTGTACAGGCCCTAAGAGAATTGGCAACATAGCAGGAAATTTAGTTAAGTGAAAGCAGTTCTTCATTTAAGATTAATGCTGCTAATGTATAAATGGCAGGAAATACAACTGTTGAAAAGTTGTTAATGGTAGGAATGCTATGTATCGTCGGTACAGGATAAAAGACAGGACCAGTGGAAAATGATGTAAATGGCAGGAACGTAAAAAGGGGGTTTCACTGTAACACTGTCTCACTCTTACATAGATACAAGTAATGTGCTGGAGTGAGACAGACTTACATGTTTGCTTTCGAGCCAGTTCTAGGACGGACAATATCTACCCATTCGACTGTCTCAAAAGACTGTGACCAAAGTATACTTATAATATCTTGTCTGCAAAGGCCACTGTTTTAAATATTCCAATGTTACAAAAACTATTCCACTCATACGCTGCGTGTTTGATATTGACCAATAACATTTAGCAATTCCTTGGATATAGACCAATCACGACCGTTTATCTTACAATATTCTTGTAGGAATTGCAAGGATGCCGTTTTATCGGGTAAAATCATCTGCTTGTTACTGGACACGTAATATGTCACATGTTACCATTAAGCGGCACGAAAACTGATTATTTTATACAACATAAGTTGTTTGGAAATTGAAATAATATAAATGTACATTGAATAAAAACACTATTTCGATTCAGTACAAGCCAGTTTGTGTGCTTTTATTCTGTTCTGCTGTTAGCTTACCTGAATGAAGTTAACTATGTCTTATATACACCATTGGTAGCACTGATCACAACATGGTAATTCAAATCGATTCATGGATGGTTGATTCATAGTATACTGTGATCTCACAGCTGTTAGTTTTGTTTTTATACAACAAAGCACGAAAGTAATTATTATTTGTATAATCCGTTACATTTTTATTCATGGAATAGTCTTAATAAATCCAACTCAAGTTGATGAGTTTCATCAGACAAATTCGCTCCTGCTGCACAGTTGCGAATCTATTGATAAACTTGTCAACTTTCTTGGGATTACCAATGATAATCTGCATAGGTCAGTGTTAGGTTGTCTTTTTTCGATCTCATGAGGAGAAACTTTCTCTCAATAGGGAAGACAAATTTTTAGTCCAAATTCCTTTTCAGACAAAAACCTACCTCTTTCAGCTTGTCCTGTGCTTCTGACATTGAGATGTTCTTATCAAACTGTACTTGTTGCATTGATCCTTCTGCACCATACGCCACAACGGTTACATCTCGTTCTGTTTTAACCAGGCAGAGTGTCATCAAAACAGCAGCTTGTGCAGGTGAAACATTCAAACAGTGCCAGCATTTTCCATGAACCATCTGGTTTCTCACATCTACTGCCACTAGATAGCGCAAACCTGTTGGTACCAAAAGCTGAAAAAAATTCATAATAAGATTTATGTATACATACTTCATAATGATAGTAAAATCTTCTTGGATTCTGGGTATCTGCCGCATCAGTAGCCTTGATAAAGATCACGACAAGATAGTCGAAACGTCAGCAGAGAGCTTAGACATGATGTGGCAAATACCCAGAAGCCAAGAAGATTTTATTGTCAACTTGGGCCACAAAAGCCTACGATCCTATATCTTCGTAATGATAGCACTATGGACTTCTATACTTCTGTTACATGTAATAAATCAGTTATAACTGTAGTGTATACAATCTGCCTCAGTTAAACTTGATCCTGTTCAACACCAAGGGGAAGGAGAAATCGCAATATGTGATAACTGATAAGATATAATTGGTTAATACCATTACCAGGTGTCATTACCAGGGCGTGACTTGCTAACAAAGAAGATTCCAACATATTTTTAAATACTGTATTCTCTCTATTGGACTATGGATTAGTATGGTGCGATACTGTACCAGAGAAGAGTTGATTTGCTAGATATCTGTATCTTACATCTAATTTTTTAGTAAGTGCCCTCTTGCTCAACTCAAGTAAAAATGAAAAAGATCCTCCCAACTATCTTTCAAAATCTAATTATCTTACCTTAAAAGTGGAAACTAAGAGCTGATTTAAAGCTTCCACGATTTTTGGATGTGGTTGAGGAGGTGACTTCATCTTGGTTTCTTGCTCGCCTGTAGGCTGTACGTAAGTTGGCCTGAAAAGAAATAAAATTCAGAAATAAAGAATTATTTTATTTCATTGTTTAGTTATGCCAAAATGTGTGGTTCCAGGAAGACACTAGTATTACATTCAGCCATTATTCTAGGACAGACATTATTCTATTCTAGGCCATTACATTATTCTATTACCAACATTCATTTCTAGGAGTATCAGTTAGTTAGTTGTTTTATTTTATATTAGGTATAGAGGAAACTGTCACATGGAATTGATAATTTCGATTTTGTTAGCTCACTCTGATGGACTCGTTTGTTTATATGTTATGGGATGCAGAGATCTGATGTTTTTTAGATAGGGGGATGGAAGAGGGATAATGAATGTAGGCCTAAATAAAAAAATCATTGAACAATTTGGAATTCATTCTGCAGGAGTTTTTTGGGCCAGAGGACTCAAATCTGAGGTCGTTTTTCCCAGGCGGCACTTTCTAATCGTGAAATGCACCTCAATGCCGGATTTTTAGCTGTAAATAAATTCTTTAAAAACATCTACAGATTGAATTAATAAATGCGGATGAAGCCACAGGCACCTGCTAGTTATTAATAAACAAAACAAATGTGATGAAATGAAGCAAGAATACAACAAACATCAAACTTGGAAATAAAATACAGGAGGTGAATGAGTTTTGCTGCTTTACAAAGGATGGAGAAGCATGAAGGATTTAAAAAAGCAGGCTAATGCAAGGAAAGACAGCTTTCTTTGAGAAGAAAAACTACTGGTGCAGAGGTGCCAACCTTTCAGGAGGGTTATCCATAATCCTATGGTAAACCTCCCCCCCCCCCCCCATCTGATTTTACAAAAATTCAGGTCCAAAATATATTAGTAATATATGTTTTATAATTCTTTGAATCAATGTGTCTTTAACATTCACCTCGACCACCATCAGCTTCAGAAAAATCAAATGAACCACATTGCAGAACTTGTGGGTTTTGGAAATAGACATTAAATCCATGTCTGGGATATTAATACAAGTAAGAATCAGTTTGAAAAATTTTATGTCATAACCGGGATTTGAACACGGATCTTCGGCTTAACGCGCCGATGCTCTACCATTGAGCTACCATGACAACATGCCAGTACGACATCAAATTCCTCAACTGATTCAGAAGACAAGGCAGACCACAGGAGGTTTCTCCATTGAGAACACGCATCCAATGGCGTCCTACATTTGTAGGTACTTTGAAGCCAAGTTATTATTTATATACTAATAATTAAGTGGAGGGAAAGGAAATAGGCATTAAATCCATGTCTGGGATATTAATACAAGTAAGAATCAGTTTGAAAAATGGTCTGCCTTGTCTTCTGAATCAGTTGAGGAATTTGATGTCGTACTGGCATGTTGTCATGGTAGCTCAATGGTAGAGCATCGGTGCGTTAAGCCGAAGATCCGTGTTCAAATCCCGGTTATGACATCAAATTTTTCAAACTGATTCTTACTTGTATTAATATCCCAGACATGGATTTAATGTCTATTTCCTTTCCCTCCACTTAATTATTAGTATATAAATAATAACTTTGCTTCAAAGTACCTACAAATGTAGGACGCCATTGGATGCGTGTTCTCAACGGAGAAACCTCCCGTGGTCTGCCTTGTCTTCTGAATCAGTTGAGGAATTTGATGTCGTACTGGCATGTTGTCATGGTAGCTCAATGGTAGAGCATCGGCGCGTTAAGCCGAAGATCCGTGTTCAAATCCCGGTTATGACATAAAATTTTTCAAACTGATTCTTACTTGTATTAATATCCCAGACATGGATTTAATGCCTATTTCCTTTCCCTCCACTTAATTATTAGTATATAAATAATAACTTGGCTTCAAAGTACCTACAAATGTAGGACGCCATTGGATGCATGTTCTCAACGGAGAAACCTCCCGTGGTCTGCCTTGTCTTCTGAATCAGTTGAGGAATTTGATGTCGTACTGGCATGTTGTCATGATAGCTCAATGGTAGAGCATCGGCGCGTTAAGCCGAAGATCCGTGTTCAAATCCCGGTTATGACATAAAATTTTTCAAACTGATTCTTACTTGTATTGTGGGTTTCACTAACATGTGAGATAATCTAAACACGGCCACTCCTTTGCTCACCTCCATGCAGCTTATCCAAACACACGGATTGGACAAAGGGGCAGCATTGAATACCCTGCACGTTCCCCAGACCTCACGCCAATGGACTTCTTTTTATGGGGATAACTGAAGGACAGAGTTTATCGCACAAAACCAAGAACAATTGATGCATTGAAATTGGAAATTGAAAGACAATGTCGCAAAATTCAAAATGAATTGTGTTGTGACGTTTGCGTTATCAGCTTTGTCTGGACAATGACGGTCATCAATTTGAACATTTGCGAACATGATTCTTTAATTACATGTTTCTTCTGTAATTCAAGCCTTTAAACTTGTCTCTATGTTCATAAATAATGTTCTTATACTCATTCAAAGTGTTAGTACATTTTTTTGAGACACCCTGTATATATTACATATACATGTACACCCCTCATGCGAGGGGTGACATACATAAATTGCTTTAGATGATGAAAATATTCACAAGGATCAATCCCTGGAATGGTTGCAAAAGAGCTCACTCTATCCAGAAACAGAAGGATTTATTGTGGCTATCCAAGATAAAGTAATAAGAACTAGAAATTATGGAAAACATATAATGAAAGCAATACAAAACACAGATGTCGGAAATGCAATATACAAGGAGAAATCATAGAGCACATAACATATGCTTGTCAAGATATAGCAGATAACTCATACCTAGCAGGTAGCAAAAATTCTCCACATGCAAATAGCTATCCAACATAAACTCATCCAGAATCCACCACCGTATTATAAATACACTCCAGCAGTGGCGTAGCTTGACATTGTGTTCTGGGTAAACTATGTTTTAAAAATTAAATTTATAATGATTGTTTAAACGACACACAAATTCTCAAGTATTAATAGCGTTTTAAATACCGAGAATGTTTGCACATGTATTTGATTTCATATAGGCCTATACCAATATAAAGCATTACTACCAGTATTATGATTATTATTACTGGTGTTATTATTATTTGCATTTAAATTTTATATTCCTTCATCACTCCATCCGTTTCCCTGCCAAATACCAAATACAATATATAGTTGTAACTATTAATTAACCAATTAAATTTACAGTGCCAAGATATTTGAAATGTTTATTTTCATGAAAGACAATGTCAAGCTCAGGAGTTGGTCATTTACTTTAGTTTCACACGTTTCTTCATTAGACAGAACCGAAAACAGGGTTTTTAATAGGTGATCAACTGAA
This sequence comes from Ectobius pallidus, assembly GCA_964059195.1. NCBI lineage: Eukaryota > Metazoa > Arthropoda > Insecta > Blattodea > Ectobiidae > Ectobius > Ectobius pallidus. Next base: position 289,399 of record CAXKWD010000366.1, read on the forward strand.
CTGTATATCAGTGGAATTGTCCACACAACACTGACAAATAATCAAACACACAGTTTAGGTCAGCAATGAGAATGTAATGTTCATGTTACCCCAGTTTCAAGCGAGCAGGTATCTGAGGGATGAGACTATGACCCCGATAAATCTTTCTAGTCTCTGCGGTGGTGCCATATGTCGTTCTTGCGCAAGGAATTAGCCTGCCTTCTCTCAACAATGTAGGTTAACATTTAGTGGGAAAAGTCATATAACTCGCACTTGAATGAGACTGTAACTTGGCTGACCACTATCCAGTCTCAACTCACCTCCGCTGCCACACCATGACATTTCAAAGCTGCCTAAGCATGCAGAAACATAATTGACAATTGGGGTGTGCAGTGGCGAAAAATATTTTAATGATAGTAGTAATGGGTTTATAATGATTAATAACTTGGTTGACAATGATTTATTTCTTTCTTTATGATTCTACTTTTCTTAGCACTTTATTTAGGTAGACTCAGTCTCAAAGTCTACCCTCACACTACGCCACTGCACTCCCAAACCCATTCTTGAGTCTGACGAATCCCTGTTATATTGGGATAGAGTTATAACTAGACTTCGGATTTTAGGTAAAAACCTATTTTAATCCTTAAGTCATATATGGACGAAAACTTGTATATGCATGTTTCATAAGTGACTATGCCTAAAACTGATACTTTTATAGGACCTAAAAAAGCCTATTTTTACGTTAGAGCCTAATATTGCCTTTTTGCTTGTTTTTTCTCTTAAAGTTCAAAATAAGTATTTTTTTATAGGCTATATAAATTCTAGCATTTATTTTCAGTTCTTACTAAATTTTTAGCTCGGAATGTGCAATATATGACATTTGTGAAGTTGTTAAATAGTAAGGAATGTTTTGTCTTCAGTAGAAAAATTCCTTGGAATTCCCAAGAAAATGTAGTGTTTTTCTCCCGACTCCCATATCCAGTAACAAACAAACAAACAAAAAATAGTTCTCTGAATCACTGAGGGATACAAGGGATTGAATATGCTAGTATGATAAGCGTAGCTTCTGGGTGCAGGGATTAGGTTTTCACTGTTATGGTAGTAATACAGGCCCTAGTAATAGGTCTATATAATTCTGTGTACCATAGGCCTATATCTGTGTTTTATCATGGTTATTGATTAATGTTGACTTCAATATAATAATATTATGCACTGCAATTGAGATATTTCAGAAAAATTGGCAACTTAACAATTTTATAAGACTATTTTACAATTTTTAGAACCTATTTTACAATTTTTAGAGCCTATTTTAGGTACCTAAAACAGCGACCTAAAAGTCCGAAGTCTAGTTATAACAACAGATAAAACAGTTGACTAACCAACCAGACCTGCTATTGATAGATAAAGTGAATACCAGAACCTGGCATTAGAGATAAAAAACATCTGGAAACTACAAAGTGTAAAAATTATGACAATAGTAATAGTAGTGGAAGGTATGGTCTCAATATTTTTATCAAAGAACATTCAAGACATCTGAATTCCAGTGAAGATAATCAGCATTATACAACAAGCAACATTACTCCAAACATGCCACATTGTGAGAAAGTTTCTGAGCTGTTGAATAAGATGAAATTCTTCTCAGTAGTATAAATACCAACAAAAGTTGTGAAACTGTGTTGCATCGTCATCGTCGTCCGCATCCTCGTCGTCGTCATTGTCATCTTCATCATCATAATGATGATAATAATAATAAATAAAAATAATAAATAATCAAAGCAGTAACAAAACAAGCATTCACAGTAACCACTTCCCGGTATGCTAATTTTGATGGATTCCCAACATTATCATACATCTAAAACAGTACAAAAAATGATGCATAACTTACTTAGCCAGATTCTCATAATTACGAAGTGTCACCAACACCTGTGCAGGGTGAAGGTTTGACTCTGCAATGGCAGACTGGTTATTCAGAGCATCCACTACCTTAGCCACAAGGGGTTGATTTCCTCTAAGAAACCGTAATCTACCCAGTCGTTTTAGATTCTGCAGAACTACTGCCAATGGAAGGTGGGGAATTAATGCACTCCAGACCTGAAAATGGTGAAACAAGTCACTGAACAATTCAGAATAAATGTCATAATACCAATAAATATTATATTATTCAATGGAAATAGACAATTCCTAAGCAAACTAAAGGAATAATATCTATTATATGGAACCCAGAGGTTCATTGCTCCGCTTACATAAGCCTGCCATTCAACTCTATTCTGTGCTAACTCCAACCATCCCTCGCAAATCCTTCTTCCCTTAAATCTATTCTAATACTGACCTCCCACCTACTTCTAGATCTTCCAAGTGGTCTCTTCCCTTTGGGTCTCCCAGTCAGTATTTTTCAGATATTTCTTTCCTCCCACACGTGAACTACACATCATTTCATGCTCCGTGATTTAATTAACCTTATTATATTTGATGAAGAGTACAGGTTATGAAGCTTGCCATTATGACATTTTCTCCAGTCCCTGTTTTCATTTCTCTTAGGTCTGAATATTTTCCTAAGCACCCTGTTTTCGAACACTCTCAGATTATGTTCTTCTTGATTACTATAATTACCTACAATGTCTATTCTTACCACTATGTTTATTTGATTGTTTGCAATTCCCCCCCCCCTCCCCATGTGTGCTACACAACACTGAAGCTGTAGACTTAAATTAAATTTGGTCCTAAGCTAGTAAGTAGTTAAATAAAGAAAATATTATAGGTTTTAATACAAAACATGAAGTACTACCAGTTTCATATTAGTATTAGTATTAGCCCATAATGTCCCCTAGGGGCACGGGCCTCTCTCCTGGGAGAGGTGGCTTGTGTTCGCAATCCCGGTTAGCCATTCCGGGAAAGGATCTTCCTATTATTACTTATGCCTATAGTCTATCATTTATGGTCCGATATGTAGTCTATCATTTTTTTTGTCCTATATATAATTCTAGCACTATACCCTGTGGGTTTAGGTCTTCGCTTTTCGGTCGTGCACTGCTTTCCTGCTCCTTGCTATTTACTGTCTTCATCCTGTGTTGTTGTTTTGGATTGCTGTCTTAACTAGAAGTTGCCATTTTCCTCTGTCTTTAGCTGTGGTGGTCCATCTGTTGCCGAAAGTTGTCCTTAGTTCATCCGACCATCGTGTCCTCTGTCTTCCTACTTTCCGTCTTCCCGTCCTTGGTTCCCATGAAGTTATTCTGTGAGTCCAGCGAGCAGGGCCTTGTCTCATTATGTGTCCGGCCCATCTCCATTTTAGGTACCTGCTGTCGTTTCCTGCATCTGTTATTTGTGTTCTTTGTCGTATTACGTATAACCGTTGCTTACGTTGGTCAGCTATTTATAACAGTTCTTTAATTAGGCCACAAGATTGGACGTCATTTATAACCGTACTGGGGTTATGAAGATTTATCACTGTAGGTGGGATTTTTAGATGTGTAGTAGTTCTGGAGTTCTGATTAAAATAAGGGGTGCCGGGCGTAGTACTCAGGGGTAGTTATAAGCTAGAGAACTCTTATCTAGGGAAGTGGCTAGAGAAAATCGAGATAACAGTCAAAGGGCGGTGTCAGGAATAATGGTAACTAAAAGTTGAGTCGTCTTTTCAAATTAATATATATTTTCCAAAGTTTAGTATTTGCTGAAATGCTGAATTAATCGATTTAGTTCTATTAGATGATGTAAGTCCTGATATTTAGTAGTATTTAGTACGTCGTTAAGGTTCGTAAGTAACACTTTGTAACTTGCTAAATTGTAATAGTAATTACTTCACTTGTACGCGCCGTTGAACACTTCTATTTACTTTCACATTTACTCTCTCGTAGTTTCTATTTGTATCGCGCGGATAATAATGTTCAATCTTACGTTCACAATTAAGGTTTCGTAATAATAAAATCAATGTCTTTACCAAATAATATAAATTACGCGCTTCGACGCTGCTAATAACTTCTATTTCTATCGCGCGGATTATAACGTTTAAATATCAATATATTGCAAAGTTACTTGAGTTTAATAATGTTTAACGTGGTCTTTTGTCTGAAGTGTGTCTTGAAGTTCTTTAGTCTAAGCTGTCGTGTGATCAATAGATGACGAGATGTCCGTGCTTTCTGCTAATATCTTTGTAAGGGGTAGTGGGGGTAAGTAGTTCCAATTGGTTGTGTCTGTGTCTAAGTCTTCTCTGATTGGGGTAAGGTAGTTTCTTCTGCTATCCGATTTGAAATATATTCCGTTTTTCGTCGTTGAAACAGGCAAGTTGCATCGGTCATTAATTACTTGAGCTGTCAAAATTGGCTAGGCGCCAGCCGGGCGGCTCAAGACGAAGTAGGCGGTACTAGGTTTATGTTTTTATCAATAACTCTGATAACTGAAAGTTATCATAGTTCTGGTTATTTAATCCTGATGGGCTATTTTACGGGGCTTCCAATGGTATTAATTTGTAGTGGGTGTGATAAAAATGAAAAGAGTTATTAAGGTTTTTATATTAAAATGATGGAACGGGTTAATAAAAAGTTATGTGTAATATATCAAACTGTAGGGGCTGTTATTGGCTATTGATGGGTGTAATTGATTTCCTTGTCGCTTTTTTCTTAATGGAGTAATTAATGTTTGAAGTTAGGTGTTATATGGGGAATGAATGTTTGAAGTTAGGTGTTATGTGTGGAAGTATAAACAGTCGGGTGCGTATTGTCAATCGTACAGGGGCTATATATGAGATTGTCGTCTGTGTTGAGTACAAAGTACGGTTACAAGATGTCCGCATAATGATTAAAAAACTCACGCGAGGAATTGATCTGCGCAGAATCAATAAGAGCTGGATTTTATGATCATTATAATACCCAATCTGGAATTTGAAGAGTGGCGGTGTTTAGTTTTTGTATGAAATATGGAAATTTAATTTTTCGATTCCCTAAAATACTTCTCCGTCGTCACTTCGAATCATTTCGTGGGTTCTCTCTATTGTGTTTTACTTTGATATTAGCTTTTCTATCAATTGTCTTTGTTTTCAATATCTATTCTTGAAAAATTTAGATCCTTACATCATCTATACTTTTGATTAATTCTGCCGTAATTACACATACACAAATAAATTCATAATCAATAAAATACACTTTTAACATAATTTTACCTTAAATTGGTCACTTTTCTTCTTGGTCGTAGTACACATTTTGCTGAGTTCATAGTCCATTTGATTAACTAGTAAAACAAAATCATAATTATACCTTATACACAAATAAAATTATAAAATACACTCGAATTTCTTGATATTAATATTAATTTCAATATCTTCTTGCATAACGCTGATTTTTGATGCTAATCCATATGTTGTTGATGTCAAACGTTGGAGTACGCTAATCTTCCTCATTGGTCTACTTAATACACTGATATTATATTCAGATTACACATGTTTTCTTCCTACTCCTTTTTATCTATTTACCTCATTAATAATCATTCCTTAATGTTCCTTTTCATTCTTTCAATATTCTTTTACCTTGTTTCCATTATTCTAACCTCATAAATCATCTTTTATGTCTTACCTTCACAATTTCTTTATTAATCTCAATACTCATTATCATTCTTTTCTTTCATATTACTTTTAATACTCGTTATCATATTTCCTCATTTATTCTCATATTTCTCACTTCATAACTATCATTACTTCATATTTTCCTAGTAGACATATATTGTACCATCTTAATTATTCACTCATTTTGCTTATCATACATTTATTTCTTACCTTTTGTTATATTCCTCATTGTTTTACCTTCAAGATTCTTATTTGTTAACACACATATTTCTCAACAACTATTTCACTTTCAAATTCTTACTTAACTCTGATCATTCTTTTACTTCACTTTTGCTATACAATTCTACTTAATTAGTGTAGGGAGAGGGTTATTTCCTGTCCATATTGTTTATGTAAAATAATTTTTCTTTTTGAAAAATTAACAAAATTTAATTATTCTTACTCTGTGTACTACTCCAATAAAATTCAAATATGTCGAAATTTCAATGTTTACTTATTTACTACTTCAAATAATAGTGTGATTACCTTTGTCAAATGAATGTTTTAACTCTTCAGTTGAATAAATAAAGGGAGTGGCCTATCTTAAAATTACATATATACAAAGATTCACTAACAATGGCAATAAACTTATTTGTTGCACTTATATCTTTAGTGGCATGGCTGTTGTGATGTCTCACTCTATTTTATAGAATAAGAATCATCTCATCATAGTCTTTGCAACAACCACGGGGAGGCTAATTACACTCTACCTTGTAAGTATCACATTCGTTATATATAACGTCAGGTAAAACATTAATTTGAGAAGTATGAATCACTCTAATTATTTTACAATGTCAGTCTGATAAAACGTTTTCCTGAGTCCTGGTCGATAATCCTTTTTACTTCTCCTTCTGCTTTAACTTTCTGCTGTCTTATGGTCTGTGGGCCATTACATGATAAGGCTTTAGCAAGTGTTTCCTGTACTTGCCAAGGATTTTCTTGGGGTTTTTGATGTTGGTTAGTTGGAAGGTGTCAGTTCCAAACTTTGCATTGACACGGTAGGGGCCTTTAAAAGGGAGGCTGAATTTTTTCTGACGATTGTGAAGTGTGCTAGAAATTACATGTGCCTTTAAAAGTACGTAATCTCCAGGAGCGGGGTTCCACTTTTTGCGGATGCGTCTGGGCTTCTGCTTTCTTTTAAGCCACCTGCTCTGAAGGCGTTTGAGAATGGAATTGCATATGTCAAGATCTGATCTATGGCATGTCGGTAACACAGGAGGGGTGTTCTTGAAGAGAGGGTCTATTTTACAGTGTGTTACGACTTGCAACGGGATTTCTTTAGTGACATGGTGTGGCGTTTCATTGAGAATAGCCTGAATGGGCTTTATGTACTTGAACCAATTTTTGTGTTGTCTATGAGTTAACAGTCGGAGGTATGAAATTACTTGTTTGATATATCTTTCTGATATGTTGCCTGATGGATTATAAGCTGAGCAGTGTAAGGTCTTTATATTTAGTTTTGACAGTCCTGAGTTCCATTTGGGGCTAGAATAGATACTGGCATTATCCGTAAGAAAAGATTCTACGCTGCCATAAATATTCACGTATTCTTCTACCTTTTTCAAGCAAATACTCGTAGATAAATTACGGAGGGGGTATAAGGCAACTAGCTTAGAAAATGTGTCCACCATAACAAAGATGAACTGGCAACCGAAGTTACTCCGCACCAAAGGACCTAAAATGTCACCACAAATCAATTGGTTAGGCTTGGTAGCTTCGATAGAATTGACTGAAACTTCGTAGGCGGTGTTTTTACTTTTGCCTACTTGACATAGATGGCATGTTTTCAGGAAAAGTCTGATTTTCCTACCAAGTTGTTTGATATAAAAATGCTCGCTAATGGAATCGATCATTTTTTCTGTTCCACTGTGGGCTAGATTTTCATGGTAACTGACAATAATGTCGTTTTCGATAGAAGAGGGGATGTATGGGCGCCAGGCGGGGTTTTCCTTTCCACAGAGTTTGTAAATGATGCCATTATGGGTAGCTAAGGTACTCTGTACATTATTTTCATTTACTGGGCTAGGGGCTGGTGGTTGGATTTCCTGCAACTCACTCTGAATAGTGGACAAATAGGGGTCTTCAGACTGCAATTTTGATAAGTTTCCAAGTTTCTTATTCAACTGATGTCGGTCATTAACGGAAATTCTCATAATTTTCACTTCTTTTTCAACCTGACCTTCTAAACTAGACATTCCAGGGTGGTTAGGCAACCGTGAAAACAGGTCGGGAAGATAATTTAGCGATCCTTTAATATGTTGGATTTCAATATCGTACATTGTGATGGCGCTGATCAGACGTGATACACGTGAGTTACTTAACTTACACTGTTTCAGGAAACTGAGACTCATGTGGTCGCATAATACGGTGACTCTACGGTTGTAAATGTAGTGTTTGTATTTGTTGAGGGCCTCATAGACTGCATACACTTCAAGCTCTGTGGGGTACATTCGGGACTGGGAGATAGTCAGACCTTTACTAGCAGTCGCAATAATGCGTTTTTCGCCATCTATCACCTGAAAAAGGATACTTCCTATGCCTTTTGCACTGGCGTCGGTTTGCACGTACAGCATTTCTCCTTCTTCCGGTTTCTGAAGCTTAATAGACTCCGCAAACAATTGCTTAACCCGGTTAAAGGCAGCATCTTGCTCTGGGGTCCATGTCCACTTTTGATTTTTCTTGAGGAGTGGCTTTAAGGGGCAAAGTTCCTGGGAGTAATTGATTACAAAGCGTGACTGGTATTGGCATACGCCAAGAAAAGATCTAAGTTGCTTCTGATTACGGGGGGCTGGGATTTTCAAGATGGCTTCCACTTTTTCTTCATCTATTCGGCAATCCTTCCAGGATATAATATATCCGAGAAATTTCACCTCCTTTTGAAAAAAGTGGCATTTCGAAATATTGAGGGTGAAACCTGCATGTAATAGTTTTCCCAAAGTCTGGTCTATGTGGGACAGGTGTTCAGCTTTGGTTTTGGAGGCTACCAGAATATCATCAAGGTAGGGGATAATGAAGTTATCCGTCTGCCAATCAAAGGTCAGAGCTAATGCACGCAAGAGGGCAGACGAGGAAGTGCGGCACCCGAAGGGTGTTCGAGTAAAACGGAAATTTCGTCCCTGATAATTGAAAGAAGTTAAATCGCGTGACTCTACATCCAGGGGTACTTGCCAGAAGGCGGAAACTAAGTCTGTTGTAGAAAAATAGTTTCCTTCTTTAGCACGGGTAAGAAGTTCATCTGATGTCAAAGGTCTATAATGGTCTTCTTGGGAGTCAGAATTAATTGACCTAGCGTCAATTGTAAGACGTACTTGTCCAGAGGGCTTAAGTACTATACACAGGGGGTTGCAATGGGGGCTGGTAGAATTTTCAATGATCCCTTGTGATAACATGTCCTGTATGACAGCTGAGACTTTCTCACGCAAACTGAGTGGGATATGTCGGGGCTTGTGTCTTACTACAGTGGTAGATGGACGGATTATTTTATGCGTGTACAAACGGCACTTTCCAATCTTATTGGAAAATAGGTCCTTATGCTTGTACAGCATGTCAAATAAATCCTTCCGTGTAGCGGGGTCTAAATCGTGTGCTTCCTGTACTTTAAGTGTGATTAGTTCTTTAATTTCATCTAGTGTGTTGATGTTATTTATTTGGAGTTCAGTTTGTATGTTATTTTCGCTTAAAAGTGGTGTTGTAGAGAGCGGGTCATTTCTTGTTTGTATACAAGAGGGTTCGTCTGTACTGAGGTGGAGGAGGGGTTGGTCATAAATAGACAGAGTTTCTATGAAGAATTCTTCCTGGCTCACATCTGGTTCACAGCGAGCGGTCGCAGGAGGGTGAGGTGTCTTGTCACAGAAAGGAATAACTTGTTCCTGCTGGTTCTCATCAATGAAAGCGAAACTTTCATTTCTGAAGTTAATTATCCCTTCTAACTGTTGGAATACCTCTAAGCCGACAATAATGGGCAGATTAAGTCCAGGGATTACTAGAAATAATATTTCTACTGTCTGCCCAGCTAAGGTAATAGGCACTAAACATTGTTGTTTGATCCTACACCTCTGTTTCCCTACGGCTAATAATGCTGTCATTCCGCATACAGGCAGTATTTGCGTAATCGCTTTAGTGCGCTGTAACTCTAGGAAAGTCGATTGCGAGATGACTTGAGCATCGCTTCCAGTGTCTAATGTCACTTGATAGGCTTTTTCACCGATATTGACCTCTATGACCGGAGATCGACGTCGGGTGCTCAATAGTTCATCTCGTTGCAAAATACCAATTACAATGTCAGTTTCTTCGCTGTTTGTGTTGTTTGGCAAATGTCCCGAGATATTTACATTGTTGTATACATTATTATTAATATTCTGACTAGGATTATTACTGTTCTGAATAAGGGAGCTTTCATCATTCACAAGAGGAGAAATAACACTACCAACAATTAAATTGTTGTCAACAATGGGCAGTACTTCCACATTGTTGGCACTGGCATGGTTACTCTCTATTTCTAGTTGCAGATTATTAGGAGATTTATTATTTTCCAAAAATGTTATGTTTGTTTCCTGAGGTGTATTAAGTGTCAACTTGTTACTTTCAACTACTGGAATATTTTGAACATTCTTTGCTGCCTTGGGAAATTTCATCATATGAGATTCATGATTTGTTTTCCCACGGCTAGCCAGCAAGGGGTTTATGTCACAAGTTTGTGAGGTTTTGAAGCCAAGAAAATTATTTACATAGTTGCTACCACAATGTATGATATCGATATTTCCAGTATTTCCTTCATTTTGATTCATAGGAGTTGCAGGGTTGTCCACAGAAGGAGCATGTAAAACCCTTATTCGTTTAAAGTCACGGTGGGTATGGGGGATTGAGTCTGGGGTTCTGCATTGCTTTGGGGGTTGTTGTTAGGCCTATTTCTCGGACTTTCATATGAATTGTTCCTTTCATATTGACTATTGTTGTTACGGCGGGAGTACCTGAAATTATTCCAGCCTCTATAGTAGGGGCGGAAAAAACCTTGATTATACTGATTTCGGTTAAACCAGTTAGGCCTATTTCCTGCATAGCCACGTCTGTTCTGACCACGGTAACTGTTCCCTTGCCTATTATTGTAATTGCCATACGGCCTGAAACGGAAACCACGGGTTTGCCAATTATTGCGGGCGTTCCGCACGTACTCTGTTTGGGGCCAATAAGGTCTGTTGTCCCTAGAATCATTGTTTTGCTGGTCCTCATTAGAATTTCCTGTCCGCAACCCAATCTGGAAATTTTCCTGGCTGTCAGAAGTTTGTACCAGATTGATGTTTTTCCGGTGAGTTTGGTTAGCTGACACAATGGGGTGCGATGGTTTAGTGGAAGTATAAGTTAGGTCCTGCATTGACTTTAGTAATTTTAACATCTCAGTGGTGGATTGAGGAGATGCGACAACAAGGCAATTTCTTATTACAGGCGGAAAGTGAGCCGGGAGTGCCTTTAGAAAATCTTGCTCCAAAATTTCTGGTTTAAGCAGTTGGCGGCTTTCACACAAAGAAATGAAATATTCTAGATAGGTTTGGCCGTGGCTACGGTCGTACTTACCTTGAAATATTCGCGATCTCAAACGGCTTTGCTCGCTTTCGCTCCAATACTCAGATAAAAACATTTCCTCAAACTGACCTATGGACAGGAGGTTGTTGGGATCGATGACTTGGAGCCAGCGAGCTGCGTTAGCTTTCAAAGATTGATTCACAAAAATCATTTTTAGATGTTCTGGGACTCCTCGTAAAGCAAAATAAGTTTTTAGGTCCTTTAAATATCTGACAGGGTTTGTTTTCAAGGTATCTTCAAAATACGGTAATGGAAAATCTGAATTGTGCAATGAAAAACTATTGTTTACAACATTTTGGGGTGTTTGATTAGTGCTGGCAGCTCGTTGATCCAATCCATTGTTGGTTCTGGGTAATGGTGCAGGTGGTTCTGGTATTTCAGGGGCTTGAGGTACTGGATCAGGGGGGTTGGAAGAAGTAGAGGCAGATGTTGATGGGGTATTGCAAACATGAGGGATCAAAGCATTTTCCCTGGTTTGTTCGATTAGGCTTTCCTGGTCTCTTACCCTTTGCCTAAGTCGGTCTAATTCTGATTGAAGGGATACCAATTTAGTAGAATTGCTAACAGTTACCCTTTCTACTGAGGTGACATGATTTTCTACAGAGGAAATATGATTTGTCAACACTTGTTCTGAAGTAGCTATTTGAGCTGTGACTCTACTGTCTAAATTTTGTAATTCAGACGTAACCTGAGTGCGGTGTTCAGTGATTAAGGTTGTCAGTGTAGAGTTCATTGTTGTAATTTGTTGGTTTTGAATAGCAAGTTCGTCTCTTACTTGTTGATTTTGAGTAGCAAGTGTAGAATTTAGTGTAGTATTCATGTTAGTAATTTGATTTTCAAGTGTGGAGTTCATTGTGGTCATTTGTTGATTTTGACTTTCAAGTGTTGAATTTAGTTCGTTTCTCAATTGTTGGCTCTGTGTCTCTAGTGTGGAGTTCATAGTTGTATTCATGTTAGCAATTTGACTTTCAAGTGTGGAGTTCATTGTAGCATTTTGTGTGGCCATTTCATTTCTCAATTGTTGGCTCTGTGTTTCTAGTGTGGAATTTAATGTAGTATTTATGTTAGCAATCTGACTTTCAAGTGTGGAGTTCTGTGTAGCAAATTCGTTCACTTGAGTAGAAATTCCTACCATCATTGCCTGGATTTGTGACAAAAAATCTAAACTGAAAGAAGGAAGGTTAGGGTCTAAATTTATGGTGTTCTGAGTTGAAGTCGATGGGGTGGGTGCACTCACAGCTGGGATATTAACAGGGGGTTGCGTAACAGGCAAGCTAGCAAGGTCACTTTCGGTTTCATGCTGAGTAATTTCTAAGTTGTCAGAAATAGGAACAGAGGCACTTTCATTGTTTTCAGAAGTAGGATTCTGTTCTGAACATAATATCGGAGTATCAGAATTTGGCTCCATGATTTGGAATACTTTATTATTCCTTAATTTCATAAACTAATACAATACAATTGAATTTACTAAAAAATAAAAATTAATTACAATACAAAAAAAATTTGAAATTTAAATTGAAAAAATTTACTTTGAATTCAAATAAAAATAGGAGCAAAATTCAGTTTTCGACACTTAAGTTGGATTAACGATACCCTTTTGTAGTCCAGATGTCCAGCGGCAGGCCAAAGGTGATGTCCAGGTGCCCAGGTGATGAGGGAAAATGTTGTAGATGAAGATCCAGGGGGGGGGTATTGATGAAATGATGAATAATCCAATGGTGTGCTGACTCTAATAAAATTTCTCACAGAATTTAAAACTTGGTGGTGTGTGATTTAGTGTAGTGTTCCTGAATTTTATTGTTGAAAAATTAAATTTTATTGACTGGTCCCTCGATCTTCAAATTCAAGCCCCACGTTGGGCGCCATTTATAACCGTTGCTTACGTTGGTCAGCTATTTATAACAGTTCTTTAATTAGGCCACAAGATTGGACGTCATTTATAACCGTACTGGGGTTATGAAGATTTATCACTGTAGGTGGGATTTTTAGATGTGTAGTAGTTCTGGAGTTCTGATTAAAATAAGGGGTGCCGGGCGTAGTACTCAGGGGTAGTTATAAGCTAGAGAACTCTTATCTAGGGAAGTGGCTAGAGAAAATCGAGATAACAGTCAAAGGGCGGTGTCAGGAATAATGGTAACTAAAAGTTGAGTCGTCTTTTCAAATTAATATATATTTTCCAAAGTTTAGTATTTGCTGAAATGCTGAATTAATCGATTTAGTTCTATTAGATGATGTAAGTCCTGATATTTAGTAGTATTTAGTACGTCGTTAAGGTTCGTAAGTAACACTTTGTAACTTGCTAAATTGTAATAGTAATTACTTCACTTGTACGCGCCGTTGAACACTTCTATTTACTTTCACATTTACTCTCTCGTAGTTTCTATTTGTATCGCGCGGATAATAATGTTCAATCTTACGTTCACAATTAAGGTTTCGTAATAATAAAATCAATGTCTTTACCAAATAATATAAATTACGCGCTTCGACGCTGCTAATAACTTCTATTTCTATCGCGCGGATTATAACGTTTAAATATCAATATATTGCAAAGTTACTTGAGTTTAATAATGTTTAACGTGGTCTTTTGTCTGAAGTGTGTCTTGAAGTTCTTTAGTCTAAGCTGTCGTGTGATCAATAGATGACGAGATGTCCGTGCTTTCTGCTAATATCTTTGTAAGGGGTAGTGGGGGTAAGTAGTTCCAATTGGTTGTGTCTGTGTCTAAGTCTTCTCTGATTGGGGTAAGGTAGTTTCTTCTGCTATCCGATTTGAAATATATTCCGTTTTTCGTCGTTGAAACAGGCAAGTTGCATCGGTCATTAATTACTTGAGCTGTCAAAATTGGCTAGGCGCCAGCCGGGCGGCTCAAGACGAAGTAGGCGGTACTAGGTTTATGTTTTTATCAATAACTCTGATAACTGAAAGTTATCATAGTTCTGGTTATTTAATCCTGATGGGCTATTTTACGGGGCTTCCAATGGTATTAATTTGTAGTGGGTGTGATAAAAATGAAAAGAGTTATTAAGGTTTTTATATTAAAATGATGGAACGGGTTAATAAAAAGTTATGTGTAATATATCAAACTGTAGGGGCTGTTATTGGCTATTGATGGGTGTAATTGATTTCCTTGTCGCTTTTTTCTTAATGGAGTAATTAATGTTTGAAGTTAGGTGTTATATGGGGAATGAATGTTTGAAGTTAGGTGTTATGTGTGGAAGTATAAACAGTCGGGTGCGTATTGTCAATCGTACAGGGGCTATATATGAGATTGTCGTCTGTGTTGAGTACAAAGTACGGTTACATACGTCGTTCCTTATTCTATCTCTCCATGTGATGCCCAGCATTTTCCTTTCCATTCTATTTTGGCACGTTTGGATTGATTTTCTATCTTTTTTAGTTGTGCTCCAAGTTTGTGAGCCATATATCAGCGCGGGTAGTATGCAGGTGTTCATAATGTGTCTTTTAATGTTTATATTGAAAGATTTTTCTAACAGTATGAATCTCAGCGCCCAGAACTTTGACCATGCTATACCCTGCTATACCGATATTCTTCTCGTAATTTCCTTGGGCATGCTTTTCTGGAAGGAGATTGTTTGTCCCAGATAAACTATCTCTTGTACGTATTCCAATGTTTCGGGTTGCGTACTTGAGATGGCTTTCTCTTCGCCCATTAATTTGGTCTGAAAACCCAACCATAAGTTGGAAATTTTTTTATTTGGATTCAACTTCAGCATAAAATTTTGAGCATTCTAAAAAAGAAATTCTACCTCTAGCTCACAAATTGATGTTCCTATGATCTTTGAAACTTGACTCTTCAAAAAGTGTAATTTATGGCAATTAATCTCCTTAATTAATGAGCCATCAAACATTAGGGAGGGAACCTAACCTCAAATTCAATTCAAATTGCCTCCCCTCAGTCCCTAGTTCATCCTCAAGCTACGATGGATTGAATCTCATTGTGCTTTGATATTCGAAAGTTTTCACCATACCGGCATAATCCAAGTGTCATGTACAAGTGATTCCATCTTATTACCACACCTGCAACAGTTTTTACCATCTTGTAATTACCAGGAACAGTTCTAACTGGGCAAATGTTTGCTGTAGACTCCATTGACTACCAGATAGGTCTACACATTCTGAGGGATCGCCTACCAAGTTTCGTCAATTATAATCAAAGGGGTGATAAATTTTCACAAAGGTTAGGCCAAGAACGGATTTAGAACAAATTTTGACGCTCCTCTGATTACATATTCCAAAAACCTTGTCAACCAAGAGCGAGAGGTCACAACAATCACCGAGGGACTCACATCCCTGGAGCTCCAAAAATTACCCATAATATATGGGAATAAAGCAGTGAATAGGAACTGTTGAATGTATGAATTAATTGAACGTTTGCGAATAGGTAACTGAAGCTTGAATGAGTTTATTCGTCTTCAATAGGCAATGGAGCTAGTTTGACAATGAGGCGTAGACCAGTGGGAGTCCGAACTGTAACGAATCGCACTAAACCATCTGGACCTGGATGAATCTGATCAATAATACCCAAAATCCACTTTAGAGGAGGAATGTTACCTTCAATCAACAATACTGGAGATCCAATTTTGACATTTGGTAAAGCCTTCGTCCATTTCGAACGCTTCTGCAAGGTATGCAGATATTCAGTAGATCATTTTTTCCAAAGGTTAACTACAAACTGGTGGAGTGTGTCCCAGCGAGAACATAGAGAGTAACCGCCGGTTAAATCAGGAGTAGGCAGTGAGATTAGGGGTTTACCGATGAGAAAATGCCCTGGAGAAAGGTAATGAAAGTCCTTGATGTCTTCGTGAAGTGAAATGAGTGGACGAGAATTCAGAATGGCTTCTATCTGAATCAGTAATGTGGACATTTCTTCATAGGTAAAGGCAAAAGAAGTGGACATTCTTTTCAAATGGTACTTAGTAGATCGAACTGCAGCTTCGTGAAGATCACCCATGTGAGGAGCGTGGGGTGGCATGAAATGCCAAGTGATGTTCAAGTGAGCAGTAGCATCTTGAACCGAAGCTTGGTGTTCATGAGAGGAAAGCAATTGGGTCAGTTGTTGTAAGTCAGCTTGGGCGCCGACAAAATTACCATTGTCCGATGTGAAGAACTTGGGATGCCTCGACGGCCTGTGAAACGAGACAATGCGGCTAAGAAAGCACGTGATGTAAGAGTAGTTACAAGTTCTAAATGTACTGCTTTAGTTGACATACAAACAAAGATGGCAATATATGCTTTAGTAGTTATCTTAGAATGGGGATCACCATACTTAATTGAGTACGGACCTGCGTAATCAATACTAACATTTGTGAACGAGGAGATGGGGCGTGACTCTCGCTGAATCGGCCATTTTCTGTTGGAACGGCTGAGCCTTGAAGCGAAAGCAAGTATTGCACTGCCTCAAGACAGAACATATTACTTTTCTTAAGGAAGGGACCCAGAATCTCTCTCTTAAGTGGGCAATAATCAGCTGAGGGCCGGCATGACACATTTGAAAATGGGTGTGTCGAATAAGATGTTTGGTAAAGGAATTATTACAGGGTAGTAAGATTTGCTGTTTAGCATCAAATGGCAATTCAGACCTCTCATGGCATCCGCCTGCACGCAGAATGCCATCATGATCTAGGAATGGAGAGAGACTGTGTAATTTACTAGATTTTGAAATGTCATTTCCAGAGGTGAGGATTTGAACCTCCTCTGAGAACGCTTGTTGCTGTACACCCGTAACACAATGCTGGAGGGAGAATGAAATTTCATCAGCTGCTAAGGGACCCTTCAACTTATTTTGAGATTTCCTACAATTATTTAGAAATCTGAATACATACTTTAGGCCATGATGCGAAGAGTCTTTAGATATGGGAACTTCAATAGCCAATCATAGAATGTAAAAGACTTGGAATGAATGTGAGCTACAACCTTGGTTTCAGGTAAAGAATCAGGCACAGCCAGTGGATTGTTACCCGGCCATTGAGAAATATCTTCCGATAGCCAAGGGGGACCTGACCACCAGAGCTGGTTCTGTACTAGATCCTGAGGAAGAGCACCTGGAGAAATAAGATCTGCAGGGTTATCTCTAGATGCGACATGACGCCAAGTGTGATTTGTAGTGTATTCTTGAATATCTGCAACTCTGTTGGCTACGAAGGTTTTAAGTGTAACAGGTGAGCGATGTAACCATCCCAATACTACATTGGAATCGCTTCACAAGTACACTGATGTAATATGCAATTGTAGAATGGGGAGGACTTTGTGGATTAAGTTAGCTAGCAGATGTGCTGCTAAGAGTTCTAACCTCAGTATAGTAGTGGCTTTGATGGGCATTATTCTTGATTTGGCACAAAGTAGTGAGATTTTTACATCGCTGTGTTGGAGCATAAGTAAAGACAGGCTCCATAAGCTACCTCGCTCGAGTCGCAAAACCCATGCAGTTGAATGGAATTGGAGTTTTGTGACAATGCTAGTCGCGGAAATGTAATCTGAGAAATTAAGCTGAGTTGACCATGAACCTTATGCCATTTCTTGGCTACTGGTTCAGGAATCAGTTCGTCCCATGACGATGTCTCTTTCCATAAGGACTGGAAAATGATCTTACAATAAGCCACAATTGGAGAAATTAAATCCAGAGGGTAAAAAATGGAAGCGATGCAAGACAATAATGTTCTTCTAGAGCAAGTGATGAATGGTTTAGAAGAGTCAATGGAAGTTTCAATTCTAAGTAAGTCACTAGAAGGCTGCCAAATGAGACCTAATGCCTTAATTGAAGTGGCATCGGAATCGCCAGATGTACGAAAGTCTTGATTTTCTTGTAATTCGAGAGGAATGTCTTCAAGAAGTTCTGGAATGTTAGAACTCCATTTTCTAGGTTCAAACCCACCTAATGGAAGTAGAGTATTTAGTTGTGATATCATTGCCTTTGCTTGAGACACAGTAGGGGCTGAAGCTACTATGTCGTCAACATAGGTCGCATTGTTAATAACAAAGGAAGCTATTGGAAAACAAGTTCCCTCATTGTTCAAACAATTGTAAGTTGCTTTAGAGCTCTTGCGGCTAGGAAAGAGGCTGAAGCGGTACCATAAGTGACAGTTTTTAAGTTAAAAACTTGGATGGAATCAGTAGGCGAGCTTCTCCACAAGATTTTCTGAAATGGTTGGTGATCAGAATGTATCATAACCTGACGGTACATCTTGGCGATGTCCGCTGTAAATGCAATGGGGTTTAGGCGGAAATGCAACACGATAGAGAACAAGTCAGGTTGAACCGTAGGACCTATGGCAAGTATATCATTGAGGGATTTGCCGTTTGACGACTTGGCTGAAGCGTCAAACACCACACGAAGTTTTGTGGTAGTACTGGAAGGTTTCAAAACTGGATGATGAGGTATGAAATAGTCAGTAGAATGTGTGTTCGGGTCAGCTGGCTCCATGTGGTCTAGGCGTTCGTACTCCGCCATGAAATTGACATATTCGGTAGAAAGCGATTGATTCCCAGCTAAACGCCTTTCTAAGGATAAGAGCCGCTTGTGAGCTTGCAATTTAGTACTACCAAGTGTGTTTGGTTCACCAATGAACGGCAGTTTGACAATATATCTAACGTCAGAATCCCTTGTAGTGTTTTCTGCGAAATGTTGTTCGCAGAATGATTCATTGGGAAATGGAGCTTCATTGGAAATTTTTTCTAACTCCCAGAACTTAGTTAACTGATCGCTAACAGCCTGATCTGAAGTTAAAAAAGCAGAGTAATGTGACGAAGTCACATGCGTGGAAGGAACGCTATTAGGAGTGGTCGATAACTTAGGAGCAAACTGGAATCGTCTTGGAGATCGAGGTTGTTTGCTAAAGCTAACTGGAGGCAATTTCCCAGACACATACCAACCTAAATGTGAGTTTTGTATGACAGGAAGATGTGGGGTAGTAATTTTCCCTGTATAGACGATCTGGGAACAAATTTCCACTCCAAGTAAGAGATCAACACATTTTGGTGTATCGAACTGAGGATCAGCAAATGCAAGATTGGGTGGAATGTCCCATGTCCGAACGTCAATTGGTGAACTAGGTAGTTTTGTAGTAATAATTTCTGGTACGACGATAGCATCTGTATCGTAACACCAAGAAGTTGTATTCGAATGTATTGAAATTGGTACTACTTTATGCGTACTCAGTTGGGATGAAATTATTCCAGTGAGAATAGTACGCTGAGAGTAAGGTGGCAAATGAAGACGATTAGACAACCGATTGCTAATTAAATTACAAGTGGAACCAGTATCCAGCAACGCCGTTGCTTCGACTGGATAACCACTGGAATCATTAATGAGAACCGTAGCTGTGGGCAGTAAATAGCTCTGCTGTGAGGTACGAGAAGATACAACACCAGCAGTATTAGCCGGTTGGGCATTTGGATTGTGAAGCAGAGTGCTATGCCTTTGAGAAAAGGTTTTGCATTTATAAGTATTGCAATAAGAGGAATGACCCTTTGGAGAGAGGCAGACTCTACATATCTTGTTGGATCGAATAAATTGGTGTCAAAATAGAACAAGTTATGCACTACGAGCTTCTTGCAACAAATGCAACGAGAATGATCATTGGATTTATTCCTAGTATTGTTTGTTGTTGTGGTAGGAGAATTAATCTTCGCGTTATTCTGAGAATTGTTATTAGACTGAGACTTTATAGCTGAATCAGTCATTTGGAGGACCTGCACCTTAGTTTCGAGGAATTCGAAAAGGTCCTTTAGCGAAGGCAGAAGCTTATCTAAAATAATTTTAGATATAATTAAATCTGTCAAGGTAACATCAGTATTGAGTGACTGAAGCGCATGGACAGTACTAACAAAGTGGTCAAGATATTGCTGCAGGGACTCTGCATTATTCTTTTCAAGATGTGGAGGTGCGAACAAATGTTCCAAGTGTGTGTTTGCAATAAGACGATCATTGTCGAACCTTTCAGACAACGTATGCCATGCTATGTCGAAGGTAGCCGACGAAACTGGGATGTTTCTTATGACTGATATAACCTCCGGCGTTAGGCAAGATTTCAGATACTGAAACTTATCCATTTCTGAAATTTGTGGGTTATTAATAATCAGAGGGGTAAAAGTATCACGGAATTCGAGCCAGACTGCTGGATCGCCTGAAAATTGTGGGAGTCTGATCTCTGGCAGTTTTGGTAAAGATGGAGTTTCTAGGGATCGACGCTGAACACTAGCACGAACGCCGCATAGAATTAGGTGTTAGAACAAAGAACGAACTTGCACAACTCGCAGACGCAAAGTTGTATTGAAGATGTGGGGTGAATAAAAACCTACATTACTTGAGATTACTGTGTAGTATTGTTAACTTACGTAGGTTGTAAGATGCGATAAAGATTTGTTCACCCACTAGATGAGATGAGACAAGACGAGACCTGCATGATCTCTTTGTTCTTTATTCTTTCATTGAAGAAAAACACGTGCACTTGAAGCAACTACTGTAACTGACTGACGACTGAACAACAAGTGACGCCTAGGGCAAGCCCTAAGTGTATTTAAAGAAGTAAACTACGAAAAAAGAAGTTGAGCAATATTATAAACAAATTACCTCATGTAAACTGTTATAGGAGAAGATTTTAGCAACAATATCAAAATTGGCCAATAGAACAAATCTAGTTGTGTAATAAAGAGTTGCCATGATATTCATTATTATAAATTCCCTGGATCTTGGACAAAGAACTCGACATAATTAACTAACCACACGGTCAATGTATAAAAATAACATGGCAGTAAATAACAGCAAGAATACACATTATTTTGGTATATAAATTATTAATTTCAGTCTGCACGTTTTAACGCAATATGGGGAAAATGCAGAATCGCTCACCTAAGACATCATTACAAAAAACTTGCAAAATAGTGCATGAAAATTTTTACATTCATTTGTAGAGCAACATTTTGCAGTCTACTTTATAAATTTGTATAGAAATTTAAAATAAAAAGTGCATGAAATGATAAACTTCATAATTTACTAAATGCTTTAATATCATAAGCAGGGTTCAGTACAATTTGTAGCAAGTTGGTAATAATGAATCGATCACAGCGCATCCTGGCGATAATTTGATAATATACCAACATGTAAAAATATTCAATATTACACAAAATAATTGCTTATATGCTTAATAAGGCATACAAAATTACATGAAAATGTATTAGTTGTAATGACAAAGTATCACAAACATGAAAAACCATGTAAGTTATATTTAACATGAAATATATGACTTAAAATAAACATAACCTTAGTCCTGTATGTTTCAACACTTTTAGTGTTGCTTATGAAACCGGTGAAAAAAGTGTACGATAAGGAGAAAATAGCAGTTTAAATTTCACCGTACAGGGAATGAAGGCGGAATGTCCATGCGTCACGGCAAAATAAGGCGGCGAGTCAGGAGACAATGTCACTCACTGTCCTCTAACGCACCGGTGCGGGCTTTGAAATGTTGTTCCTTTAATGCAAGAAGGACATACTCATGAATAGTCGCGTGCTGCAGTATATTTACAAAACGTTGCCAAATGTCAGTCGGAAACAAGAGCAAAGAAACGCTGAAATTTCATATCATATTACTATTGTTATTAGATTAATTTGGCAACAGAGTCTGCCACCTGCTTGGATTTGAAAGTGTAAACTACTATCTGCCCTCAATAAACAATAATATAATCCTACAGACCGCAAATGGAAATGCCGACAGGAAAATGACGTGTCAGTTTGGCGCATTAAATTCTAGGCGGTATAATATTAATTTTATCCAGTTTCCATTATTAGTGAGTGTTGTCTGAAAATGGTAAAAAAAACTGAAATTAAACTATTTTAATATGTTTAAAAACTAACACAGGGTTTATAAAATCTAAAAATCGGACCTTAGTAATGATATTAAAAATTAATCATTGCCTTCGATTTTATGCGCCTAAGTGTTTCTATTTTACTAACGACACAACCCATGTTTGTTTACGCATAGAAAATTTTTTCGACTTTTTCCTGCACAAAAATTAGCAATTCTTAAAATTTTAAGGAAAAATCTTTTCTAATCTTTTAATTTTTATAAACCTAATTATTATCTGCATTGCGTTTATTTTGTTTTAGATTTTGTCCCACTTTCAAAGGAGAAGTACGCAGATGTAAACCATTTGAATAAATTTGTTCCACACAGCTCAGATGTTCTATCAGTCACTTCCTCATAAGGAATAATTAATGTCCGGCAGTTAATGTCTCATAATGTAATTAATGTTTCATTGCAATTTTAATAACTTAAAAGTTATGTAAAAATGGAGGCGATGACTACATAAAACATAACTATACTTTTTCACCTACTACTATTTATTGCATTTAACGATTTTTTTTTACACGTTTGAGTTAATTTCAGAACTTGATATTCACACCACATGTACAAAACACATTATTCTTACTGTAGAATGAAAATGTATTCATAATTGATTTCATACATCTGCGTTTAGAGTACTCAAACTTTAAAAATCGTATCCTGCAAAACTTTCATTTATTGACATTCCTCCTTCTTCCCCTGTACTGTTGGACATTTTATCGCATTTTACGATTTTTTTCATGATTAAGTTAATTTCAGAACTTGATATTCACACCACGTGTACAAAACACATTATTCTTACTGTAGTATGAAAATGTATTCATAATTGATTTCATACATCTGCATTTAGAGTACTCAAACTTTAAAAATTGTTTCCTGCAAAACTTTGATTTACTGACATTCCGCCTTCTTCCCCTGTACCCTTCAATTACTTTCATTCTGCAACTATACGAACTGATTTAAATGGAGGGGCCTACGAACATCCTATTTATTTAAGTTCTGTTTAGGAGATATTTTAATGCATGATCTAAGAAATTATGCAAATCAGGATTAATTACAATGATATCAGTTTCAGGTTGTTGTGCACATTATGAAAACAACAGAAAAAAAAGAACATTCTGATGGCAAATGAAATAAGTTCAACATCCTTTAACATAGAAACTTGCACTTGGTCTTCAATAAAACTTTATCAATTCTCTAACAAATCTGTCAGAAGAACTTCTGATATTATTATTCTGCTATTTTTAAAGAAATCTTTACAATTTTTATTTTAGCTTTTTATAAATCTACATGTATTCTTAAAAGGGATACAAATGTGGGGAAAAAATCCTTATTATTCATTGGAACATAGTAGATGCCCTGTAAATCCCATGCAAATTATTACATTCAATAGTGTCAGCTATTTCACCTTGAAGACTGAAAAAGATAAACACTGGAAAAAGGAAACCACCAGTTATGAATAAATTTTCCAATTATCTTCTGCAGTCATCAATCAGTAGATTTGTTTGTAATTTTCCATGTGGATCTGTCCTGTGCCTTCTGTCTCATTTCTTTATATGGTGTGCAAGGAACATCTTCCTCTACATCTTTTCTTAATCATGCCTTCTATTGTTATCTTAACTATACTTGAACAATGCAAGATTTAGCCAATGAGCTATCCCTACATTTCAATATACACGGTTATTCAAAAAGATGGACCCAATTTAATTAATTTGTATTTCACGAAATACAAATTGGATATTAACATTCTACATACCGAATGAAAGAGGAAGTTCCAAAGTTTTGTTTTCCACCGCTTTGACGGTGATTGTCACGTGATTGTTGCGTAAATGGCTGCTCACGCCAATAGGCAGGCATTTCTTGTCACTGTTAGTTGTGAGTAAGATGGCTACTATGCAGCATAAGGTTTTCTGCGTTCTTGAGTTTGCAAGAAGTGAATCGGCAGTTACAATGCAGCTGGAATTTCGTTTGTAATTCGGCATTGAACCACCAACTAGGAAAAGCATAAGCCATTGGTTTAAGCAATTTAAACAAACTGGATGTCTCTGCAAAGGAAAAAGTCCCGGCTGACCGCGTATGTCAGAGAATGCCATCAGACGAATAGAAGACAGTTTTGTTCATAGTCCAAGAAAATCAACCAATAGAGCTGGTAGAGAACTAGGAATACCCCACCAACTGTATGGCATGTGGGACGAGTTTGGCTACTGCTTAGATGTTTGCCGTGCAGCAGAGGGAGGACAAATTGAACATTTATAACCTGTGTTAAAAAACTTTGAACCTTCCTCTTTATATTAGTATGTAGATTGTTCATCTCCAATTTATACTTCATTAAATACAAATTAATGAAATTGGGTCCATCTTTATGAATAACCCTGTATTATAAAAAAGTATTTTTCTCTATTTATACTCTCAGAAAGTATTTTTCTCTATTTATACTCTCAGAAACTTCTTACTTCTTCATTGCTTAACCCTTCAGATGCAAAATTTAATATACTAAATCCAATGTTGCCTGTGGAAGTGCTAAATTTAGTACATTAAATTCACGTCACCGGCCTGCCTCTCTGGTGACAGAATGCATAAAATTAATACTTGATGTCATGGGAAGTCTCTTTCAAGCTTCCTGCAGTGAATCCCCTTCATCACACAATTTCCTTGTGGACTGCATCAGTCAAGGAAATATAAATTATCTTGAAGGGCAGCCATAAATTTTTCTTGCATCTTTCTTTCCTATTTATTTACTGTTTTGGTGGTGAAATGGCATCCAAGAGGGTGCTAAGTGACAAACAACTAAACTCTGTAACAGAGTCTATTAAACGAAACATATGAGTGACTTCAGTTAGGGTGAGGAAGAATTTATACTGGATGATGCTTCTGAGAGCAACGACGACACGCCTGGCAGTGACACAATAAAAGCAGGCTTAGCAGTTTTGACTGCATAGATGTGACTGCCCCACATCCATTTAAAAATACCAAATAAGGTCCCATATTTCCATCTAATTTCAATAGAAAACAGATCCAATAGATTATTTTTTATTTTTTGATGATTAGATCTTGGAATATAGTGGAATATCCCTATGCCATTATTCTAGGAACTAAGTCCCACAGAAATTTTTCTATCATCTGCTACTTCCTCCAGCTGTGAATATTATCTTCAGAACAAGGTAAGTGTTTGATGTTATACAATATTGCATGTCTTTTAGGAAACTATCATAATATACAGGATTTTTTTTTATTTTAAGGAGAAACTGCCACATATAGCCATAAAACTCACAGTTCGCAAAGGGTTAAGCTATCAACCTCTATGATAAACTTCTTCCTGTATCACCAAAATTCAAACAACTCAAGCCTTCTTCTTTCCTCTGTCCCTAATGTCCAAGCTACAATCCACACATAGGGACCTGGAAAAGGTGAGACTATTTTATCTGGAAAAGGGCATCCTGTTCCTGTGACAAATCTCATCCTTTGAAGGTGTTCTCCTAAGCCTGTAGTGGCCTACTTCTAATCTTCAAAGTGTTACTGCTTTTCTTCATGGAAGATAAAGATTTTTTCTGATTATATACCAATGGTTTCATATTTCTTGTTTAGAAGTTCTCTTTTGTCTTGTTCTTGTCTGTTATGATATATTATTTGTTTTACTTCTTGTAGCCTTCTTTGCAATGATACCGTTTATTTTGGTCTTTGTTGGACTTTGGAGCCCCGTATAGCTAACAGGAACTTTAATCTTGTATTAATTGTGAATGATCAAGATTTCCCTTTTATACTGTCCATCATTATTTATAAGCTAGAATCCAACAACCTCATCAGAAATTCTAATTCAGAATTTTAAATTGTGATTGTACGAAAAGCCCTACCTTATTATTATACTTTCAATTACATAAATTAGGAGGAAAGTAGTCTTTGTTGAAGAATATATATAAGAAGTTGCAGATGGTTAAGAGTACTAGGGAGGTTCAGTAAAAGGTTTATCAGGAGAATGAGACTAGATAGGAATGCAGAGCTATACCGTACCTCTTTTGATTTGAGGAAATGAGCTGGTACATGTTCTAATGTGAGGTTGTGGGTCTCGATGAGTCTAGCAGCATGCTGTTCATCTTCACAGTGCTTGAAATCCTCAATGGTCTCAATGTAATTCAACACTTTCTGAGCCTCTGGTTTGTCTGCAAAATCCGCTTTTGCTTCCTTCATTCCACGAACCACGTATTTCAATACTGCCGATTTTGCTGCAATTAAAACAAAAGCAATATGAACAAAAGGTACAATATGAGTTGCTTATATTTTCTCAGATAGGCTACATTATCCCTGAGTAACTTTAGTTTGTGAAAACAAAAATTAAAGCCAGAAAAGAACAGAATCTGTCAAATCATTCTCTCTCTTTTTCCTCTGATGATGTTAATTGACAATACTGTATTGTATACATTTGGAGAAATCCATTCGCAATCCTCTCAAAAGTTTCACCAAACAAATGGATCCTAATTATGGAAACTTGGGTCTAGAAACAGCAGTACACAATGACAACAGTTGTCACTGTCAGCATACATTACTAGAACAGAAGGACTGTTGACTCACTTCTAACTCTGTTGTTAGAGGGGGTATGATACTCTATACAGCACACTGTGGCAGATAGGTTCTAGGTTAGTGACTGGTATAGAAAACATGCTTAAAAGATCCCCAGTGACTACAAAGCAGACGGAACGCTTTCAGGTCTGACCACAGCCCTCATCTGTAAAAGATTAGTAGGATCTTCTCACCCTTGCCACTACATGCCACCAAATCAGGCATTTTGCAAAGTCGTTCGTATTGTTTCCTCAAGATTTTAGTACATTTTAGCAGCTAAGACT
Source organism: Ectobius pallidus (assembly GCA_964059195.1). Taxonomy (NCBI): domain Eukaryota; kingdom Metazoa; phylum Arthropoda; class Insecta; order Blattodea; family Ectobiidae; genus Ectobius; species Ectobius pallidus. The sequence goes on from CAXKWD010000366.1 coordinate 316,243, forward strand.
GTGCACATATGCTATTTTTGTGCAATTTGGTTAAATCTACCGTACGTCTGTATCTTCACAGAAGTTAGTGTTTTGCTTAATGTATTTAATGTAGTTTTATAAGTTTAGTTGTACTTAATAGTTAATATCATAGTTAATTAATTAAGAAGTGGGTTGCTTAAGAGCTGAAACTTTTATTTGAAACATTTTTTTCAAAATTTTTTTCTGAAGGGTAGCTGTAAGCCAGGTATGGGCAACCTTTGGAAAGATGCGGGCTAAACTTTATAATATTTATGAAGTCACGGGCCGTAGATAATAGGTAGTTGTGAAAAAATAATCATGATACGGTTTTTTGTATTTATAAATTATAATTATAAAGTTACATGAATGAAAACAATATCGAACTGATTAGGTATTTACTTACAATCAGCAGAAATTAATGAGAAGCTTGAGCAACAAGATAATCAATGTTGGCATCAATCCCACTAATACACAAGCGCAGAGTGTTTTCAAAATTTTCATCTGTAAGTCTGGTTCGATACTTTGATTTAGGCCTATTGCAGCATTTTTCTAGAGTTGACCGGAAGGAACACCCTCGCAGTTTCCCCCCTCTCACTCTCTTGTTGGTGAGAACCGAAAATATTTACTTTTCGAGCGCGATTTTAAAGTGTTCCGCGGGCCGGATCAAATGTCAGGGCGGGCCACATCCGGCCCGCGGGCCGGGCGTTGCCCATATATGCTGTAAGCTGTCCACTCTGAATATGCGCTCTTTGCAATATGGCCTCTTGTAACAGAAAATCGAATGAAAACAAAGTTTTGTATTTGGGTTAGGTACTTCTGAGGATGGGGTACGAAGATTGGCGACAAGTTTATCTTATTTTTAAGGGGACTTCACATGAAGAAATTTTCGTTTTTTGTGATTTTCTCAAAACATCTCTAATAATTTTCTTTAAATTTTGCACATGGATCTGTCTGACCAGATGACACTGCTGAATATTATCTTCAGAACAACGATGTTCTTTAAATTTTGCACATGGGTTGCTTTTACTAAGAACTAAAACTTTTATTTTAAACATTTGTTTCGAAAAAGCCATCCACTCTGAATACGTGCTCCTTGCAATACGGACTCTTGGTAACAGAAACTCGTACAGTAACAAAATTTTTGTATTTGGGTTAGATAGATACTTTTCGAGGATGTGACACGAAGATTAGTGATGACTTTCTCGTATTTTTAAAGAGACTTTACATGAACAAAATTTCGTTTATCGCAATTTTCTCGAAAACAGCTCTTATGATTTCGTTTAAATTTTACACATGGGGTGCTTATACTTTTATTTGAAACATTTTTCCAAAAAAATTATATGAATGGTAGTTATAAGACACCCACTTTGATTATGTGCTCTCTGCAATAAGGCCTCTTGTTTTATATCAGAATGTGAAGTGAGAAAAATGTACTGGCCATGCTTAAAGTAAAGAAAGTTAAGAGAGTAAATTAATCAGATATTATTTGGGTTACGAACCGTATCCTTTGGGGATGCGATGTGATGTGGTAACGACATTCTCTTCATTTCTACAACCAATTTACCTTAAGAGAATGTCATACATAATTATATTACACTAAGAGACTAATTTTTATTTGGGCAGAGGAAGTTATGTGAATTTCACATCAGATTTTTATTTGTCATAATTAAATATGTTAATATAAACTGAGACTGTTTTGGTTTATTGTTTTATGGATGTGCCAATTATGTCAATAAAATTATAGTGATACAAATGAAAGCCATTAGAATAATTACAAAATCAGATCTTTTTGTACACTGTGAGGGATCATGACCACTGTAAATCTCTTACACATTCATGGCAATGAGACATATAAAAAAATAACACAAATACATATAAACTGAGAACTCACATGCCTAACTAAGATCCCAGAACTGTGAATGACATAAATGTACCATTCAGAAGGCTTAAGAAGACTGAAATTAATTACGTAGTAAATGTTATGTATTTATATAACAAATTACTATACCAGCGCCAGCCTTAGAAGGGAACCTGATCAAAACAAATCGCACGTGTACTGCCAGCTGGCAGAGCTGTGCATCGGCCGCGGATTACAACACATACTTCCACATAGAATTACAGAAATTAATTTTGGTTCATAGGCCTATTAATAAAGTTTTTTTATTTAAAAAATTAAACCTTTTTAAAATATGAAATTTTAGTTTACACTGAATTTAGAAACATGTACCGGTAGTAAATAATAATAATAATAATAATAACATAATGAATTGAGTTCTGCGCATGTGCCATTTGGTCAGTCTTGTTGCATGTTTATAGCTCGCTTGTTTTCAAACTGTCCATTACATTATAGCTGAAGACAATAATTGTGAATGTATTTGTGAAACATCCTAAAGGAAAAATAGTGAAAAGTGGTGAAAAATGTATTGTTTTGAATGTGTACGTGAAGTTTTGGTAAAAATATCCGATTTAGCCAATTTGTTAATTTACTGTCCGAATTTACTATGGTGTTCCGTAAAGACTGTCGGGTCAGAGTCTTACGACTCCCTCCCTATCATTGCCAGAGCTTCTGTGGGTCCAGGTGAAGGGATAGATTTAGAATAATAATAGGTCTTTCAAACTCAAAGACGTCAAGGTCTTGGTTGATAGGGCAATAACTGAAGTAACACTTGACAAGTGGCGACAGTGTATTGAATATGTCATGAAGGAAGAAAATTCTGGGAATCAGACAGTTATGTGTGATGCCATTGTTGACAGCTTTGTAAACAATCCTGCTAACGACAGTCAGATGGAAAGGGATTGAACTGAACACTGTTATAACCTCAATAATAATAATATTAAATTTTCATCTCAAGCATTATTATTATATACATTCTATTGAGTTTCGTCACAGTGATAATGTGGCAGGCTTGTGTCCTTGTAGAGCAGCTATTGTATCAATTTTATGTAAATAATTTTCTTCAGAATGGATTTGCTAGAATGAGGATCTAGTCCAGTCAACGAAGAGGTTGTAGAGGACATGGAAGGGGGGAGAATTTTCTTCTTCAGGAATGTGTTGGGGGTAGTTAGGACGTAAACATACTAAAAGTCCCCACCCCAAGCCCTTCCGCTTCAGGGGTGGAAGGGGGTGGAAAAGGCACTTTTTTGGGTTTATTGCTTATAACTTGAAAAAGGTGAGTCCTAGTGAAAATCTTTTTATATACTAAATTAAAGCTGATAAAATTTGCTACAAGTTTGTTTATATGCATTGTTGTCGTATCTAAAACTGTTTTCGAGATATAAACTCTTGAAAATCACCAATTTTCCGAAAACTTTATTTTACCTCATGTTTTTTGTTAAATTTGTCCTTCTAACTCCTTAGCCTTTCGTTTCACAGAAAAATCATGAGGAAAATAGTTGTAGAGCATTAAATTTTCTTTAAATGGGTATATAGATATTTAATTTATCTTCAACAATACAAAAGTTATGGTAATTTGAAATTTTGGGGTAAATGTTGTGATTTTCAAGAAAATTTTACATTTATTTCCTAATTCAAGATATGTATATACATATAAGTTATATACATATATACATACATATATATATATATATACACACTATACATACTATATATATTAACAGATGTGTGTTATATACATATGTATACATATATATACATATATATATACACTATACATACTATATATATTAACATATGTGTGTGTTTTAACATGCTGGATCCAAGAAACCGCTTTCATCTCTGTAGAGATAGGTCTAAATTCTACCAAAAGTTCGTAATGATAATTAGGAATGGGCAAATTATACAGTTCTAACAATTTTTAAATGGTTCAATTTCGAAAAAAGAATACTAGAAAGAAATTCCAGATTTTAAAAGTATAAAATTTGAAAATCGTTGAAGAAGGTGATTGTATAGTAACGAACAGTAATACACAAAAATTGCATATATTAAACAAATAAATCAATGTGCATTTGCTACGAATATTAAAGTAATACAGTATATTCAAGACACTAATGTTGTCCTTGCTCTCTTGGGACGAGAAAGTCCGGCTTCTGGCTGCATCTCCACAACTGAATGTAGCAGGAGCTGAGAATCTCCGTTATCTTCCATCACATTTTTGATATCGGATACAGCGTCTGCAGGGGATGTTTGGATGGGCACCATTTCTTCATCGTCGTCGTCTTCGTCCATTAAAGGTTCCTTGTTCAAACAGTTCCCCTGGCAGTTTTGGCATAAAGGGGAACAGTTTAACGAAACTTTCTTGCAGCCGCATTTAAGACTGCTACAATCCTTGGTGCATTTACAAAAAATCTTGCTTAAAATTTCTTGTGGTGCTGCTGGGTCTTTGGTCGGCACTGGAGCAAGATGATTTCCCTTGCATTCCCAACCCCATAACTCTGGGGGTAATTGGTTTCCTAACCAGAGCTGCACTTGGTGGTATGTCCGAAAGGCGTGTTTTTTCGTTGCCCCCTCGCTTGGTGGAAGTGACGAGAGATCAGGTTTTACATTGGTCATCGATTTTAGAAATGAATGGTAACGGTAGGTGTTAAGGGAGCACTCCTTTGCTGGGGCGCCATACCATCTTAGCATGCTCGTTCGTCCAGCTTAATTTGAACTTGTGAGGAGGAAGGGTTGTAAAATACTTCGGCTGCTCTGCGAATATCTCGGTGCTTTTGGTAGAGTTTGACAAAACCAAGTTTACTCTTTCGGAATGTTGCTGACGTTGAATAGCAGCCAGTAAAAGCATGCAGGAACAGAATTTGTTTCAGACCAAGCTGCTGCATTTGGTGGGTGGAGTAAACATTGGTTACAACTTTTCCTCTCCCTGGTTTCATAAGTAAAATATTGTGATCGGGTGGGGTATTTGCAGTAAGTAGCAATGCGAGATCAACATCTTCCCCAATGACAGCCACATTAGTTGTTTCTCTAGTTGATTGTTCAACAGCTGTACTTACAATCAGTACATCAGCGTCGTCTGATGCTTGATGGGTTGCGATGCCGTTTTCCTCAAGTTTCCTCAGTAGGTTGATCAGTCTGTCTTTATTGTGCGGATTGGAGAGGAACAGTTCTTCATTCACTGTTATTTCGGTGATGTCTACCGACTTTCTCATTCGGTAGCGTCGGCCGCCTTAGTGCTGCTTGGTGAGTTGCTGTATCCATCGAACACTACAGTGCATCTCCTCCCGGGGTAGTGGGTCTTGACGAATTTGACGTATCCATCACAAATTGCAGAGACTGAGGATCCTTTTTGCCAGATTACTTTATGTATGAGAAATCCCCATCAATAACTACATCAAAGTTTGGTAAATGTACGGTCTCGTCAGTTGATTCAAACAGTTTGTACAGGACAGATTTGTTGGTTTTTCTCATACCACCTTCATTGAAGAGGGCTAAGGGAAATGGAGCCAATTCGTATCGTAAATAATCCTTCAAGTCTTCATCACTTTTTTTGCTAATAAAAATCCTTTGGAAGATTAGGAAAGGGACTACTGAAACATTTTCGTCATGGATATTGATGGATGAAGTAACAGAGGAAATAGGGAGTGCCTTGTCTTTGAGTGACAACTTGATATCTGAAAATGGCAATTTTACCATTTTATTCATTGCTTGCCTACCACAAGTTGCAGCAGCATAGCAGTTGACTTTATCATCTCCCACCACCCCTGTAGCTATCGACATGGTATCACTGGTTTCAGGAAAGGGAGGATGATTTTCTAGCCACGTTGAGAGTTTAGCAATATCAGCCATGTTTTTGGTTATGCGTGCTCCCCCTAAATCTATATGCTGTTCACTCGAATAAGTTAATAAGTTAATTGTTCAAATAAATAGTATTTTAGCCTTAACCTTAGTATACTGATTACTTATACTCTTCATAATTATATATATATAATTAAGAAATTTCTTCTACATAATTGTGACCTTTATTTGACAACAATATTTTATATTTGTGTCTATCTTATAAAAAGTGATTTTGAGTGGATCCAGATAAGTTAAGTTTTATGTTAAGGGTTAAGGCGGAACTTTATTAAAATATATAATATGTATATATATGTATACGTATGTATATATGTTTATATATATATATATATATATATATATATATATATATATATATATGTTGAATTGGGAAATAACAATTGTGCAATTTTCTTGAGAAATCACAAAATTGACCCCAGAATTTCAAATTACCGTAACTTTTGTCTTGTTGAAGATACATTAAATATCTATATACGTATTTAAAGACAATTTAATACTCTACAACTCTTTTCCTGACAACTTTGCTGTAAACTGAAAGGCTGAGGAGTTAGAGGGACAAATTTAACAAAAAACATGAGGTAAATTTAAATTTTCGGAAAATTGGCGATATTCAAGAGCTTATATCTCGAAAACAGTTTTAGATACGACAACAATGTATATAAACAAATTTATAGGGAATTTCATCAGCTTTAATTTAGTATATAAATAGATTTTCACTATGACTCACCTTTTTCAAGTTATAAGCAAAAAACCAAAAAAAGTGCCTTTTCCACCCCCTTCCACCCCTGAGGCGGAAGGGCTAGGGGTGGGGACTTTTAGTATGTTTACCTCCTAACTACCCCCAACACATTCCTGAAGAAAAAAATTCTCCCCCCTTCCATGTCCTCTACACGCCCCTTTTCGGCATTCATTGACTGGACTAATCATGTATCGTAGTTGTGGTTTGTTTGTTTGTTTTGGTTATTACCAACATTTTTTGTTAAGATCAGCTGTTTTATTTTTATAGCACACTCTTTAATAATAATAATAATAATAATAATAATAATAATAATAATAATAATAATAACAATCATTTATTAAAAATGCACTATTATATACAAAATTTATAATGCTTCTCCATACATAAAATTGTATGTTCCTTTCACATCTGCTTTCGGTCATAGCAGCTTTTCTCTGTGTTCATGATTAACTGCTTTTGATCAAGAAGATGTTAGTGTTCAGCCCTTATCAATTTACCTAAGAACAAGTACAGGTAGGTGTGATAAAGTGAAAGTGACAAAAATAAAACTATAATAAATTTATGATGAAAGACACCTGAGATTTGTTGAAATTTCACATATTCTTATACTGGATTGGTCATTGATTCATTATAATACATAATACACATTCAAAAGTATGCTCTTTTCCCTTACAGAGTAGAAGAAATAGGAACCACAGATAGGTAAGAAAAATGTTAAGCTACGGGGGGAAATTCTTACGAAGTAGAATATTCTTACCATCATCCTTGGATTTTGGATGAACAAGCTTAATTATGTCACGATGTGTCCAACCATGGCGACCACGATATTTTGTCACGCATTCTGCTAGTTCCATTGGTTCTTTCTTTACATACCATTCACTTATAACACGTCGCATTCCATGACCCCAACCTGTAAACAATGAGTACCATGTAAATATTTTTTCAAAATACAGTTTTCATTTAAGAATCAAACAATAAAAGTTTACATACATAAGTCTTCATAAGTTCTTCGCTATATAGTAGGAAATACTTTATTGGATCACAGAAGAAGTATTGATATCGGACAGGAATTGAACATAGAACCAGTTATTACATTAACAGAAAAATGCAGAATGAATTGGACAGAACACATCCTTTGAATGCCAAATACCAGAATAGTAAAAGCTGCTTTGTATTATACACCAAGAGGAAGAAGAAATATAGGCCAACCACAAAAAAGATGGCAAGAACAAATGTGAGACCGAACAGGCTAATAGATCCAATCCTTGAAGATGATGATGATGATGAAGTCTTAGATCAAAATCTTAATAGCAACTTGTATAAAAAAAAAAAATAGAATTTACTGCAACTTACATGTGAATACTAAAATTTTTCATAAAATAGGTAATCAATTACTGATGCTATTATTATTTATAAGAACGTATAATTAATAATTCGTCTAAATCTTTCTTCCATTAATAATGATAAATACTAACAGGGTGAAAAAAGTAATCCAGTGTATGAATGTTTTGTTGTTGTTGTTGTTGTTGTTGTTAATATTGTTACATTATTACTACTGCTAGCTCCATGTTTTTATCAAACAATAAATACATCAAGAATGTCCTCCTTTTACATCTCTGTTTTTCCAGAGGGACTACATAACGTAAGTATATATGCATACAATATAAGTTTACATATTAGTAAACAAAAGCAAACAATAACACAAAATGGTTCATTTCTTGACGTATATGTATTCATTTGTATTTTTTTCCTTTCTTTTCTTTTAGTCTGTATGTATAGAAGAACTTTGCTACAGAGACCTGTTTGTCGACATCTCACCTATAATGTCAAATATTCAGTATTACCAACTAATTCCTCATAAGATCGAAAAGTTTCTCCCTTGCTTAATACGACACATAAATGTATCTACCTTGGGTATAACATCACTCTAGTCTTAAATCTGAATGCAATTTTTTCTGTCCCATTTCCAAGAAATGCAACCAATACATGGTAATAGGTAATTAGAACGTAATGTTGCAGACAAAGCGTTATTGAAAGGTTTCAACAAAAAAGTGAAAATTGAAGTGAATGTGCCAACATTAAGTCAAGCTTCTCAAATCATTAAAGTGGTTAATCATTTTCAGAAGTTACACAATGAAATGAATGTGACTTACAGTGCAGTAGTTCGCTAAAAGGGATATCTTCAGACCCTGTTTCTAACTGTAAGTACTGAACATTATTTTAATGAGTGTATTGGCTTCATACTTACTTACTCAATGGCAATAGACAATTCCTAAGCAAGCTAAAGGAATATTATCTATTTTATGGAACCCGAAGGTTCATTGCTGAGCTTACCTGAGCCTGCCATTCAACCCTATTCTGTGGTAAGACAGAATTTTTCAGTTCAGTATTTCTATTTCTTAAAAAAAAAGTTATTCCTGAAGTTCGCGAGCAACCCCTGGTGATCCCGTAAGGGGATATTCTCAGCATATTTGTTACCGGGGTGCGCAGTCCCCTACCTACTTAAATCTAAGGACACACACACACCCAGTCCTGAACCCGGGAAAGAATTTCTCACTACTGAAAAATTCTCGACCCGGCCAGGAATCGAACCCGGGCCGCCGGAGTGGAAAGCAGGCGTGCTACCGACTCACCCACGGAGGTGGACATTTCTTAAAGGCCCTGTTAACTTAAAGTCAAGTGATTCTCAGAATAAAAACTTTGTATAGTAAAATATAGCAATGAAAACACCATGTTTCTACGATGCTTCATTCTCACAAATTCGAAGAATAACTGTAGGGCTTCCTACAGAGTGATGCCACATATCCCTAGCTGCCCGCCGTTCACTGCAATAATCAAATTTTGTAAGGACAAGCAACTTGTCTCATTATTGTAGACATGAGTTTGCATACCAATCTGTCAGAAATGCCTAGATGTTGGGCTTAGGGTGTTCAAACACCACAAATATAGATTCAGAAGTAAGTGTTCATAAATTTCCAGATCAAAATAGATCAAGCAGATTCAAAGCGTGTCTGAATAGAATAAATTGGCGTAATTTTGAGCCAAAAGAAGTCTATTAAGAGTTTAGATTTAGTGTATTACCGGTACTTAAACCTTTGGTCTTCGTTTATAGCAAAAGTTCAAATTGTAATAATTTTTCCCGAAATTAATTGTTTTTCCAATTGAGGTATCACTTGCTTGCAAATAAATGGCCAAAACTAAGTATTGAAAAAAGAATACAGAGTTGACATTTAAAACTGCATTTTCCTGTTCTGACCCTGGTGTAGTTGTGGATTAGGGGTTAAATTTTCAATTAATCGAAATACGAAATGTCTCTTCCTTCAGCAGCTTGAAAGTGTCTACACTCTTTATTAGACTCAAGAGTATTCATGCCAAATTTGTTTAATTAGGCCTGAAGGTATGACTTTTCTGCAGGGTCAGCTCTAGGTAGTTTGGAGCCCCCTAAATTGTCATCTCTATCATACAGCTTTTTACCATTTTAATAAACATGGAATGTCATATTCTCTAGCACGGAATTGGTAAGTGGTTAAATAAAATTGATTTGAATTGGCCTAATTTGAGAAAGACTTGTATTTATGAAGACATTATCATATATAACTAGAAAGTATGGGGATTAAATAAAAAATACATTTAATCAAAAATATTACACATTTTTATACTGCCATTAAACAAACAAGAAACCACAAAGTAAGTTTCCCCCCCCCCCCCAAGGAGGCAGGAGTTGAAAAAAATCTTAAAGGTACTTTTCTTGCTTTATTTTTGCCAAACTCTTTGACAAGATCGTTCATATCTGTTTGATTCATTTTCGACAGAAATGGTAGCAAGACCTGGAAATCTTTCCTGGCTCATTGAGCTAGGCAGATATGTTTTAATTAGTTTTAGTTTCAAAAAACTTCTTTGTGCACTTGCCACAGAGATCAGTACTCAGTAGTGTCAAGAGAACGGGAAGAGACACACACAAATTAGGGCCAACCCACTTTCAAGGTTGTGACTAAATGTAGTTCAATACTTCTGGTGTCTGACTCAAAATGTTGCCACGACTAAATGTTTCTAAAAGTTGCCCTCCTTAGGCAGTTGCGAAGTTCACCTATATGGACCAGCTTTTCTGTTTCCTTTTCCGAAGGGCTTCCTAAAATTAATCCAGTAGACGAATTGTCTATAAGCTACATATTGCATATTCCAATTGTTAATTATACATAGCTCTTCCCTTTCAAAATTGGATTCCACCCTCACCATTATAACGTGCCTACCACTGTTCAATGTGTGTCTGTTTAGTATAACATAATGAAAGGAATTATGTAATGTAATACACTCAGCACTCTAATCATAACACTTTCATAACAGGAGATATTTGCTGAGATGCATTCTACCCCAGCTACAGCAGCCAGTAGTATATATAACAGTCTGGATTCCAAAATTTTATTCTTCTGGTCTTATAATTGAACCTTTCTTCTGCTCGAATTGATATGACCTGATTCCAGACATGACTCGAGAAACTAATAAATTTTATAATAATATTAAGGAACAACACACCAACAATGAACTAGCAAACACAGACTGGTGTGTCGCTACTCACGACATTCTAATGCATAGCTATAGGGGTGCAGGATCTATCACGTCAGATCGAAATATTGCTGAAACTTCAACTTAAATTACAGGTGTCCGGATAAACATAGAAAGTTAGGGTTTTCACACAAACTAATCACTAAATAATTTCTACTTAAATCAGTTTTTACCTGAAACTGCATATTTAAGTTAACAGGGCCTTTAAGATAGTTGTTGTACTGTAGAATAAGATTTTAAATTGTTAAAGTTATGGGTAGAATGACCAAAATAATGTCAGTTTACTTCTATTTTAATTTTCATCTCCAGTTTCATTATTTTTATAGTGATATTTGCTTAAAATGACGCAAATCTCCTGGTCCCTTGAATGTCACTATATCCAAGTTCTACTATATACAGTGGAACCTCATTAGCACATTCCTCATTACCACGTTTTCCCACATAGTACGTCGATTTTTGGAAGTCCCGGTCCCAATCTTAATAATTACATGTTTAAATGTTTCTTTAACAAGTTTTGGTTTCACGCTTAGTACGTTCGTATAAGGCTCGCCAACCACACATTGCCAAACACAAACGTTGTTTGCGCATCCGATTGGGTGTTCTCGAAACCAGAATTCTTGTACTCTCTGGTGTCCAAATCTCAACCTTTGCTCTATGGGACCAAACGTCAGCCATTTTGATCCTTTGCAGTTGCTTCTCATTGGTGAGTTTGATTTCGCGTGGATTTTCCAGAATCAGCTGTTAGCTGCCATTTTTATCATGATGATTTTGTCGATATTTCTAGGTAGTGAAATATGTTTTAAATTTCTTACGGTACATGTGTAGAGAAGAAAATATTAGAATCTTGAAGAAACGTACGCCAAAAAAGCAGATTGTGCTTCTCACGTGGATACTGGATCGCATTTCATTAGCAATTTGCGGCTCTGAAGTTGACTTGTTAACACGTGTGAAATTTTGCATGATAATTTATACTTCCACTAATTTTATGTTTGCTAATGGATTGTGGAATGCAACTTGTTTCATGTAAGATCTTTCAGAATAAAGTGGATGCTTTTTGTGAATTTCGTCTGGTTTTCATTTAAATATGTCTCTCATACATTCCTTCAATTTCAGCAAGTTTTGTGTAGTTTTTTCAAATCAAATTATTAGGTGTACGTATTCATTTATGTAATATAAATCTCTCGTAACTAATGGCTAGGCATAGAAGCTCCTGTGTGTCACTGTGGGTAATTCTGAGCCATTTGGATGCACTTTAGGCTGTATTGAGCAACTTAGAAAACATATCTAGATATTTCCTTCGATTTTTTAAATTTTCAATTTCCCGTTTAAGATGTCTATTTTTTCGGTCCCTAGAAAAACGTGTTAACGAGGTTCCACTGTATATATTTCTTAATTTGCTAATTTATATCAAATAGTTATGGACTAACTGACCACCGGTGTGGTCTTGTGGTTAGCGTCGCTGACTACAGTTCCGTCGGCCCGGGTTTGATTTCCGATACCTCCTCGGATTTTTCTGAGGTAGGGAGGACTGGTAGGGGTGCACTCAGCCTCGAGATTCAAAGTGAGGAGCTACTTGATAGAGAAGTAGCGGCTCCGGTCATGAAAACCACCATTAACGGCCGTGAGTGTCGGCATGCTGACCACATGCTCCCCAATCCTGCCATCTGCCTGTGGTAGATGACGCAGCAGTCCCTCCAGGGATGTAGCGCCACGGAGTTTAGTTTAGTCATGGACTAACTACATGTCCTTCCATGATTTTTAACCCTCTACTTTTGCTTCCCATTTTTTCTTACAACAAATAAGAAATTGCCTAGCTTCTTTAAAAGTTGTATTAATCAAGCAGGAAATTTTCTTGTATGCTGTTAATTTACTCAGTTTTAATATTTTCTTGTCTACTTAGCAAAAGTATGAACAGTTCCACCAAACTGTTCATACTTTTACTAATAATAACCCCTCGCTGGAAAAGATGAAATTCATTAAAGTTGTCTACTTAGGCTTGTCTCAATGATTTGATGCTCTACATTCTAATGGAATGTGCAAGGCATCCTCTTTATTACTTCATAATGGGCGAATTTAGCTTTCAGAAACCAAGACAGCACCAAGCTGTCCTTCTCATTTTTCTTTATTGTTATTTAGTAAGGATGTTTCTGATCTCCCTTACGGTTTCATTTTGCAATTGTCCTCTAGTGACATATAGTTTCTTACATACCGGTAGTGGGAATATTTAATGTATTTACAGTACTCTAAGCACATTCTAAGATGTTCTCAGTTTTGAATGGCAACTTCTTGAAACAGCATGCATTTCAGTGATTCAAATATTTTCATTAGGTGTAGGTGTTCAAGACAATCATGTTGAGTTGCTATCCTTAATGCTGCAACAGTAGCACTTCGAGGTTGTTCTGGTATAGAGTTTTTATTGATGAGGATGGTGATCCATTTCTTTTCACTTTTCAATAGAGTTTTTATTGCTGAGGATGGTGATCCATTTCTTTTCACTGATCAGTCTATTGGCCCTTTCAAACCTGAAGGCAGTTTTGATTTTCAATTTTGCTGAATGGAAGGATAAGGCATTATTATTAATACTTAATATTTTTGTTCCTTTTTGACCCAACTATCAGCTTCTTTGTTTCCCCATACTCCAATATGAGATGGGATCCAATGCAGATTATTTTCCTTTTCACCTTTCTTCCGTTTTCCAAGTAGATCTTTAACCTCCATTATTCTTGATGATATCTAGCACTTACAATTTACTGTTGCTTGGATTGCCAAGCTTGAGTCACAGAGACACTACATGTCATGTCATGTCTCACCTCATGTCCTCAAGGAGACCTACTCAGGAATTTCCAAATCACAGGTAAGAATAAAATTGCAGGTGCCTTTTCACAAGGTTATGGAGTTCATGAAGAAGTGACATATTGCAACTGAAGATGGGAGCAGAAGAATCGACATCACTGGAATTGACCCAAAGAAGGATGCAGCATAAATTTCAGATCCCACCATTAGGTTTGTGGCCAATTCCAGTCAGCTGGAAGATGCTTATCTTGAGAAGCGGGCAACATATGATCCAACAATCCCTTATTTTAAAGACAAGTATGAAATATCCAATATTACAACTTTAGGCCTTTGCATAGGAGCGAGGGAACAATAATATATTTTTTTGTTAAATTGAAAGAAAGAAGAAGAAAAAAAGCATTTGGCTATCAAAAGATTTATTTAAATTATTAGAAATCATCTGTATAAATAAATTAGTAGATCATAACCTATAGTAAATTTTAATAATAATGTCATAGGCTATTACATAATACAATGGAACCTTGTTAGCATGTTCCTCATTACATTTTCCCCCAGTCCCAATCTTAATACAATAAAACCTCGTTAACACGAATTCCAAGGGACCGAAAAATGAGGGGTTCGTGTTAAAAAAATTCGTGCTAACCGGGGACTAATTTTTTTTTTAATGAACCAATTACGGTAAACGCTATCGTAGAAAATACTGTAGAAAATACTGTTACATGCAAAAGTAGGCTATGTAATTAGGCCTACCTTTTAAAAAAGATCATTTCCTGTTGAAAAATTCAAGTAAGTTGCGCTGTCACTGATGGGAATGAAAGTGCCTGGAAACTTCACGGCCAATTGTATTCACAGCTTCAGTAAACCCAGCAGATGATTCGGATGTTGCAGCAAAACGTTCTAAAGTGGCTATGGCGGCAAACACTTCCTGGCAGGTGGGTTACAAGTTTTAATGAAACGTATGATGAAATCGTACTGGTTATGTTTGAATGAACAGAAAAATAAAATAAGAAACGTTATAACCCAATTGTTGGCGGCACGATGCTTTATTTATTTATTTAGAAATCCTGTAGACCAGCCGTACTGGCATAGGATAACAATAACAACTCCCGATTGTCGAGCCATTGCACCAGCCAGCGTTGATGTTAATCCAATTATTCGTAGCCATTCACATAAGTAACCGGGAATTTAATAAAGGTTTATGTTTAATTTCATTTCTTGCATACCTAGCGAAGGAAGAACAATTTGAAAAGCTTTGGAAGTTTATGTTAAATGACATTTCAAGATTCAAGGGACAGAAAAACTGTTCGCAGTTCGTGGTAACCGAAATTCGTGTTAACCGACAAAACTTTCATAAGAAACAATAATCTTTGCTGGGACCAAATCTTTGTTCTTGTTAACAGAGTGTTCGTCGTAAACGAGTTCTTGTTAACGAGGTTTTACTGTAATTACATGTTTAAATGTTTCTTTAATACGTTTTGGTTTCATGCTTAGTACGTTTGTATTAGGCTCGCCAACCACACGTTGCCAAACACAAACCTTATTTGTGCATCTGATCGGGTGTTCTTGATGCCAGAATTATTGTACTCTCTAGTGTCCAAATCTCATCATTTGCTCTATGGGACCAAACGTCAGCCATTTTGATCCTTTGCAGTTGCTTCTCATTGGTCAGTTTGACTTCACGTGGATTTTCCAGCATCGGCTGTTAGCCGTCATTTTTATCGTGATAATTTTGTTGTGTTTTCTAGGTGGTGAAATATGTTTTAAATTTCATACAGTACATGTGTAGAGAAGAAAATATTAGAATATTTCTTGAAGAAATGTAGGCCAAAAAGGCAGACTGTGCTTTTCATGTGGATAGTGGATCGCATTTCATTAGCAATTTGTGGCTGTGAACTTGACTTTGTTCATCTGTACTGATGTACGTGTGAAATTTTGCACAATAATTTACACTTCCACTTATTTTATGTTTGTTAATAGATTGTGGAATGCAACTTGTTTCATGTGTGATCTTTTAGAATAAAGTGGACACTTTTTGTGAATTTCGTCTGGTTTTTCATTAAATAAGGCTCTCATACATTCCTTCAATTTCAGCAAGTTTTGTTTAATTTTTTGAAATCAAATTATTAGGCCTACGTATTCATTTATGTACCGTATTTTACGGACCATAAGACGCACTTTTTTACCTTGAAAACTGAGCCTTAAAAGTTGGGTCTGTCTAATGGTCTGAAGTACACTAAAAAAAATTAAAATTATGGTAAATATTGCCGAAATACCATAGTTATACACAAGGTGATGTAAACGATAATACAGTTACAAATTTTAGCACAGACTGTACATCAATGCACTTGTCACAATCGTAATATGAGGGTAGCTGGAAGCCAGATATACAATGCGAAAAGAAAGGAATGTTGAGTTCTTACGCCGGCTGGTTTAAATGAATCCAATGACCTCTAAACAGCCTTATCCCATTACACTTACCGTATGCTGAATTGAGGGTTAGAGGGTATAAAAGTATTTTCAGTCTCTCATGAGAAATCAGTTCAGTTGTTAAAATTTACGAGATGCCAACTGTACAGAACAGATTTTCGTACAATGCAGATTTTAAGTTAGAAGTGAATTTCACTGATTCCATTGTACAAGGCTATAATTTGCCTTTGTAAAGAAGTATATTATTCCCTTTAAAATGTTTAGTTTAGAATCACATTAAATTTCTTTTCCTTTAAAACCCATCCTAAAATTAAGGTGCGTCTTATGATCCGGAGCGTCTTATGGTCCGTAAAATACGGTAATATAAATGTCTCGTAACTAATGGCTTGGCATAGAAGCTCCTGTGTGTCACTGTGGGTAATTTTGAGCCATTTGGATGCACTTTAGGATGTATTGAGCAATTTAGAAAACATATCTAGATATTCCCTTCGATTTTTTTTTTTAATTTTCAATAGTACGTTTTCCCCTTTAAAGGAAGGGTAAACTAAAAAAATACCATTTTCTTATTTTAATCTCATCGCACGGAGCTTTGAATTACGAAACGAATGGTGATCTCGTGAACTTCAGGTGCCCAATATTACGCCTTGTACGGGTGAAGTGAAAAGCTGCTGTGACGTCACACCTGACTAACTCGCTAGCAGGACAACAGCTGCTGTAATGCTCGCGCCTGTGTTTCTAATACATCACCAAGTCTCATTTGTGTTTGTTGTTTACAGAGATGCCTGCAATGTTACCTTCTAAGGACAAATCTCGGTATTCACAAATTAATATCACACGAAAAGAAAATGACAAAGAATTATTGAAAGAATTGCAAGGAAGAAAAGAAAATACGGAATGGTGTAAATGTGGGCAGTGTATACATATGAAAACGGGCCACGAAAGTGTGTGTTGTTGGGACTGTGAAGTAATTTGTGAACAGAAGGGGGTTGTAGACTGTATAACACGACATTGCTCATTCGATAGCGTTATTATAAATAAAGATACACTAGTTGCCAGGCGTTATCAGTTAATACTTAGATCTAATACAGTTCAAAAACAAAATATTTTTTCAAGATACGAACAGAGTCACATTCAGATTCAGAATCATCTTTTGCGGTAGTAGAAATTTCTGAAATGCTAAAAGAGCTATCTAATCCAAATCACAATTTCTAGAAGAAACATTCAATGAATCTGTGCAAACATTGATATAAGTATCATTTCCTAGTTCACACTGAACGCCTACGCTGTTAGAAACTGAATTTTCGTCATAAATACTAGATTCCACATTCATGATTTGTCCATTCCCGGATACTGAAGGATTACTGTTCAAATCTTGCAATAACTCTCTCATTTCCTTCTTCCTCGAGTACGACGATTTTCTTTACTTCATTGGCGGTGTTTCAGATTTCCCACGCAAAAGAAGTGATGGCACAGCACTTCTTTTTTAAACAGATTGCGGGGTTTATCCAGATAACTGTTTTCGTAACTGTACCGAAAGCTCGGTATCATTTTCTTCAAAATGTTGTAAACAAACCGTGCTGTATTTAGTAGGAACAAATTTTTCTCTTTTTATTTTTATCAGCCATTGCTTATTTACGTTCGGATGACTTATCTCTGTTGGGAAATCGATGAAAAGATATTTTAAGTGTGTTATCACTCTTCGACGATGAGTTTGTACACCCCACAACACAACAATAAACCATTGTTTGAACAGATACTCACTAAAAAACTGTAACAGTAGACAGAATACTGTGAAATGTCTTTCACCGGGCGAGACTGAGCCAAGCCTTCGTCAAGCGTGACGTCACGCGCCCATCGCTTTACAATAAATATATTCGTTTTGTGATTAAATGTGAAGGTGTAAAACATTTCTAACAGTGAATATCATTTCTTAAAAACATTTTCTTTCAATCCGTATGAAGAAAATGATACTGAATTTTTAGTTTACTTTTCCTTTAAGATAGTTATTTTTTTTCAGTCCCTAGAAAAATGGTTCCACTGTATTCATATTATGTTGGCTTACTGAAAGTTAACATTTCTTTATAGGTAATATATGTGAACAAGTACAGCTTGTCAATTTAGGCAACCTATGATATCAAGAAGTTGTGTGAATAATAAACATCATTACTTTGATCTTGTAGCAATAATTTTCAGCTTGAAAAACAAAAGAAACATGTCTTTATTTTAATGAAAGTGACAGAGGAAGACTGACATAACGCATTAGCAATCACATAGGACTACAAGTGGAATGCAATGTTTACACGTACTGAAACTTCAGTAAGGAATGAATAATATCGGTCGTTATGCACTTAGTAACGAATGGATAATATTAGTCACTATGCACAGACTCCACAAACTTAATGACATACTAGGTTACTAAAAATAATTGGTGGTATAAATAAAACCAAGCAGTGGCTCAAAACTCACTAATTCCTAGCAGCTGCTTGGTTTGGTATAAATAAAACGCGGCTTCCTCAGCCACCTGCCTAGCCGTTGCTCAACGACATTGACAGCACAGCCGCTGCTTAGGATTTGGTATAAATAAAACTAAGCCGCGGCTCTCTGTTGGTAGCAGCAGCTTGCTTTTTTCTGAGGTACCTCATTTGCGGACTCAGCTTGCTCAAGTGAAGTTTTTAATCGTATTTATCGTAATCGTAATCGTTTTTAATCGTAATTTATAAGGAACGTATGGATTATGATGTGCACAGATGTAAAGAACCGGTTGTACAATAAATTTGTAAAACATTTGTAACTTAACTTTGTTATTTTTATTTTTAATAATAATAATCAAAAAATTAATACATAATTATAGGTCTAACACATTCTCATATTTTACTGGTATCAATATGAACTAAAATATTTCAAACGTGATTAATCCTTTTTTTGAACGACGTAACTAATTAGCGGTACTTACAAATATTGTTGCCGTGGATCGTAACTTGACATTCCCGCACGCAATCTTGTTGCTATGAAAACAAAAGAAATCTCCGTGCGGTAAAAAATTACAAAAAGCACAAGTGCCGTAAGTAAAATCATCATAATACAAGCCTTTATGGAAGACCGGAACCAAGGCGACTTTAATAAGACAAATATTCGGTGCCCATAACAACCAACATATGCGAATCACTTTCTAAAATATAACATCCATCTTCAATAGTGTATATACATAATATTTTCAGCTAATATCTCAATTAATATAAATAAATTGATATAAATATTCATCGTGCAAAAAACAGTATGCAAGCACCTCGTTTTTTCAAACTCTTTCCTCGATCCGTATGCACCGCTTACGGCAATTGTATCGCAATATACTAAAACGCTATTTCAAATTGTAATACTGTAAACTAAATAGGTTAACTTCAAATCTATTATATAGCAAGCAGATTCAAAACGAACGTATTTTATAAATAAATTAATTATGGGAACTAATGAAATATTAATAAAAGAACTACATGTGGGACACTGTTAAGTATGAAATGTGTTTATTAGTATAAAATGTTAACTTTTGTTTAATAGAAATAAGTATAATTGTATGTGTCTACTGTTCTAGTTAAATGCTTAATATATTAATTTACAGGCATAAACATAATTTTTAGTTCCCTAAAATCAAGGTTTACTAATAAAACATTAATACTAGAGAATATTGTAGGAGAAAAATTCCTCTGACACTGGGACTTGAACCCAGGACCTTTGGATATCCAGGACTTTTGTATACTACGCCTCACTCTCTTGTCTCTTTTCTTTCTCCCAAAATAGTTTTTCTTTCTTTAAATTCAGTACTTATATTTCTAATTTTTCCTTTTCTTCTCGGGTTCTCTCCCAATTTTTTAAGACTATCGGCTTATTCGCAGTGAGTCTCAGGTCGAATTTTACTTTATCCTCTTCTTCAAATTACTAATACTTCTTAAAATTTGGTTTTCAGTTAACACTACGTTACATTCTCGTTCTAGCTGACTTTTGAAAACAGTTACTGCTAGAGATTTTTTCTTTTTGCACTCTGGCAGTTGAGCTTTATTCAGTACTCGTTTGTGCATTTTCAGAATTTGCACGATCTGCTTTTGAAATACACTATTTTCTTCAACCATTCTGATACATTATACTAAACTTTAAATTTTAAATCGCTGCACAGACAGTCAAATGGCATGTTTGTTTACTCAGCTGCTATGTGTCATGCAATATGGGATGCAGGTGTCCAAGCACTTGCTACCAGTAGCCTGAGCCGCGGCTTGGCAGGGAGGGGGAGTTTTTATTTATACGAAACAGACAGCGGGTGCTAGATTCTCAACCTTCTCATAAGCAATGGCTTGGTAGCAGTGGCTTGGTTTTATTTATACGACTCAATGACTGTGGACAATAACAATAATACTAGACATCACTGACTGTCAAAGCATATTAATTAAGTTTTAACCAGGGGAAGTTCTAGGGTTATAAAGAAAAGGGAAGAGTATTGTTAAACAAAGTGCCAAAATTAGTGCCACTGTTAATCAAACTGTTTGCTGTTTAAATTAAAATTAATAAAGAACCATTAGCAACTTATGACAGTTAAATTATTTCACCTCCATTCATCCACTTACCTGATTGTGGTTGAGAAAGGTCATACGCAAATTTAATGAACAGGAAGAGATCTTGTGGAGATTTGCAGACAGTTTTAATAGCATTGTAAGCAGCTTCACGTAGTCTTTCACTTGGCTGCTGGCGAGCACAGAGTGCTAATGCGAATATAAGTGATTGTGGATGTGCAGAATAACCATCACTATATGCCTAGTAACACAGAAAGAAATTTAAATCAGGTATTGAAAATCTTTAGAAGATGAATATGAGATCAATATTATAGTTAAGACAGGAATTAGGTACTGTGTGAAAGCTTTCAGTCAACCTTGGTAATGCATGGATGCCTATGAATCCAAGATTCGAGTGTCAATTTCAGCCTAGATCGACAGACTTTTCAGGATGTTAAAATCCTGGGCAGAAAGTCCTCAAGGAGTAACTATAAACCGTGGGTCGCATGTTGTAGATATAAGTACAACATGCTATAGAAGTCAAAACGAGAGCCTCCAGACTAAATTTCCTGACCCTATAAACAATAAAGCATCTTGTAGAAATAAGTATGACATGTTATAGAAGCTGAAATTAGAGTTCCCAGGCTAAATTTCCTGACCCTTTCACATGTTACTAATATTGCAGTCTGAGGGCTGTAGAATTGATGGGCCTGTTGCCTACCACTCTTTCTTCTACAGGAAAAGGAGAGTAACTAAATTCATCTTGGGTAATGAAACCTTCCTCAAGAGGGTTAATAATGCAATTAATACTTACTTACTCAATGGCAATAAACAATTCCTAAGCAAGCTAAAGGAATATTATCTATTTTATGGAACCCGAAGGTTCATAGCCGCGCTTACCCTATTCTGTGCTAACACCATCCAACCATCCCTCGCAAATCCTATTTCCCATAAATCTATCCTAATATTGACCTCCAGCATATATCTAGGTCTTCCAAATGGTCTTTTCTCTTCGGGTATCCCAGTTAATACTTTTGAGATATGTCTTTCCTTCCCCATGCGTGCAACATGTCCAGCCCATTTCGTCCTCCATCCTCCAGACCCTGTTTTCGAACACTCACATATTATGTTCTTCCCTTAAGAGTAAGCAACCATGTCTCACATCCATATAATACAACCGGCAGGATAATTGTCTTATAAATTTTTATTTTTAGATTTCTGGACAGAAGACGAGAAGTTAAGAGTTTCTGAACTGCATAAAAACAAGCATTTCCTGATTTCAGTTGGCACTTAACTTCTACCTTTATATTATTTGTATTTGTCATTACTGCTCCCAGATATTTGAATTTCTCCACTTGTTTCAACAATTTACCAGCTATTCTAATATTTTGTATGCATTACTTTGACATTTCAGGACCATATACTTAGTTTTTCTGCATTAATTTCCAATCCAACAATTCTGCAGGCATCAAAAAGACTTTCTGCATTTCTCTCAATTGTGTTTATGGGCAATTCCACAGAAATGTCAACCAGAGCAGTAAATATTAGAACAAAGTAAAAGCTGCAATATTATACATAGAATTAATCAGCAAAACCTGCTCTTTCAGGTTATGCACTTTATACTGTCCCCCCAAAATATTTACCTTTCCAAAAATTGCCCTAAAGAGACATTAAAAAAGTTCACTGACACACCGTGCAGTTTTGTAATAGTTCCCAACATGGCTGAGCTTTCATTCATTTGGTTTCTGGAGGTGTAAATGGGTTAATTTCACATGCAATATGTAATCTTTAAGATTTCATTTTCAAATCTCCAAAATTATTAAAGGAAGGGTAAACTAAAAAAATACCATTTTCTAATTTTAATCTCATCGCACGGAGCTTTGAATTACGAAACGAATGGTGATCTCGTGAACTTCAGGTGCCCAATATTACGCCTTGTACGGGTGAAGTAAAACGCTCCTGTGACGTCACTCCTGACTAACTCGCTGGCAGGACAACAGCTACTGTAATGCTCACGCCTGTGTTTCTAATACACCACAAAGTCTCATTTGTGTTTGTTGTTGATAGAGATGCCTGCAATGTTACCTTCTAAGGACAAATCTCGGTATTCACAAATTAATATCACACGAAAAGAAAATGACAAGGAATTATTTAAAGAGTTGCAAGGAAGAAAAGAAAATACGGAATGGTGTAAATGTGGGCTGTGTGTACATATGAAAACGGGCCACGAAAGTGTGTGTTGTTGGGACCGTGAAGTAATTTGTGAACAGAAGGGGGTTGTAGACTGTATAACACGACATTGCTCATTCGATAGCGTTATTATAAATAAAGATACACTAGTTGCCAGGCGTTATCAGTTAATACTTAGAGCTAATACAGTTAAAAAACAAAACATTTTTCAAGATACGAACAGAGTCACTTTCAGATTCAGAATCATCTTTTGCGGTAGTAGAAATTTCTGAAATGCTAAAAGAGCTATCTAAATCACAATTTCTAGAAGAAACGTTCAATGAATCTGTGCAAACATTGACATAAGTTTCATTTCCTAGTTCACACTGAACGCCTACTCTGTTAGAAACTGAATTTTCGTCATAAATACTAGATTCCACATTCATGATTTATCCATTCCCGGATACTGAAGGATTACTATTCAAATCTTGCAACAACTCTCTCATTTCCTTCTTCCTCGAGTACGACGATTTTCTTTTCTTCATTGGCGGTGTTTCAGATTTCCCACGCAAAAGAAGTGATGGCACAGCACTTCTTTTTTAACAGATTTCGGGGTTTCTCCAGATAACTGTGTTCGTAACTGTACCAAAAGCTCGGTATCATTTTCTTCAAAATGTTGTGAACAAACCGTACTGTATTTAGTAGGAACAAATTTTTCTCTTTTCATTTTTATCAGCCATTGCTTATTTACGTTCGGGTTACTTATCTCTGTTGGGAAATCGATGGAAAGATATTTTAAGTGTGTTATCACTCTTCGACGATGAGTTTGTACACCCCACAACACAACAATAAACCATTGTTTGAACAGATACTCACTAAAAAACTGTAACAGTAGACAGAATGCTGTGAAATGTCTTTCACCGGGCGAGACTGAGCCAAGCCTTCGTCAAGCGTGACGTCACGCGCCCATCGCGTTACAATAAATAGATTCGTTTTGTGATTAAATGTGAAGGTGTAAAACATTTCTAACAGTGAATATCATTTGTTAAAAACATTCTCTTTCAATCCGTATGAAGAAAATGATACTGAATTTTTAGTTTACTTTTCCTTTAATTTAAATGCATTAAAAAACTAATTTTTGAGTGCTCCAAAATAATGTCAGTCCATTACTTAAAATTAGAAAAAAGTTTTTCTGCTTTAAACCTAACACTCTTATGAATGATATGCATAGCATTTTTCTTCTTATACTAGGTGCCCTTCAAGCCCATGAAGTAATAATTATTTGAAAAGTCATAGTTATTTTATTATTTACAAAATTAATTTAGTCAGTCCGTTACCTTTTGAGTAAAGAAATGTGTCTAGGGCTAATACTTGCCTAGAAAATCTACATAGGCCTGTGAAAGTAAATTTCCATTGCAAATTACATTACATATTATATAATCTTTGTTTATTATTATTATTATTATTATTATTATTTTTATTTTTATTTTTATTTTTATTTTTATTTTTATTAATATTATTTTTGTTGTTGTTTTTTTTTTCATGTAATATTTCACAGAAATATACATTCTGGGATTAACAGCTTTCACGGGACAGTTTTCCAAGTGAAGGCTGATGGTATACATTATTCCACAACTCCTAGAAACTGACGAACTATCCTACATGTAGAGAGAATCGCTGATTTTTGCATTTGGATAAAGGTGTTCCTCGACAAACCAAGTTGTTCTAGGTTCCTGAGTAGCTCATGAGGAACAACTCCTGTAGTGGATATTATAAGAGGGATAATCTGCACGTTCTTTACTTTCCACAGGTGTTTTACTTCTTCAGCCAACTCTATATATTTCCGCTTCTTTTCCTTGGAAGTTTCCATTATGTTCCAGGTATTTGGTACAGCTACATCAATTATCATTGTAGAGTGCTGTTTCTTCTCCATGACGACGATGTCAGGCCGGTTATGTGGCACCGTGTGGTCAGTCAGGATACTTCTGTCATAGTAGAGCTTGCACTTCTGATTCGTGGACAAGAAACAGCACTCTGCAATGATAATTGATGTAGCTGTACCAAACACTCGGAACATAATGGAAACTTCCAAGGAAAAGAAGCGGAAATATATAGAGTTGGCTGAAGAAGTAAAACACCTGTGGAAAGTAAAGAACGTGCAGATTATCCCTCATATAATATCCGCTACAGGAGTTGTTCCTCATGAGCTACTCAGGAACCTAGAACAACTTGGTTTCTTGAGGAACACTTTTATCCAGATGCAAAAATCAGCGATTCTCTCTACATGTAGGATAGTTCGTCAGTTTCTAGGAGTTGTGGAATAATGTGTACCATCAGCCTTCACTTGGAAAACTGTCCCTTGAAAGCTGTTACTCCCAGAATGTATATTTTTGTGAAATATTACATGAAACAAAAAAAATAAAAATAAAATAAAATAAAAATAATAATAAAAAAAACAAAGATTATATAATATGTAATGTAATTTGCAATGGAAATTTACTTTCATATGTAGATATTCTAGGCAAGTAATAACCCTAGACACATTTCTCTACTAAAACGGTAATGGACTGACTAAATTAATTTTGTAAATATTTAATAAAATAACTATGGCCTATAGACATATCTAAATGTCATAATTATAAGTATATTGTGTATCTTGTAGTGGTGTCAGCAGTAAATAAATGAGCCTGACTGAATTTCAATCAACTATTGAAATTACATACCGATTTACAAGATTGTAAACAAAAAATTCAGAGACTGTCAGTCCGTTACTCACCATGTCAGTCCGTTACTTTGGACTTTCTAATTAATTGCTAACAAAGATTTTAAATTAGACAAATGTTATTTATATGAGATGTTTCCAGACATTAGTCAAACAAATTAAGGTGGTAGCCAGTATTCTCATTCCCTATATTTCAGAGCATCAATTGATTGAACTTATATTCCTGAATCTATGGTTGACAAGCTGTCAGTCCGTTACTTGAATTTCAAAGGTGAGAAAATAATTTTTATTGAGGGATATTTCAAAATAGTGGTACATCAAAATGAAGCTTAAAGTCTAGTCTTTAATACAGTATGAACACATCTTAAGAAAATAAATTAGAAGTAGCAGCATTTGATGTTTAATTGAAAAAAAATGTTGTGCTTTGTCAGTCCGTTACCCGTGGAATTGCCCTTATGTCATCGCCCAACAGACAAACGTCAACTGCATAGGCTAAAATCGGGTGACTGCCATTTATTTCTAGGCCTACCTTGTTTTCCTGAACTTTCCTAATGGCATATTCCAAAGGAAAATTAAAAAGTAGGCTAAAGGCGATAGTGTATCTCCTTGCTTCAAGTCGCTTCTAATGGCAAACCTATCTGATACAAATTTCCCTACCCTGACTCTACTATAGGTTTCATTTAGACACATTTCCATTAGCCTAACTAACTTCTTTGGTGTCCCAAACTCAATGAGGATATTGTACAATTAGTCTTGCCTTACTGAATCTCATGCTTTTTTGAAATCTATGTATAGCTGGTGAACAGACTTATTATACTCCCACATTTCTCCAATATTTGGCGAATACAAAATATCTTATCAATGGTTGACCTATTTCGCTTAAATCCACATTGGTGATCTCCAATCATTTCATCCACATATGGGGTTAATCTTGACAGAAGTATATTAGAATGCTGATAAAAGAGAAATTTCTCAATGGTTATTACATAAGCCTCATAATTAAATGAACGGTACAACTCCAAGCATGGCCTTCCTCATATCATTAGTGCCCTGGTGGGTGATTCTGGAACCAACTTGCCCATGGATAATTTGATCAAGTGCAAATTTAGGAAGTTGCCCTTGTGTAAATTCTGTCCATTACCCAAAGGTATTTCGCGAGTTTATAGAAACCGAGCATAACTCACATAAATATTAAACATCCTCCATTCCAAGAAACAAATAAACTCATCTAGCTGACAGTATAAGGAAGCTGACACCAATACTAAATAATTTCAGGCAGTAGGATAAGGAGGGGTTGTCATGTATTGCCACAACAATTAACTTACCATATACCAACTTAACATACTAACCACCAATGTTGAAAAAACAGAGCCATGTATATGAATCAAAAATGCGGTAACTCAGCCTTGTCAATATCAATATATTTGATTTTAATATTTCAAAGATATTTATATTGACAAGGTGAAGTTATTGTATTTTAGATTTACTAACCACCAGCAACATCCTTAGTCGGTTGCAAGACAAAGAGTGCAAACAAAACTTTCTTTTGCTGCTTGATTTCTTTGAGTACTTCAACTTCAGGAGTTCTTTAGTGGCGCAAGGAAATGTGCCTGGCACAATATTTCAAGCACTGTACAATTTAAAAACCCTCAAGAAATTTTCTTACCATATTTTTTTAATGGCAAAATTTAAAATTGCCCCTCATTTTCAAATTATAAAATTGGAAAAAATCTTATATCTGAAAAGATACAGTAAATGCTGGTATGTTTGAAAAATGTTCAAGCAACATTTTCTTCAAAACTACTGAAATTTCCGACGATTACAGCAATCCACCAGATATCAATTTAGTATCTCCATGTAGGCCCAACAGGCCACTGTTGAATTCTAAAGGTAAGTTACACAGCACAAAGATAAATAATTTGCATTATAATTTAGTTTTGATGCTTCCTTGTTACAGTTGCTCAAGGTCAGTACATACTACATACATGCACACATCAAGAAAGACAATGCAATTCTCTTCCAAACAGAGTAGAGACATAAACGATGTCCATATAATTACCTTCACAATATGCTGAACAGGATCAGTCGTTTTTCCATCAGCAACAAGTGCTTCAATGGAGGTAACATTATCTCGTTCGAAGTATTTTTGTATGTATCGATCACCTGGTTGATAAAGGGGTGTTTCACGCCCATAATGCAGAAATCTTTTCAATTTCAGCTCAGGAGGTGTCGATGTCATAGTCAAGAAGTGGACCACCTGACACCGACAGGAAAACTTTTCTGTAACAATTTTTAAGACAAATTCCAGTACAAAATCCATCAGTTAACAGAAAAAAAAAATCATTCTAGTGGAATTTACCCAAATAACACACCAGGAATATTCTGAATTTCTTTTCTCTAGCAATAATTTTTTAAATACATAATAGGGAACCAAACAGTTATGACACTTAAACTGAAAGTAGTGAAATGGTAGTTTGATAATAAAGCTTCCGTCAGTAAAACTTCAAAATGATTAATTATTGCAGTAAAACCCTGTATTGCAGGCAATTTGGTCTATGTTTTGCAAAATAAGCAAAATAGATAAATAAACTCTAAAGAGTGAGGTTTCGCACTACAAATATAACTGGTCTGTCTGCTGAGTCTCACATAACCACAACTGAGACATGGTTCCTCTTTCCCTCCCGCTGTGCAAGTGTGGGTTAAACCTTCTCCTATGCTGAAGCTCCATTAGCGTGCCTCACTCACATAGTCAACATCCATGCATTAACAACAATGCAATGCTCATAGTTAAGAGGAATCCTGATAAGGAGGCATAAGCAAAATTCAGTTCCTTCTTAAAGTCGCATAGGAAGAAAAAGATTCTAGTGAGCCAATAGAAAGCAGTGCTTCTCCTTGCCTCATATCTCTTTTCTCCTATCTAGATTCTTTATGCATCTGTAAACATATAGTACAGAAGTAGATTTGATATTGGATTTGTCAATTATAAAATAACAATATTAATTAATTCAACTATTGTGGAGGAATATCCTGTGGACATAGTCCAGGGTAGCTTTAGACCCATGTGCAGGCTGGTATTGCCGATGTATAAATTCCTTTAATATTTGGTGGTGCTATGCGCATGTGTGCTGGCTAGTGTCTGCTAGGAAAGAGATGTGAAAGGACTTTTCCTGTAATATGTGCGAAGATCCCTGAGGGGATGCTCAGGGGATGAACAGAACGGAAGGGATGTTAGCGATAGCAAGTAGAGGGTTATAGTAGTAAGGTTATGTACAAAGTGTAAATAAATTGGGATAATGGGGGAACCGAGTGGTCATCATTATGCATAAAGAATCGCGGCACCGTCCTACCTTCAATTCTGCAGGGGGTTTATACAACTTTAAGGGCAGTAGCTGCGAGTGACAACCGACAGAAGACCAGGAGGGGCATTCTACTCTTCAACAGCAGATGTATCCCCTACACCAGCGATTCTCAACCTGTGGGACGCGACCCCTAGGGGGGGCGCGAGCAGACTAGAGGGGGGGCGCGAGAATATCCAAGAGAAAATATTATTTTAAAAAATTATTAACTGACAGAACAACATACACATAGAAAACAAAATACATTTCGCCATATTAAAAAAAAGTAAAACAACTTACTAAATAAAAACTCACTTTATCAAAACATACTAAATTAAAAACAAATTAAATAATTATTAGTGACTTCCTTGGGCCTGTCTTGCAGAGCAAAGTTTTTCGAAGGAAGGCTCAATATTAGAAATAGTCACTCTCAGTTCTGTTTCTATATTTAGCCGAGATCTATATTTTGTCTTTAACAAAGTCAAAGCAGAAAATCCAGTTTCGCAAAGGGAGGATGTTGAAAATGGCAATAGAATGTGAAATGCTCTGGTTTTTAGTGCAGAAAAATCATCTACTGCTGCCCAAAATTCAAAAAGTGATTTATCACTAAATTGTTTTTTGGTTTCGCCACTTGTCGTGAAGTCTATGAATTTTTCATCTTCATCAATTGAAAGTCCTTCGGGAGTCTTATGAAATGGATCCCTCACCCACTCGCAACTTTCTATCAAGTTATCTTCTGCAAGAAAATACTTTTTAAAATTCTTCTCTAGCATGGCTAAATGATTTTCAATGGTTACAAAAACAACTTTTACATGTTCTTCTTCAGCCTTGTAAGTTTTAATACAATCATCCACATTTGCAAACATTGTTAGGTTTTTTGCTATAAATTTCTGCTCCACAAATCCAATTTTCTGCAAAAAGCTTTAACTTTATCACTCGTATCCAACATATGTGTATTTGCTCCTTGGAGTTGAAGGTTCAAGATATTTAATTTCTCGAATATGTCGACCAAGTAGCTTAATTCCATCACAAATAAACCATCGCGAAAATTCTCGGCTTCCGGTCTGTTTTCTTCTTCTAGAAAAATGGTGATTTCTTCTCTTAATTCATAAACACGTTGTAAAACTTTCCCACGTGATAACCATCTTGCCTCGCAATAAAATAATAACTGTGAATGCACCGAACCCATGTCTTTACAAAGTGCGGAAAAGATTCTCGATTTCAGGGGCCTCCAAAATACTCAGAATGCATTATTGTTGTATACATTTTATTGTAAGTGGGGGGGGGGGGGGCGATGAAAATTATGATTGAAAACTGGGCCGCGAATACTGAAAGGTTGAGAAACACTGCCCTACACTATTATAAATTACTAGCTTAAAAGGCCGGCGTTGCCCGGGTTTTGTATTTTGTAATTCAAAATTAACTTATGAAGGACTTTCGATTTTAAAATTCTAGGTCCTTATTAAAAATTTGAAATGAAGAATAACGACTTACCACACTCAAACAATTCCCTCAGAAAATGCTTGACATAGCTTTTTATGGCTTATAGAGGATGTAGAATTTTGCATCCCATCGCTTCTACACACCAATCCTGCTAGGGGTTCAAATAAGAAGAAACAGAAATTCCAGTAACATAAAATTGCATTGCCTGTGCAGAATATTTATTTCTCACTCTCATGTTAGCACACAACTATTTCGGGGATGAAATTAAAAAGTAATTCAATATCACTTTCATACTTCCCTCCCCAAAAACCTGGGATATAATAATATACATATTACCATACCTCGTACGGTATTCTCTATGTCCAGGGTAGAGAAAGATATGTGACTGCATCATATTGTGCATAATTTTCGAGGATTTCATCTTCAATATCTATCTCCAGCAATGAATTATATCGATAGCTTCTCTAATTTGTAAAAGTCCCGTATCATTTATTTCCAAACCTACCTGAGACCATTGCCAACAATACACTGTTGACATGTGAATTGTGATTTGGATTTGATAATTCTGTGTAAAAAGGGATTAAGTATTCTAAAAAACATTTGATTTTAGGCATTTAAAATAAAAAAAATTCAAAATCCTTTCTTTTATGAAACGAAGGTGCTGTCAAAATTCCAAGTCTCTACATATTTTATGAAACGAAGGCACTGTCAAAATTCCAAGTCTCTACCTATTACAATTTAGGCTCTATGTTGATTCTCTGTCAGTCAGGACAAAGCCTTTTATATATATAGAGATATCTTAGGTTTTCACATATTTTCCGGGATGTCCTAGGGTTACCAGATGATGGGAAAATCCCAGACAAGTAGTAAATTTTAATCTTATGTCCTGAAACCAGGAGGAATTTCTGGAAAATCTGGAATGTCCTACATTTTGAGGAATGTAAACATTCATTAGTTTCAAACGGATTAGCAACTGGGGAAAGATTATCAATTATCAATTATCATCAGTGAACTTTCTTGGCTATCCGTGAACAGTGCAGTAATTGTCTGAAGCCTGCAGGAGTAGACAGAAACAATAGCAAATTTTCATTCTTCCAAACTGCATTTGGTTTGTTATGGAGTGCAAAAGCAAGAATTTTATAATTGCCGGTAGTCATTCAGTTGTAAAACGTGTGCTAAAATGTCAAACAGAAACTGTAAGCTTCCTGATGAATTACTAGAAAGGTATAAAGAAAGAAAGAAAGAAAGAAAGAAAGAAAGAAAAAACTTATGCATACTAGGCCTAGTGCATGTTTGAGTAGAATTTAGTTTAATTTAATTTTCCCACGTTTAACATTTTTCAATAATGTCCTATATTTTTGTGTGACGTCTACATTTTAGACCTTGTGCCCTACATTTATTAAAAGAATCTGGTAACCTTAACTCCATCTACATCCCAGAAAATAGTCTATTATTAATACTTAAATATAGTCACATAATACAAATTACACACTACATAAGACATAATATAGATTAAGAATTATAATTAACTTATAAAGACAGGTAGGCTTGGTTCTCTCCAAGTATTGATATCCGTATGAAGGGATAGTATAATTAAGTAAAATAAATAAATACCAGTAAATAAACAAGCCCAAAGAAATAAGGCAAAGCTTTAAGGATGTGAAATGAGTTAGGACCAGTTATGTATTTTTCATGTTCTGCGTTAAGTTTTGATTTTCAAATGTTTTACAATTGTACAACCTGTTCTTTACATATTCTGTGCACATCAGAATCCCTTTTCTATGTTACCCTTATTCGTTCAGGAACTACCACCATGAACCCCCAACACAATTAAGAACTTCACATGAGCAAGCTGAGTTAGCAAATGAGGTACCTCATTAAATTGTGAGCAGCTGCTTGTGTCATTTATACAAAATCCTGAGCAGGGGCTCAGCTATCAAGGTTGTTAGGCATCGGCTAGGGAAGAGACTGAGGAAGCAGTTTTTAATTTGTACCAAACTGAGCTGCTGCTTGGAATTTGCGAGTTTTGAGCAGCTGCTTAGTTTTATTTATACCACCCAATGTGTAGCCCGAACATTTACATGCTCCTTATTTAACCTGTTGTGCTATTTAGTCACATTTCTTACAAAATTGATCGCAAAATTCAATGTTAAGTACCAATAGTCCAAAAAGGCAAAATATCACCCAATCTGGCAATCAGTGTTTTACGAAGGAGGACCAAATAATATGTTCGGAACAGGTTTTTTAGTAAACAAGAGTTTTAAAAGTTCAGTTATAAGTTTTAAAGGTTTTAATAACAGAATTATGGCCGAGTGCACCATTCTCCAGTTTTCCTAGCCGTTTTGTTACCGCGGTAAACGTAATACCGGGATATTCTCAACATTTCTGTGCACCATTGCTAAAATACCGCGGTTTGCTAATGCTTGGAAATATCGCAGTTACTCTGCTACGAAGCCATTCCCATGGAGAAATTTTGTGTTGGTTTGTCTGGGTTTGTCTTGATTTCTTCCATGGCCACTAGTTTCTCTCTCTCTCTCTCTCTGCATGTCTGCCAGTCACGGTGGCTCGCGTAGGCTATTGGTTTTCCAAATTCAATTTATTTGTTGCCTTATTATTCAATAAAAAGATGTTCATAAGGATAAAAGGGAATATTATTTTGCGTATATATGTTGTCTGAAATCAAACTTTGAATTCAAGCACCATAGATACTGTACCAATCGTGAAATGAGTTGGTTAAGCCTACTAGTAGTAGTAGGAGATACATAGAACTGCAATTTGACCCACAATCACATATGCTTCTGAGTCGTGGTGCATGCTAAAGAGTGATGAGAGGAAAATAGCAGCATGGGAAAGAAAAATATTAAGGAGGATTTATGGCCCGAAGAAAGAAAATGAGGAATGGAGAAATAGAACAAGGGCCAATCCATATGAAATCATCCAATGGGTATTGCTGACATATTTTATTTTATGTTTAAGTATATATTTTCTGTTTCTATGTGTATCTGGGAGTACAAAACTATTTTTTTCACATTTTTATCACTAACGCTTTGGCAACTAGTGGCCATTTTGCAAAGAAGGATTTGGCATTTTTGGCATTTTCAAAGGTTAGCGGTAAGTTAAATAACTATTTTATTTATGAAGATATCAACTTGAAGTAAAAACCTTCTTAATCTACAAGAAACATTCTACAATTCATGTTATGACCAAAAATTTGTTAGGTCTTAAGGAAATAATCTAAAACTTTAATCATAGAAGGGATAAAAACACATGTTTCATATTTTCCCCCCACAAAGATATAGTAGATCACTAGATGCTAGTAAAATTTGAGATCATTTATGTAAATCCTTTAGGTTTTATGAGTCTTCAAATATCGAGATTTTGCAGAATTGTTGATTTTCAAATTAAAATATCTCAAATGGGACTGAACAGAAAAATCAGAAATTTTCTCAAAATATTCTTCCAGTGCCTAGTAATCAACATATAAAATTTCATCACTGTGTTCTGACCAGAAGTATTTTATTTTTAATAAAGAAAATGCTAAAAAATATCACTGTCAAATGAGCGAATAACAGT
The DNA here is from genome assembly GCA_964059195.1 of Ectobius pallidus. Classification (NCBI taxonomy): domain Eukaryota; kingdom Metazoa; phylum Arthropoda; class Insecta; order Blattodea; family Ectobiidae; genus Ectobius; species Ectobius pallidus. The sequence goes on from CAXKWD010000366.1 coordinate 350,297, forward strand.
GTTAAAATACAATAAAAATTGTCAAAAATAATATAATTTTTTGTTGTTGCTAGTAAAATTAAATATGTCATAAAACTAACATATTAAAGAATATTATAGGACAAAAATTCCTCCGGCACTGGGACTTGAACCCAGGACCTTTGGCTATTCACACCAATGCTCTACCAACTGAGCTAAGCCGGACTGCATATGACACGACTTGTCTGTCTGTGAGGTAGACCATTAGAGCAATCAGTCATAGGAGAGAGGTTCCATCTGGTGCTGTGAATTGAGCTCCAGCTTAGCTCAGTTGGTAGAGCACTGGCCAAACCATTGGCCAAAGGTCCTGGTTTCTAGTCCCAGTGCCGGAGGAATTTTTCTCCTATAATATTCTCATGTAATGTCCAACAGATACAATAATCTGTGGTTCATGAATGCTTATATATCTTAACATATTAAATGTTCCATGGTAGTAGTCATAGTGATCAATACTCCAGCAGAAGGAGACCATACTGCCATATTTGCTGAGCAAGCCAGAATATGCTGACTTGAAAAAGGCAAGTCTCCACATACTCCTCTGTAGCTTCTTTGTTCAGTAATCAGTAGCTGTGCTTGACTGAAAATATCAAAAAAGATGCTCCTTCACTTAAAAAAATATCAATTTCACCAAACCACCAGTTCTGATCATAATGCAGGCAACAATGTCCTTTACTTCGAAAGGTCTTATTTCAAATTTGGGCAAAATGGAAATACTATGTTCACCATAAATATCACTTTTTGAGTGAATGTAACACCTTATGATGCTAGAAGTTTGTTCCACAGCTGAGCCAAAGGTTTAAAAAATGTTTATACAAGTGTTTAGGAAATACTTTTAATTTCTTCAGAACAAAATTTGAACACTTCTTCTGCTGAAGGTATCTGGTCCAAATATGGCCTTTGCAAACTAGCCATCGAGACAGCCCTCTTTGTACCCCCTCCAATCCCATTGCTAGCATTCTTTCCATTAGAAGTGGCAAAAAAATGCTATTCAGCTTCAAAGTGATTGCAAATATTCAAAAAGTTCTTTTTGTTTTTGTACTGGCTACCATCTCCATCGCTAAAATAAGCAATTTTTTTAACTGAAGGGGCAACTTTTATGATATCTTCAGTCAAGCACAGCTACTGATTACTGAACAAAGGAGCTACAGAGGAGTCTGTAGAGACTTGCCTTTTTCAAGTCAGTATATTCTGGCTTGCTCAGCAAATGTGGCAATATGGTCTCCTTCTGCTGGAGTATTGATCACTATGACTACTACCATGGAACATTTAATATGTTAGTTTTATGGCATATTTAATTTTACTAGCAACAACAAATAATTATATTATTTTTGACAATTTTTATTGTATTTTAACACTGTTAATCGCTCATTTGACAGTGATATTTTTTAGCATTTTCTTTATTAAAAATAAAATACTTCTGGTCAGAACACAGTGATGAAATTTTATATGTTGAATACTAGGCACTAGAAGAATATTTTGAGAAAATTTCAGATTTTTCTGTTCAGTCCCATTTGAGATATTTTAATTTGAAAATCAACAATTCTGCAAAATCTCGATATTTGAAGAATCATAAAACCTAAAGGATTTACATAAATGATCTCAAATTTTACTAGCATCTAGTGATCTACTATATCTTTGTGGGGGGAAAATATGAAACATGTGTTTTCATCCCTTCAATGATAAAAAGTTTTATAATGTTAATTTTTTCTAATCGGAACTGCATTTTCTAATAAAGTTTTAGATAATTTCCTTAAGACCTAACAAATTTTTGGTCATAACATGAACTGTAGACTGTTTCTTGTAGATTAAGATGGTTTTTACTTCAAGTTGATATCTTCTTAAATAAAATAGTTATTTCACTTACCGCTAACCTTTGAAAATGCCAAAAATGACAGATCCTTCTAAGCAAAATGGCTACTAGTTGCTGAAGCGTTAGTGATAAAAATGTGAAAAAAATTGTTTTGTACTCCCAGATACACATAGAAACAGAAAATATATACTTAAAAATAAAATAAAATAAAATAGGTCAGCAACAAATTATTTTATTATTGGATGATTTCATATGGATTGACCCACAAATAAAGAAATATATGACTTATATGGTAACCCAGAAATTATTGGGCACATTAAAAGTTCTAGACTCAGATGGTTGGGTCATGTGGCGAGATGTGATGGGAGTTTCTTACTAAGCATAGTCCATAAAGGAACCCCAGGTGGTAAAAGGTGCATTGGAAGACCTAAAAAGAGGATCCATGGGAATTAGAACTTGGAGGAGGCGAGCACAAGATAGAAAAGAATGGGCTTCAATTGTGCGGCAGGCTCTGGTTATACAAGAACTGTAACACCGATGGGATGGGATGGCAATCCTGAATACACATGATACAAGCTTCCAAGACTACCAACATATATCAGAATGCTTACAACATATGATTCCCATGGCCAATGAGCTTTGCATCCCCTCACAGGCTTGTACCTTTAACGAGAGGTGAGATTCCAAGTACCACAACAAAGAACCCAAAAATGTTCTTTCCTTTGACTAAGACCTAAATGAATTAGCCAAAGTGGTTCTACTAAAATGTTCTGTATGTTATGTTAGCTTGCTCTAAACTTTATGATTTGATTGCTCGTGACACTATATCATGTGAAACTGTGGATTCTTGATAATTCCACTTGTGTAAACATTTCTTTATTGTTATAATGATCTCATTAAAGCTGCTGCTGTTTTGACTCTGCTGTACATAGCAATTATATGACCATATCTACAGAATCGGAAAGCAGAAACAATTAATAAAGATTACAATCACTGGGTCTACTTTGATTCCCTACAATCAATCTGCTTGACGCATGCCATGTTTTTGTTTACATAAGAACCATCATGGCAGAATTATGTTTTTGTTTGTTTCTGAATACTCTCATTGGCTGCCAACGATCATTTCCTTATTGGTTGGTGCATATAATGCTGTCAACAGTGCTAGTGTCAGTGTTACCATATTTTACGTACTATAAGACGCTACAGACTATAGGACGCACCTCAATTTTTAAGGATTTTTTTTTTTAAATAACATTTTTACCATATTAGATTGCAAAGCAAAACTGGCTACTAACAAAAATATTGTACTGTTACCGATAACACAAATTACTTTCAATTCAAGTTCACTGACACCGTAGACTGCAATAACGCATCATAGGCTAGACAATGTTCTAGGTTTGTCATGGCAGGGTGGGAGGGAGACAGTGTTAGCAAGCTTGCGAATCCCCGCAACTCGTGTTACATCACATCGGTGCACTGCTGCTGCCAGTTGAATCCAATGTTGCCGGTTAGAGACAGCTTTCCCGCAGCATATGTCCATTTTTAAGACTGGTAGGAATTTTAAACCAAACAGTGGACATTTTTATATCAATTTCGAGTATAAGACACACCTGAATTTTGGAGGCAATTTTTTGAAGAAAAAAGTGTGTCTTATAGTCCGTAAAATACAGTAGGTTAGGTTAGGAACAGTGATACTAGTTTAGCAGTGGCATACTCAATTGCAAGCATTTTATTATGTGCCACATTGAATCACGTGTGTATTTTCATACGTTGGCCAGTAGCCTATTGATGCTATGCAATGTCACACTACCAATGTCCACAACGTCCAATCATGTGTTTCTTCAGTTTAATTTTGTGAGGAACCAGTATAACTTATGCCATTTTAGATTACCAGTGTATAAGTGTCCACTTCTTCTTAGTTTTTCTTAATTATGTGTACTTTTAAAAAGAAACTGAGTTTACATAATACAAATCTCACCGGTTTAGGTTATAGAGGACATTACATCAAATAATTATGACCTTTTTTTATTATACCACTGATACAATCTCCCCGTCAAGTTCTTGATGTTGGGTTCACATTTACTGGCCTGAATCATTGAGTTAATTGGGAAGAATACTGTTAAGCACTACAGTCATAATTAATAGGCTATTAAAAAGAAGGGGATACTATTTTTTATTTCGTAACATAAACTAAGTTACAGCTTTTCCAATTTAGGGACTGCACAGTACAGTACAAAGTTTATTATTAAGAAGATAAGACAACTTAACACAATAAATAAAATAAATAAAAAACTGAGTTACAACAGAAAAAGTTACAATACAGATGGAACACAAATGTCAGGAAAACATTATTTGTTACAGGAGGCAGACATAGAGAACATAATACAAGTATTAATATTAATATATTTTTAAAAATATGAAATTAAGGTTTAGATATGAAATATTAATTTATACATGTAGTTGGTGAAACTAAAGTTACTATTGATAGTGAGCCTATAATAATGAGTTGGGACTTGTAACACTAACTTTACTTAAAATAGCTTTTTTCAGACTAGTTTTGGGAAGACATTATTCCTTCCCATCCTCAGTTAATGGTCAACTGCTGTTTAGATATGAATTATTCTTGGGCATATAAATGGTTTCTCAGAATTAAAAGAGATCCTTTTATTGCTGCTCGTGCCACTTGCTGGATGTACTTTTGTCTAGACCAAAATCTTTGCAGAACTTCACAAACAAGGAGGGGATAGTTACTCTTCAACCTATGATCAGTCCAACAACTGATATGTCTGTTAAATTATATTTTCCTTTGTAGTACCTGCTGGTGGGAGCATAGATATTGGATTTCTCCAGATGGACTTCAAAACTGGCCTCTGGCCATTTGGATCACAAATAGTGGGATCTATGATACTCCCATTCTAGTTGCACAGTTACCGGTAATTACTACCATATTTATGCACCTGGTGCTACCTGTTTCAGAGATACCAATACCATGAACCTCCTCATGAACTGTCCAACTCTTCTTCCTTAGTTTGTTAGCTATGAGTGTCCATATTTTATTATGTATTCTGTAGCAAGTCATCAAATGAATATGATCCCAAAAGGTTTTTCGAGATCTATCAGGATGGATCTGATGGGGCACACATTAGCAGTCATTTTTAATGCCTCCTTCCAGGTTCATTTAGGCTTTCAGGTTCACAGCCCCAAGAATTAGAAGAACCGTAGGCTATACTCCTTGCACAGAATTAGCGTACACCTTTCCCTTTTTGCAGCAAAGAGAACCACTTACCGAACACATTCTCACAATGTGCTTTTCTTGCTTTCCAGACATTAATTTGAATGTTCTCACTAATTCATGCTCAGGTGAATCTAATTTTAACTTCTGTAAACAGGCTGTTGATACACCTATTAGGTCTCTGGTTAGATTTATATGTATGTTATCAGTGAAAACTTATTTTTGGCATGAATTCATGTGTTGTAAGAAAGCCTCCCATCAAGTTTTGAATAATCCCAGACCTTCAAGACTTTTTGCACAATAAAACCAGCAACGTTTTTAGGGAGTTCAAGTACTCTGGGATGGCCTAGATGATTACACATGTTTATTCACTTCTTTAAAACGCTGAAAACCTAATGATTTTTAGTTTGTTGTGTTCTTCCTAAGCCACGAAAACCATAAGAGTGGAAAGTGTCCGAAACACTGGGAAAATGATAATCATCATCATCATCATCATCATTGGTTCAACAACTCATCTCTGAGTCTTGGCCTCCTCAAGGCGCTTCCTCCAGTTACCACGATCCTGTGCCTCTTTCCACCAGTTTCTCAGTCCCAATTCTCTAGCATCCTCATCCACCTCATCCTTCCAGTGGAGTCTTGGTCTTCCTCTTTTCCTTCTCCCTTCTGGTTGAGTGGACCATACCCTTTTACAAATTTCAGAATCTTCCTTTCTCCTTACATGACCTGCCCATCGGAGTCTAGATAGCTTAATGAATCTACTGATTTCCACATCTTTGAATAATGTATACAGCTCTTGATTATAACGTTTTCGCCGAACTCCATTATCACATATGGGGCCGTACACTCTCCTCAATATTTTTCTTTCAAAACATTGTAGAATGTGTTCATTGTTTTTTCCAATAGTCCATGTTTCGCATGCATACGTCAGGACAGGTCTTATGAGGGTCTTATACAACAAGACTTTCACCGACCTCGACAGGACTTGTCTTTTCATGCTCTTTAAGAGCCCATAGTAGCATTTATTGGCCTTGTTTATTCGGTGTTTTATTTCATGCGTTGTGTCATTATCCATTTGGACTATTGCCCCTAAATATGTGAATTGGTCAACAGTTTCAAAAGTATGTCCTCCTATCTGGACTTCCTTTTGTGTAGCGTAATTTCTGTCTGAAGTCATGTACTAGTCCCATCTTCTTTGCGTTAGATTCAAGGGCGAGAAAGGCTTCTGTCAGTGCCCTGAAGGATCTACCTATTATGTCCACATCATCCGCGTAACCTAATAGTTGTACAGATTTGGTAAAGATTGTTCTCCCTCTCTGGATCCCAGAGTCTCTAACCACCTTTTCCAAAGCTATATTAAATAACAGACCGGACAACGCATCCCCTTGACGCAATTCTGTGTTGCATACAAACTCACTGCTCAGTTCCATCTGGATCTTGACTTTACATTTTACCTCTTCCAATGTCATTTTTACCAGACGTACCAATTTTGATGGGAGTTTAAGCTCTATCATCGCTAGTATTAATTGTTTCCTGTTTATAGTGTCGTTTGCAGCCTTGAAGTCAACGAACAGGTGGTGAGTATTGATATTAAATTCATTAGTTTTCTCTAGTATCTGCTTTAAGTTGAATATCTGGTCTATTGTGGATTTACCTGCTCTAAAGCCACATTGGTATTGCCCAATTTCTTTCTCCACAAAGGGCAATAATTTATTATATATTATACTAGTCAGAATTTTGTAGGCGACATTCAGTAGAGTTATTCCTCGATAGTTCGAACATACCAGTGGGTCACCCTTCTTTTAAAGAGGGCAAATTATTCCAGTCTTCCATTCTTGTGGCATTCTTTCCCCTTTCCAAATCAAGCTATCAGTTCGTGTATTCTCTTGCAAAACTCATTCCTTCCTTGTTTAAATAGTTCTGCTTGTAGACAATCTTCTCCCGGCGATTTATTATTCCTCAATCTTTGTATACCCTTTTCAACATCAAGTAGATCTGGGGGTTCTATGCCTATTTCATTTGAATCTATCCTTAGTTCTTGTATTCCTTGATCATCTAGGTCAGTATTTAGAATTTCTTGGAAGTATCCCGCCCATCTCTGTAAAACTTTCTTTCCTTCAGCTATTATTGTGCCATCCTCCGCTGTACAAATGGCTATTCTAGGTTTATGTCCATTCTTAATATTGTTAACCTTTCTATAAAAGTTCCTTGAGTCATTCCTATCCTTGTCCAGTTGTATGTTTTCAAGCTGCTTTCTTTCCCATTCTCTCTTCTTTTGTCTATGTATTTTCTTTTCTTCTCTTCTTCTCTTCCTATATTCTTCCACTGCTCCTCTAGTATTTTTCTTTTGTAGCATTTTTTTATATGCATCATTTTTCCATTCTGTTACTTTCTGACAATCTTCGTCGAACCATTCACTTCTTAACACTCTTTCAGGAAAACCCAGCTCCTTTTCTGCTATACCCACCATTGTCTGTTTGTACAACTGCCACTGATGGTCGATATCATCATTACTATTTATGTCACTCTTCTTGAGTGAATCATCTAGTTTTGCTTTATATGAAGTTACATTTTCTGGTATTTTCAGTTTATTTGCATTAAACTTTTTGCATCTACTTCCTTTTTCTTTTTTGATGTTTGATAATCTAGGTCTGATGCGGGCTATTACTAGATAATGATCAGAATCTATGTTTGCTCCTCTGAATGTTCTAATGTTCATCAGATTAGATTTATGTCTTGAGCTTATTAATAGATGATCTATCTGATTTTCGGTTTGCTCATCCGGGGATTTCCAAGTATATTTATGGATGTTCTTCCCTGGAAACAAAGTACTGCCAACAGTCATACCACGTGATGCAGCAAAGCTCACCAGCCTGAGCCCATTATCATTTGTCTCTTCATGTGCACTAAACTGGCCAATTGTAGGGTATAGCGCTCTCTCTCTTCCAATTTTTGCATTTGCATCTCCGAGAACTATTTTAATGTCGTTTCGTGGGCAGTTGTCTACTGCTCTTTCTAGGTTCAGATAAAAATCCTCTTTCTCTTCCATGGATGATACTTCTGTAGGGGCGTATATGCTAAAAGGCTAAAATTAAAAACCCTACCTTTAATACGTAGGTAGCAGATTCTGTGATTTACTGCTTTAAACCCAATGACTAGATCTTTAGCATTTCTACTAACTACAAAACCTGTTCCTATATGTGCTGTTTCTCATGACCGCTATAATACACAGCATGTTTGCCTTTATCAATGATGCCATTCCCCACCCATTTAACTTCCTGTATCGCTGTCACATCAATATTATAGTTTTCTGGCTGTTCCAAGAGCATCTTCATAGCTCCGGGTCTATAGAGAGACAGAACATTCCATGTCGCAAGTTTAAAATCATTATCCGTTTTACGTTTGCCAGGTTGTGCCAGTAAAGACAAGCTGTTTCTATTTCCTTGAGGTTTCGTAGTTTAAAATCTTTTCTGGGGTGAGGTTACTAGCCTCACGCCTAACCCCCAACCTGGAGGGCCAGGTCATTTGATTTCGGGGTTTCCGTCCCCTAGGCTGATTGCTTTCTCTACAGCTATGGAATTCAGCCTACCCCTCCCTAACAGAGGAAATCTCTTCCGCTGTTGGGACTCTCACTCCTCTTCCGCCTTCAGAGTCGTTGGATATCCTCTTCTGGGTTGCTTCTTTGTCTGGATCCTCGCCTTGGCCTGCCCGGCAAGGGTGACCCTGCCAGTAGCTATGCTACCGCCGGTATAGCCCAAGGTATCTTCGGACCACACAAACCCTCCCACCAACGATAAGGTCAGGGAAAATGATAATGAACATGTCATTTTTCTAACCTACAGTGAGTCCCACGCAAGAATTGGCCAATGACGCGGGTTTCTGCATCTTGGCTGGCACAGCTCCAACTCCCGAGCGATCGGGTGAAATATCTACGCAAATAATGCCGCGGTCGGTGTAATGATTCAGGTTCTCACATTTACAGTTAAAATTTCAATGAAAATAACCACGTACCTCATCACAAGAGATGTTGGAAATGTTCTCCTCTTGCATCCACACAATACTGGCACATTTTAGGAAGTTTTCTTTCATTCGCATAAGTTCAGCTTCCGAGACAAAGTTACTTTCTCTTGTGATAGGCCCAAGTGATATTGTCTTTAAGTTCTTCTAACAGTATGTAAATATTATTTATGGGGAAACTTGAAAAATAAAGTGTACAGGTCAATTTCCCATACATAAGAAGAACTTAAAGACAATATCACAAAAGAAATTAACTCTATCTCGGAAGCTGAACTTATGCGCGTGAAAGAAAACATTTCCAACATCTCTTGTGACGAGGTACGTGGTTATTTTCATTGTAATTTTAACTGAAAATGTGAGAACCTGAATCATTGCACAGACCGCGGCATTACTTGCATAGATATTTCACCCGATCGCTCGGGAGTTGGAGCTGTGCCAGCCGCGACGCAGAAACCCGCGTCATTGGCCAACTCTTGTGTGGGACTCACTGTATAAATGGCAGGCTGTAAACAGAAAATGGCTGTTGGAAGGCGAGAATTAAGACTGTGCAGTTGAGTTGCACACGAGTCACTTGATCCAGAAACAGGGCTGTAAACCTCATGCGATCAACACTAATATCACTGTTCCTAACTTAACTATCACCAACCTAGCTCTACATGTCACAATAGTGCGACAAGTTAATAATCATGTGAATATTTGGGCTGCGCATCAACCATGCCTTTAGCTTTAGTTCCTCTCCTTCTCTATGCTCCTACAGGCCGACGTACAAACATGCCTGAATGTGAGACTTCATAGATTTTCGTTGGTGCCAAGCGGTGAGTGATCAACTGGCCAGCAGCCTATACAAGCAACATTTCTATTGTAACAATACACAGACAGTAAATTACACTGAAATGTAATTTTAATTTATAATAGTGAACTCCCCTCTAACAGTCTTCTATTTCTGAAAAATTTGATTTCAAATACATTGTAACAATGGAGGAATCGATTTACACAGACACACACACACAAATTTACACTCAGACTGAGGAACATGTGGCTGGCTTGCGGGAAGGTGCGATAGTTAAGCAGGGAAAAGAGGGCTAAGTTGCACTACTCACTTCTGCTTGTGCTAATGCTCATCTCATTCTTCACCTTGTCGTGCTATAACTCACTAACATTACTATTCCTAACCTAAATGCCACATGAAACCTGGAATCACAGGTGAATAGCACGGGAAACATGTGCTTTGAATTAAGGCACAAAAATACAGTGGCAGCATCGATAATGGGAAACCAATGAGATGCCGGATCTGTATCAGCTAATGAAAGTATTTTCCACAAGCATCACTCTGATGCAACTTGGTATCTAGTGTGGTGTAAAGTACATAATGAACGAAACTATACCCAAGAATTCAGGCAAACAAATGTGGGGAAAAAATAGATACTTATGGTAACTCACCCCTCCAACTAACTAATGGGAGCCGTCTGGGAAGGAGGGGTTTAGGGTGGGGAGTAACTATAAACTGTGAGATATCTAGCGACCACCATTTGAAGTACCCTACTACTAGTAATGCCAACTAGTTAGAAGGTGAAATGGTGGAAAAATAATTTATTCCTCCTTTCTTCCCTTTCTTCTCTTCCTTTTCCTCCTCTTTCCTCCCTTTCTCTCACCTCCTCTTCACCCTACCTACCTATTTGGGACCTATTCCTAACCGTACATTTTTGCATTGATAGGTATTCAAACATGGATTGCTGGCTTTGTAACCAGTAACCTTAACCACTATGACATGATGATTGCTGAGTAGTGAAGTGAAAATTCATCTATTTAAGTTTAGAGAGCTTTAATACATGAAATCCTTCCTAAATCAACCTTTATCACCACATGGCAGGTCCTGGATAACCCTAAAGAGGCTCTGGTGATTGTAAATTTCATATGGTAGGTCTACAATGGTAATTACTAGGGCCCGGATTTGTATGTAAAAAAATGTTTTTTTTTCTCATGCGTACATTCCTAAAACAAAGTTTAATATCCAAATCGAGGTCCGACAAATGCAAATTCCAAATTTTATTTCACATAAAAACACATATTTTACAAAAAAAGTTATGTGAATAAATATTTTCGATATTTTCTCCATAAATACATATTTTAGTACTTTTTCGGATTTTTTATGTAATTTTTCCCCCTGATGCTCATATCAAGGTCCGACAACTGCAAATTCCAAATTTTATTTTACATAAAAACACATGTTTTACAAAAAAGTTATGTGAATAAATATTTTCGATATATTCTCCATAAATAAATATTTTAGTACTTTTCCTCATTCTCTTTTAACATTTTACAACAAAAATTTGTATCTCGAAAGAATTCAACACAAATGCTTCACTTGCAATGAGGTGAGAGTTATTATCAGGGAAGAACAGAACAGAACCCAATCTCAACATTACGTAATTCACTTAAAGAAATACAATACGTTGAAAGGCAACTTAACACTATCTCAGGTTCGAAAATAGAAGTTCTAAGAATAAAATTTAAAGGTATGATTGAGAAAAATGGTGGCAAAGTCGCTCAAGTTTCGGAAGGCCAAAACATAACTAATTGATTGTGTGTGTGTGTGTGTGTGTTAGTGATCTACCCCTCTTCAAATATGCAAGGTTAACATCGTGTGATGTAGAACATTCCTTTTCTCAATATAAGGCATTATTCTCGGATAATAGACAAGGATTTGTGATCCATAATCTGGAAATGACATTTGTTGTGCACTGCAACTCCTGTCAGCATTTTACATCTGATGTTGGCGAGTTCCATCAATATAATTTGTTCTAGCAAGTTACGAACATTCTGGTGTTTTTGTTTCTTTTCTAATTTTTTTTTTTTTAATTTTTTTAGTTTTTAGTGTTAGCACATATTTTTAAAATTTTAGCACATAAAAAAATAAATATTTTTAAGTTTTTTAGCACATAAAAATCCGGGCCCTAGTAATTACAGTAATGAATTAGTGTAATTAATAAGGATAATTAATTAGTGTAATTAATAAGGATAATTAATTAGCGCACAGTGCAGTATAGCCTGCAGTACAACAGTGAGCTGCAGAATTGGCATTGAGCAATTTACGAGGGGGAAAGGTTGAAGGCCAGGCTAGGGGAAGTGGCTCATCGCCATGGCAACACGCACTGGAGAGCAGGTGCCACAATTGTGTTCAAAACTTGCAGTTTCTGATTTGACTGAAGGAGAGAAGGACAAAGAATTCAATTTATTTCTTAGATTGTTGATTACCTGTCCCGAATCGAAGATCAATTTGCTGTTAAAAGACGCTCCAAGAATTGTTTCATCAGAATGAATTGCTGAAATTTCATGAAGTACAGTACATTAGAATAGTCCCTTTATTGTGAGCAGGTGAACTTGCTACCAGCTGAAAGAGAGATGCGGGTGGCAGCACTGCTCTAATAAACGTCACTTACCAATGTCACAAGCTCGCAGTGAGAAGAAAGCTCACAGAGGCAGCGAGAGTGACGGGTGTGGTGTTTATGGTACCAACGTTCTTAAGAGGGTTGCTGTCCGATAGTTGACCTGCTCACTGTAAAGGGACTATTCTAACACACTGTATTAAGAGATGATTCAGATAGAAGACCATCAAATAATATTAAGGCACCTACATTTATTCATATTAGTTTCAGAACCAATTTCATGAAATTTTTTGACAGCCTGTTTTACACGGAGTGTAGGAGCTTAGTATATCTTTTCTTACAATCAGCATACCATCAGCAAACCCCAATACAGAAATATTAGGTCTGCCCTCGTTCAAAATGAAACCATGTTCCTCCACTGAGTTAGCTTTGTTCAATTCTTGCAGAATGTTGTTGTTGTTTACTAATGCTCAGGAACTTGGATTTCCTCCATTCTTCTTCGGGCGTTCCAATAGTAATGTGTGAGCTGGGTTGGTAGATCAGCATCAATCTTCTTGATTGCCGGGCAAGTCAGTAGGTGTTCTCCATTCATTATTGAAGCTGGATCGTTGCACAGGGTACATTGTGGTGAAGGATAGATGTTGATTCTATGAAGATGTGAAGCTAAGCAGTCATGACCTGTAGTTATGCGGAAAAGAGCAACTGTTTGTCTTCTGGGTAGATCAGGAATGGCTGATTTATTCCTCAGTAAGGAATTCCATGACTTCTTGTGGCTGTCTTTTTCATTTTTCTCTTTACATATTTGATTAATCTTATATTGGGTCCAGATCTTAGCATTGTTAAAAGGTATGCTACAATATGGAGTCTGTTTAATGTTTGTTCCTTTCTTTGCAAGGAAGTCAGCAGCTTCATTTCCCATAATTTGACAGTGGGCAGGTATCCATTGAAATGCAATGTCTTTTTTGAGACTTTGAAGTATTCTTGTTGTTGTATGTATTTCTCTTACTTTTTTGCTTTCTGGGTATGGTGATGCAATTGCTTGCAATGCAGTCTTTGAGTCCGTGAGGATTACCACTTTGTTAAATTTAGTTATATGGTTTAAAAGTTGCTGGAGAGCTGTGCTTATTGCTTGTACCTCTCCATCATAGTGTGTTGACAAGGGTCCGAGTGATATGTAGAATTTGAAAATGTCACTATAGATTCCTGCGCCGGCATTGCTGTGTTTGTCCAGTAACGACCCATCTGTATATATATGTACCCATTCTGGATTTGGGTAGCGTGTATGTATAGTTTTTAGAGCTAACAGTTTCAGTGTATTTAAGTTCATATCCTGTTTAGCAGCAATGTGTTCTATTAGGTTGTCTTCACATTTGATATCTGGTAGTAAGAAGGGATGAGCAGGGTGTAGAAGATTCTCTATATTATCAGAAGTATCCAATTTGTATTTTATCTTTAATTTTCTCTTGCAGAATGTAGTCTGTTGCAATATTATATAGAACCAGAGATAAAGGAGAATCTTGCCCGACAGCACATAGACTGAGTGCAACAAAAAATTGCCCAAAGGTCAATAAATAAATAAAGAGAACAGAATGGGGATGGCTTTGTTTTCAGCAAATTACTATAACTTAAATATTTAATACACTATTCCACCTTTAGGGGAGAGTGGGGCAGTTTTGCCCAAAATGTGTTCTCTCAACTTTGTGATTTTTTTTTGTCAACCTAATTATATTCAGGAGAAGGTATTTATGTGCTACTTATACACTGATATGTTTTGTATATAAACATAATTTTATTATTACTTTATAATTTATTGTTTTTAATTTAAAATTATTTTCCCTACACGTTGCAAGTTGGGCAAAACTGCCCCAGCTGGGGTAGTTTTGCCCAGTGTATGGGGCACATTTGATCACTGCATACAAATCAAGTTAATATGGAAATGAAAGGTTGACATGTAATGATTATGCAATTAATTTACAGTACAGAGCTAAAACACAAAAATTAGGCCTATTATATTTTGTAATGACTAAAGAACTGGCCTAAATAGGCATACTAATATTTAAAGAGAAAATTGGAACCAATAACATCACAAACTCAGATAAAATACTCTTCAAACTGAAATAAACATTTAATACAGTCTTAACATCTATTTAACCCTGCTTTATTATAGGCCTAAGTATAGCCTATATTAAAATTATTAAAATTTACAGAAAATGTCATTGCTCCCAAGGCTTGTTCAGGTCTTCCTTCCAATTTAGATTGATGTAGCTTTGCAAAAAATGTCCTTAATATTAACAAAACTTGAGTCTTTGTTCTCAGGGAATACAAATTTATTCTTGTCTTGTCATCGTACCATGTTTAGGCAGCAAAGGCACTGTGCAAGAAAAAAATAAGATAATATCAAACCCATTTCTAGAACATCTGAATAAAAAAATTTCAAAATTACTTTTTAAAATAGGGTAGGTATGCCTAAATTCATATTTATTAAATTAAGTTAATTAATACTGGTAATAGAAACTCTAGTTAATGGGCAAAAGTGCCCCACGTAGGCTGAGCAAAACTGCCCCAAAGCACAATTTGGAATAAGTGGGTCAATATTTTCCACAAGTGAGGTTATTAAATCACATGTCTGACATGGAAAGAAAGCTTAAGGAATGTGCAACTAGGCAGTAGACATAAAAAATATTGATGAGTATAAATGAAATGTGTTTACCTGGTAAAACAAAATTAGAAAACTTATAACTTTTTATGTAAATATTACTTTCTTCTATAAAAAATCTCCACACGTAGCTAAGCAGTCCAAATTTCCACAGGAAGTTGAGGTGGTTGATGGGAATAGCTGTGATATCATAAGAATGATAAAATGATTACCAAGAGAGAGAAATTTGATGTTGAGCAAAACTGCCCCTGGGCAAAACTGCCCCACTCTCCGGCAGCTGTTGCTTTATAGATCTTTTAAAATATGTCCATAAGAATATTGAGAAATACACACTAACGGAAGATATCCACAGTTAAGAAACCAGACCTACCCTTAACATATAATATACAACTTATTATGAAAATGCATTTCGGCGTATGCTGCGCCATCTTCAGTTCAAATAAGATGTAATGAACACCACAATTCTTCTCAAATAATGTTGTTTATAAAATTTGTTAATTGGTAACCTAGGTCACCGTTGTAGTCAAGTCAAATAAATGATTTTGGTCAATTATGTTTTCATTAAGGATGTTATTTCTGTTCTTATAAATTTGAAAGTTTTCCAATGTATTTAGTCTAACACCCTTATCACAGATATGTAGGACTTCCATGGTGTTATTTAAATTATCCAATCTATGACCACTTTCAAGCAGGTGTTTAGCATACGCTGAGCGTAATCTGCCATATTTAAAGTCAGAGACATGTTCATTGAATCTTTGCTTGAATTTTCTACCAGTTTGTCCCACATATATCTTTTTGCAATCAATACACGTCAATTTGTACACTCCACTTTCTTCCATTTTATCCACAGAGTTAGTATTATTGCTGTACAATTTATTCTTTAAGTTGCAGTTTGTTCTGTAAGCAATTTTAAAGTTTTCTTTACGTAGTAACTTTGTTATAGCATGTATTCTGTTATCTGTGTAATTAAATGTAGCAAAATATTTATTATTGTTGTCTTTTTGTAGAGGTGCGAGTTGGCTAATGGGGTTTTGTTTGTTATGTAATTTCATTTTGTGTTTTCTGATTAAATTTCTAATCATACTTTTATTGTATCCATTATTTTCGGCAATTTTCATAATTGTACTACATTCTTTGTTGTAGTTAGTTTCATTCATGGGTATGTTAACCATTCTGTATACCATGCTGTTGAAAGCAGCCATTTTGTGGCTAATAGGATGATTAGAAGAATTGCCGATAATATTATCCGAATAGGTATTTTTTCTGAATATACCAAAATCGAGTGTCTTGTTGTTTCTGGTAATACTGAGATCCAAGTAGTGTAGTGAATAATTCTCTTCTTTCTCAAGAGTGAATTTCAGATGATTATTGATGTTATTAAAATCTTTGAAAATATCTTCTACTTTGTTCTTAATGCAAATGATAAGAATATCGTCAACATATCTTTGATAAATCATTCTATTAGCCACAAAATGGCTGCTTTCAACAGCATGGTATACAGAATGGTTAACATACCCATGAATGAAACTAACTACAACAAAGAATGTAGTACAATTATGAAAATTGCCGAAAATAATGGATACAATAAAAGTATGATTAGAAATTTAATCAGAAAACACAAAATGAAATTACATAACAAACAAAACCCCATTAGCCAACTCGCACCTCTACAAAAAGACAACAATAATAAATATTTTGCTACATTTAATTACACAGATAACAGAATACATGCTATAACAAAGTTACTACGTAAAGAAAACTTTAAAATTGCTTACAGAACAAACTGCAACTTAAAGAATAAATTGTACAGCAATAATACTAACTCTGTGGATAAAATGGAAGAAAGTGGAGTGTACAAATTGACGTGTATTGATTGCAAAAAGATATATGTGGGACAAACTGGTAGAAAATTCAAGCAAAGATTCAATGAACATGTCTCTGACTTTAAATATGGCAGATTACGCTCAGCGTATGCTAAACACCTGCTTGAAAGTGGTCATAGATTGGATAATTTAAATAACACCATGGAAGTCCTACATACGGTATCTGTGATAAGGGTGTTAGACTAAATACATTGGAAAACTTTCAAATTTATAAGAACAGAAATAACATCCTTAATGAAAACATAATTGACTAAAATCATTATTTGACTTGACTACAACGGTGACCTTGGTTACCAATTAACAAATTTTATAAACAACATTATTTGAGAAGAATTGTGGTGTTCATTACATCTTATTTGAACTGAAGATGGCGCAGCATACGCCGAAATGCATTTTCATAATAAGTTGTATATTATATGTTAAGGGTAAAGGTGGAATAGTGTATTAAATATTTAATATTAACCCTTATCTGTTGAAAATGAGTTATTTCAATAATTTTTACTATAACTTAGTCAAGTGTGAAATTTTTGGAATGAAGCTTAAAAAGTTAAATGGGGAAATGCAGTAGGTTTGGTGAACGATAAATACTTGTAGCACCTTGGCTCTCATTCCAATCTCGCTGCACGTTGCCATGGTCGATGGCCCGCTTCCCCTAACCTTTCCCTTTGCAAGCTGCTTAATGCCAGTAATGCAGTTCACTGTTGTACTAGGCCTATATGCTATTAATTGTACCAGTATGAAAAACGACCCTTGTAACATAATTATCAAAATTACAATCTCCTGAGTCCGCCATTCCTACTCTCAATCCCTCCCCTAGCGGCGTTTGAACTACTAGCAGCGACGGTAGCACCATCTCTTATGCAACTGATGAAACAGAAAAAATAATTTATTTCTTCTTCTCTTCCTTTCCCATCTCCTTCCTCTATTCCTCTCACCTCCTCTTCACCCTGCCCTATTTGAGACCTATTCCTACTAGTAAATTTTGGATCAACCGGGATTTGAACTCGGGACTCCTAGCATTATAGCTAGGAGTCTTAACTATTACGCCACGAGTGAATGTTGAGCGCTGAAGGAAGCTTTCATATATTTGAGTTATGATAGGGGGGGATTTCATGAGTTTTAATGCAAAAATCGGTTTTTATAATTCTGAGATATTTTGTTAGTTATGAAAAGAGTAGTGTTGGTGCAAAGGAATTTTCCTGCATCAATTAAGCCATATTTAATGTTATAAGTTAATACGGCATTTTTTATAATTGTGAAATATTATGTATGGTGCAAGGGTATTTCTGTATTGTGAAATAGCCTACTTTGTTGCAAGGGTCATTTTTATAATTGGGAAATATTATGTGGAAGTGCAAGGGTCTTTTTTTATTGTGAAATATTAGGTGACATGTCAATTGCAATTATGCATTACCGGCATTGAGGTTGAGCAGTAGGTACAGGCATGATGGCATGCACGCTAGGGAAGCAGGGCAGGCAGGAAGCGCCAGACGGGGAAAAGGCCAGGCGAGTGGCGTGTGGAAAGGGGACCAGCTTGGGGCGCAAAGTACCATCATGCCTACATCTACATTAGTAGCCCTGAATGTGTATATTCAGCACACATTTTGATTTCCATAGTGCACTGGGTCATGCCCCATCCATCTGAAGTATTTTAAGGAAGGCACTGACCTCTGCCATGAAACGGTACGCTAATGTTGAAGATTACCATTACTGGTATTGTAATTCCCATAAATTTTAATATACCCTACAATAACAATACATGGATACAGCTAGCCTAAAAATCCTCATTAGCAGTAGCCTACATCTGTAATATCTCAGATCTTTAATTTCCTGAACTAGCACCTATTTAACTCTTGATAGTCTATAACACAAAATACATCAATAATAAACGAAGTCAACCAGTAATCTAAGCAGGCAAAAAACAGTTTATATGATAGGCCTATACGCTACGAATATTTACATTAGAATCGTACAGCTGCAAAGCTACCAAGGGTCGAGGAACTCGAAAGGAACCCCTCAAAACATCAAAACCACAAAAGGCAAGTAACTTGTTGAAGCAAGTTTTTTTCCCCACATTTACAACGGCCCTATTTGGGATAGAGAAATAACATACGTAAAAGTAATATTTACTGCTTCAGCTGTTGGATCTAATTGTATATTATATTTGCCACTAACCTGTATATATTGAATAATTTCTCTTCTAATATTTCCGAGATGTCAACAGAAGGCAATGAAGGCAGCAAGGCACATTAATTATGGGTCAAAACCAAAACTGAAACAATCCAAAAAGCAATACATTTTATATTTCGCGAAAGATTTTACTACGTAACAAATAAAGGAAATATAATCTTCAATAAGTAAAATCATTACCGTAAGGAACTATTTAATTTGATATACTATCAATCCTAGAAAATGACTTGCTTCACATCTAGTACGTAGTCAATAGTCGAACCGAACTTGCGTACACTGGTTGCGATCGCAACTTCGCAAGCAAGCAACGGGATATTTCTTGCTCCTGAATTTATACGATATTAAGCGTTTTGCTTTTCTAATTATTTCTCAGTTGAACCGAATGGTAAATATGACAGGCATGTTAATTACGGACCTTCACTAGTTAGATCTGCAGATATACAACTTTGAAGTTCTTACTTGTTGTATTGATTAATGCAATTTCTTTGTCTCCAGTTGGAGGGATATTTTATTACACGAAACTATTTTAAATGCCAACTTTGCCGCTGAAAGAAATCAGCTGATCGGTGAATGAGAACAGAGAACGTGAGAGCACGCGGGTTGCTAGCTACAATTCAAATTCAGGACTTGCAGGGATTTAACCTAGCGGAGAGTTATTTTAATAATCATAAAGTCGGTTCTCAATGGAATGAGTATCCAGGCCGATTCTGATATTTGAAACGTTCGAGTTGTTTATCGCTTTGTTCAATTTGCACTTAATATACATAAAAGGTGCAACTTCATACGAATTTAAGATAGCTTCTCGGGTTACGACATGTTTCGTATATAAATTAAGTTTTAAAAATTTGTAAGATCTATATGAAATTAGAAAAATTATTATTTTATACCCGTGTTGAATATTAATAAATTCCTGCTTCCGGCCATCATCACTCCATGCCCTTACTCAGAAATGATGATTAATGATTTGGATTGCCCTTTATCCCTCCACCCTTGACTGAGCCCAATTGAATCGATGGGTTCGATAACTAGTCGCTTTTGCCATAGTTTATATTGAAAAATTAAATTAAGTTTTAAAAATTTGTAAGATCTATATGAAATTAGAAAAATTATTATTTTATACCCGTGTTGAATATTATTAAATTCCTGCTTCCGGCCATCATCACTCCATGCCCTTACTCAGAAATGATGATTAATGATTTGGATTGCCCTTTATCCCTCCACCCTTGACTGAGCCCAATTGAATCGATGGGTTCGATAACTAGTCGCTTTTGCCATAGTTTATATTGAAAAATTAAATTCATAAAAATGTTTTCAAAATGCCAATATATATTTATAGTCCAGGCAACGAAGGAAAATAGATGTGTGGTATGGAGAAAGTGTCCTAAACAACATACTGAAAGTCCCCATTGCACTGCTTTACTTTTTACTGTGTATATGGGTAAGGTTAGATAAGAGTATACTAATAGTTATCAATTAATTCCTTAACTTCTTTCATAAACTACGGGGAAGTATACTCTGAGCATAGATACCATAAAATTCAGTGCACAAGAAAATAAATTTAAATAATTATAAGGAGCAAGAATCTTACTAAAAATCTGATCTAATAGTATAATATTTCAAATCTGCTACCTAAGTTCTGGAAGCGCACAAAACTGGGTTAGGAACCCGGAGGAGTAGATCGAACCAACAATGCCAGGTGAGGTAGGATACCAAAATAAGAAATGATCTAGGCACAATTGTAATAAGAGTAACAATTATATATTTTCACCAAAGAATGAATGAAAACTATATATACAAATCTGTCAATAATTTACTTGTAATTAATAATTTAATAAGATAATGTCCTACAAGACAATTAATTGTTTTAAGAAGGACATGAAGAATTTTTTGGTAACTGCAATTAATAATTGCTATGCAGACAGCACCTAACCAAGATCAAATACAATAATGTCTAAATCTGGCAAAAGCAAAAATGGTAATCAAAATAGACATGAATCAGAATTAGCAAATGCCCCGAACCTGACGCAGGATACAGCCTAAATACGCAACCTACTACAAAATAATGTGAATAGGACATGAAAAGCAGAACTACGATAATAAGAAAATTCCTATATATAACTACCGCAAAATGCAGAGGAAAACTAGTAATAAATTTTCCCCAAGAAAAAGATATAATGACCAAAATTGTATTTAGAATTAATTTATGTAATAAGAACAATATAGCCCAAATGATCTCTTAGGGAGAAAGCAGGAAATATCAAATAGCAAACGATAATAAGCACGCACTAGGTTACTGTACTCAGCAGATGGCAAACATATTATAAATAGGCCTAGTACCACGGAACAGCAATTAAGAATGCAAGGTAAGGTACATGACTCACCAACGTATTCAAAGAACAACATTAATAGGGCCGCAGAATACCATAAATCTGATTTTTAAACCTTTAAGGTAGTTACTATCTCAGAAAACTGTAATAAATTTTAATTTCAATACCAAGGAATTTACCTCCAGAAAATTGAAACATTAAGAAAAGGAGCATAACTAACCACAATAATTTCTATCCCCAGACTTTAACCAGAAATTTAACTACATCGGAAATGAATGATGGCATATAATACAGACAGCAACTTGAATATTAACGCATAGAATAGACTCCCAAAAACATCGCGATACTGAATAAATTACAGAGGCAACGCATAACAAAATAATAGAAACCCAGTAATGTGGAACATTAACCTAGCTACCTCGCATAATAACAAACCTTGGCACGCGCCCAGACCGGAATATTAACCTTAACATAGCCACGCTAACAGGGCAGGCATAAGCGAATAACTATTATAAGAAGGCACACCATATTCTGTCAAGATTATTTCTGAAGGTAATATACTTCGGAAATATACAGTGATATTTAATTAAGTTTCTCTGACAATCTGACTGGGTGAACTCCCACAATTACAACGCGCGAGCATCTCTGGATTCTGGAAATACTGTCTAATATGGCTAGCTCGGTGCTGAAGGCACTTATACCCAAACGGGCCTTAAGAATTTTTATGAAGTAATTTCATATTTCTCACTCACCAACCAAACGAAGAAAACCTGCGCTACTAGGACAACCTTTCAACCATTCTCAAGAGCAGCTGGGTGACACACTGAGGTCGGCAAGCCGCGGAACCGCCCAGCTAAACAAAGCCACGACCCTACGCGCATGCGCGAACAAAATGAGCATCGGCTCACGGGAAATTCATAAAGAAGCCAACAAAAGGTCTGTTTACTTTTTAAAACGCTTCAGTCCTCCTCCCTCGGGAATTGAATATTTTGACAACCACGCTGAAAATTATGCCAGATAAGCAAACATAAGTATTTGAAATTACCAAATAATTATATGCTACCAAGTTAAAGAAAAACTGCTGCATAGAATGCTTTTTAAAAGTGCCTTAATTACTTGTTTCTTTAAATAAGTTAAATTCATAGTAATTGCCCTATGAAAATTATTCTTAAAACCCTAAAAATAGTCTTTTTTTTTTTTTTTTGAAAGCCCCACATTTATCTTTTAACTAACTATAGCCACCAAATAACACCAAAATATGCTAAACAACAACACTCATAATTACAACTCCAATTATATATTAATATAGTGTCACCAAAACTTCACTAACAGTAACTATACCTCGGTCTTGATGCTTTTCCGTAATATGATTATTGAAGAGTCTATTCCTCGAAAGTTTCTCTGTTAACCTCTACATACATATTTAGTACATGTGTTGAATTGGTACATAATTAGTTTTGCAATTAGCTTAATAATGTGTCCATTGTATGTCAAAATTCGTAAGTTTATAATACATCATCTGCTGATTCATGTAAAGAAGTGTTTATATGTATACCATAAGCTCATTTGCTCTGGTGTCCTTACACTGTTTTTACATAAGATAATTGCTCTTGAATGAAGAAAGTCTATTTTTTTCCAGATTAGAAAATGTTTGTACAAGATCACAAATCGACACGTCCGAGAAGCGGGCGAGCCAAAAAAAAACAAGAAGCATTCTTGCGGTCCTTTTAAATTTCTCAATTCAATATATTAAATTTTACCACCAATACCCACAGTACGTCCATATACCGTAGAGTAATCTTCCGTAAGCCACATTAGTAGATAAGGATGCTGAGCCAGGCTGCACGATGTATACAGCATCAGACAGGAGCGGAGGAGCCAAAACGCCACAGAGGTGAGAAGAGGGCAGCGCTGACAGAGGAACAGATCCGGCCACACAAGATGGCAAAACAAGTTCGGGCCGTCGCCCGATGATACAGTCCCAACACCCACAGCAGACTAACATGCGGCCCATGGAATCCACATGCCAATCCGGAAGGAAGCATAAGTCTTGACAACCAGCAACAGTTTATAGGCTGAAACACACCCACACATACCGCACAGTATCTGATTTCTTCAACATAAGGCGATAGGGTGTGTGAATTGCTCATCCGAGGGATATACATATTAAATTTATTTCTGCAGAAATGTTGATTAAACGAAGTACTTCTTAAATTTTTCTTTTTCTTCTTGTCACAAATCTTTATAAACAGCTGTTTTATCTCATAATTTCAATGAGCACAAATAAAGTTTTGTTTTGTTTTCAATTATTTCTATGATGAACCTTTTTCTTTACATCATATTTGGTGTTTCTTAGTTTACAAGAAAATACTAGTTACATTCTTCTAAGATAATTTTTTTTTTTACATTTACATTTTAATTTATTCTGGGGCATAGTAATGAGTGTGTCACGCCAAACACAGCGCGGGGACGCAGGCAGGTGAGTGAGAAATAACTTGGAACATATTTATATTGACTTCCTTAATAAAATGCTTGGCCATATAATCAAAATTAAATATACAAAACTCAGGGCAATCCACACAACCAGATATTTACACAATAATAAATAACAATGCTTTAAAACTAGTGAACAATATTTAAAATCAGTCTTCACTTACAATTAACAGGGCACAGAAGAGCTGCAATAAATAATTATTAGGATATGGTGCACCCTACCTAGTTCAAACCTAACCGGCTACTAGAATTTTCAGAACCCAAGGAATCCAAAACCCCTTGTAAATCTGCTAATAATTGCTTAACATTATCTTTCATCATAACGTCAAATTTCAAATTCAATAAATATATAAGCCTATTCATACTATGAAAAATTCTATTACGAAGAGGGCCTATCTGTTTCATAGAAGCGTAGACGTCAGATTTCTGACCAGATGCTGTCTCTATAATTTCATTTACCTTACTCCGTAAACATTCTAACTCCGATAATATACTTTGCTCAGTATCAAAAATATTCAATATCGGCTTACTATGTATTTCTTTCAAAATATTTAATAAGGCGGGTACATCTAAATTTTCATCAGCTTTATGTCCTCGACTTTTGATTTCAAATAAGATTTCGTCCTTCCGTAACATATCAGCTGAGACTATCTGACGAGTGGCCATCTTAAGAACAATTATTATTATACACCAGGATATAATTTGGAAAAATCCCATTAAGTATGCATCAAAATATAGATATAATAAAAAATCTCAAAACTATAATACTGTTATATAATACTATAATAATCAAACTGTAGGTCCCCTATATTATAATTTCGAATGACAGTAATAAATATTAATGGCAAACGATTACAGGTAATGCCTTCCACATTACTAAATAAGGGCAAATTTATGAAAAAATATCCAACGACTAATGAAAATATTAATCTCCAATAATATTTCAATGTAGATAATATTAAATCAATCCTAATCCACCCCCACCAGGCATTGAGAGTATAGGCTACCAACTGCACTGCTTTACTTTAGATGCCAAATAAGAAAAGGGGTAGGCACCATTGTAATAAGAGTAACAATTATATATTTTCACCAAAGAATGAATGAAAACTATATATACAAATCTGTCAATAATTTACTTGTAATTAATAATTTAATAAGATAATGTCCTACAAGACAATTAATTGTTTTAAGAAGGACATGAAGAATTTTTTGGTACTGCAATTAATAATTGCTATGCAGACAGCACCTAACCAAGATCAAATACAATAATGTCTAAATCTGGCAAAAGCAAAAATGGTAATCAAAATAGACATGAATCAGAATTAGCAAATGCCCCGAACCTGACGCAGGATACAGCCTAAATACGCAACCTACTACAAAATAATGTGAATAGGACATGAAAAGCAGAACTACGATAATAAGAAAATTCCTATATATAACTACCGCAAAATGCAGAGGAAAACTAGTAATAAATTTTCCCCAAGAAAAAGATTTAATGACCAAAATTGTATTTAGAATTAATTTATGTAATAAGAACAATATAGCCCAAATGATCTCTTAGGGAGAAAGCAGGAAATATCAAATAGCAAACGATAATAAGCACGCACTAGGTTACTGTACTCAGCAGATGGCAAACATATTATAAATAGGCCTAGTACCACGGAACAGCAATTAAGAATGCAAGGTAAGGTACATGACTCACCAACGTATTCAAAGAACAACATTAATAGGGCCGCAGAATACCATAAATCTGATTTTTAAACCTTTAAGGTAGTTACTATCTCAGAAAACTGTAATAAATTTTAATTTCAATACCAAGGAATTTACCCCCAGAAAATTGAAACATTAAGAAAAGGAGCATAACTAACCACAATAATTTCTATCCCCAGACTTTAACCAGAAATTTAACTACATCGGAAATGAATGATGGCATATAATACAGACAGCAACTTGAATATTAACGCATAGAATAGACTCCCAAAAACATCGCGATACTGAATAAATTACAGAGGCAACGCATAACAAAATAATAGAAACCCAGTAATGTGGAACATTAACCTAGCTACCTCGCATAATAACAAACCTTGGCACGCGCCCAGACCGGAATATTAACCTTAACATAGCCACGCTAACAGGGCAGGCATAAGCGAATAACTATTATAAGAAGGCACACCATATTCTGTCAAGATTATTTCTGAAGGTAATATACTTCGGAAATATACAGTGATATTTAATTAAGTTTCTCTGACAATCTGACTGGGTGAACTCCCACAATTACAACGCGCGAGCATCTCTGGATTCTGGAAATACTGTCTAATATGGCTAGCTCGGTGCTGAAGGCACTTATACCCAAACGGGCCTTAAGAATTTTTATGAAGTAATTTCATATTTCTCACTCACCAACCAAACGAAGAAAACCTGCGCTACTAGGACAACCTTTCAACCATTCTCAAGAGCAGCTGGGTGACACACTGAGGTCGGCAAGCCGCGGAACCGCCCAGCTAAACAAAGCCACGACCCTACGCGCATGCGCGAACAAAATGAGCATCGGCTCACGGGAAATTCATAAAGAAGCCAACAAAAGGTCTGTTTACTTTTTAAAACGCTTCACCATGGTTAGGAATGAGCGGGGGTTGGGGGCATGTTTAAATGTTTCAGCAGGGGTGCCCACCCCCCCCCCAAACTTCAAGACTCACCCCGCCCAAACTTCATTGCTCACCCCCTCAACCTGATTGGCTGTCGACAAGGGCGCCCATATGATATTTTCTAGAGCCCTAGTAGCACACTTCGTTGGCCCAACGGAGGGATTTGGTTGGCATGGAAGGGATATGTTGGGAAAAGGTTGGTGGTAATTCCCTCGGTTTTGCCAACGGACTTTTTTGGCTGGGTCGCGCGCTTGTCCTACTGTTGGCGTTTCCAACCAATAGGGCTGTTGCCCCAACAGTACATTTCGTTGGCTTACCAAATACTCTCAGTATTTGGCGTTACCAACCAACAGGATTGTTGGTCCAGCAGTACATTTCGTTGAAATATAATCGCATTTATGTTAAAATTAAAAAAGTGTTGAAATAACATTATAAGCGTTAAATTTTCATTTCCTATAAAATAAAACAGTGTTAATTCATTAATTATTCGAGCTCTTTGTGCGCGTTACATGCTAAAAATTTACTTCTCCACCTCTTCCTGCCAGTCTTCGGCAATTTCCGGCGTACTTCGTAGGTCATCAGGTAGACGATGAAGATACAAAGGTTATTCGCCATCTTGATATGTTGAAGAATCCGAATGGTGTTTTTACTTCTATTAATCAGGGGTGCCCACCCCCCTCAAACTTCATGACTCACCCCCCAACTTCATTGCTGACCCCCCCCCCCCAAACTTCATTGCGCACAACCCCCACCAACCTGATTGGCTGTCGACAAGGGCGCCCATATGATATTTTCTAGGGGGGTTATTTTTTTAATTCACTTATTTTTTGTTGCTTTAACTTCTTTGGGCATTTTGTAACATTATATTAATAATATAATAAGTGCAACAATGACGTAGCCAGAAAATAATTGCGGGGAGGGTCGAAAGTGCGGGGGGGGAGGTTTGGAATAAAAAAATGGGGGTCGGGGGTCCATCCCCAGAAAAATTGTAAATATTGAAGTAATTAAAATCACATTTTACGCTATTTTAGCACAGAAAAACTAGTTAGGAAATTTGTTTACCATACTCTAAGACTGCCAATATAAATAAGAAATCATTAAGTAGGGGGCCACGCCCGGAAATTTTTAAATATTGAACTAATGAAAATCACATTTTACGCTATTTTAGCACTCAAAAACTAGTTAGGAAATTTGTTTATTATACTCTAAGACATGCCAATGTAAACAAGAAATTGTTACCGGTACCTAAGTCGGGTGTCCACCCCAGGAAATTTTTAAATATTGAACTAACGAAAATAACATTTTAGTCTATTTTAGCACTAAAAAACTGATTGGAAATTTGTTTACCATACTCTAAGACATGCCAATGTAAATAAGAAATCATTACCTAAGTGGGGACTCCACCCCCTGAAAATTTTTAAATATTGAACTAATTAAAATCACATTTTACGCTATTTTAGCACTAAAAAACTAGTTATGAAATTTGTTTACCGTACTCTAAGACATGCCAATGTAAACAAGAAAATGTTACCTAAGTCAGGTGTCCACCCCCGGGAAATTTTTAAATGTTGAACGAATGAAAATCACATTTTATGCCATTTTAGCAATGAAAAACTAGTTAGCAAATTTGTTTACTATACTCTAAGACATGGCAAGTTAAACAAGAATATGTTACTTAAGTTATAAGTTATAGACCACCAAATGGGGACATTCATATATTTTTTGAAAAATTAACACTATCGTTAGAACATATACTAAAAGACAGCACAACAAAACTTATAGTTATGGGCAACATAAATATTGACTACCTTCAAAATACACACAGCAAATTAAGACTTAAGAATATCTTGAATGAGTTCAATTTGAAGGCCACAATAAACGAACCAACAAGAATTACTATAAAATCCAGATCAGCAATTGACAATATAATTACAAATATATCTGAAAATCTTTTCAAAGTAAATGTAATAAACTCGTGTCTCTCTGACCATACAGCACAACAAATTGTATTGCATACCACAAACGAGCAACCAAAGGATTCTCAAAAATGCACTGGTGAAAGTAAAGCCTACCATTCGTTTAACAAAATTAATCTCAATAGCTTAAGCAATATCCTAAGTCAAGAAAATTGGGAGCATGTCTATCAAGAACAGGACCCAAATAACAAACTCGATATATTTTATAACATCTTAAACTATTACATAAGTATTTGCTGCCCACTTGTCAAATCGAGAAATCGATACAAAGTGACAAAAAAACAGTTTCAATGGGTAACTCCCGAGATAAAGAAATTACGTATCACAATTAAACTGGAAACAGATAAAGTTAAACACTGTGATTCTGAATCAAAAAATGCTGAACTAAAAAAGTTAAAAAGCAAATATGATCAATTGGTATTAAAAGCTAAAGGTAACTATGTAAGTAAAAAAATTTTAGGTTCAGAAAACATAACTAAAGCCAGCTGGCAAATAATAAATTCATTCAGGAAAGTACAACCTGAGAGAGCTACTATAGAAATAATGGACAAAAATAAAACATTCATCTCAGAACAAACAAAGGTAGCTGATGCATTCAATAAACACTTTATCTCAGTTGGAAAAAACATTCATGCCAATAAAAGGACACCTGAACACTCCACCATGGGACATAAAACAGAAAACTCCAAAACCAGCTCAAGTATCTATTTATATCCTACCGATAAAACTGAAATTTTAAATGTGATTAAAATGTCAAAATCCAAAAATTGTCTGGGAGGGGATAACATTCCGATGTCAGTTTATAAATTATGTAACACTAAAATAATGAATCCATTAGTGGATATAATAAATTCTTGCTTATCAAAGGGTATATTCCCTGATAGACTGAAAATAGCTAAAGTAATACCTATACACAAAAAAGGCAGTACAAAAGATATAAATAACTATAGGCCAATATCAATTCTGCCAGCACTTTCAAAGATATTTGAAAGCATTCTTTACAACAGGATACAAAAATATTTAGAAACATACGATTTGATGCCAATAGGACAAAACGGCTTTGTGAAAAATAAATCAACGACAACGGCTATACTAGAATGTATAGAAGAGACTATAAACCAGATCGACTCAAACAATTATACAACAAGTGTTCTTATTGATTTGACAAAAGCCTTTGACTGCGTGGAAGTAAATATTTTAATGAGTAAGCTAAACATGATAGGTATAATGGGAATAGGATATAATATAATAAAATCTTACATGACAGGTAGAAAGCAATTTGTGGAACTAACTCAAAATTCTTCAAAAACAAATTCCAAATTAGAAAATACAACACATGGAGTTCCCCAAGGATCCATTCTAGGACCACTATTATTTATTCTTTACATGCACGACATCACTGAATATATTCCTGAGAATATAAAACTTGTTCAGTTTGCAGATGATACAACTATCACAGAGAGTGACTCAAATAGTGCTAGATTGGAGACACGGTTAAATGAAGCAGTTAACAATATTGTTCAGTATTTTCAAAACTCAAACCTAAGCGTGAACCCTACGAAATGTGAAATGATTACATTTGGCTTCAAAAATATAAATCATTTATATCAACTAAAAATTGACACTGAAATCATAAAAAATGTAAACGAAGCTCGATTACTTGGAATCATGTTAGACAAAAAGCTTACCTATACTCCGCACATTGATCAACTAGCTGCCAAAATTAGTAAAAATCTCTTCATCCTTAGATGTTTAAGGACATATGTCCCAAATACTACTCTTCAAACTATCTACTTTGCACTAATACACTCATTACTCTCCTATGGAATTGAATTATGGGGCAATACATCACAACAAAACTTAAATAGAATTTTCATATTACAAAAAAGGGCAGTTAGATATCTTGGAAATTTAAAAAATCATGAGACTTGTAAGAACAAATTCAAAGAATTCAAAATTCTGACTCTACCAAGTTTATTCATCTACAGAACTATACTGTACTTACATAAGCATAAAACTCAAAAGCAAACTCTATCAGACATTCACAACCATGATACAAGAGGCAAATATGCACTTAACCTTCCCCAATACAGACTTCAAATGACAGAAAAGATGCCCAGCTATATTGGAATAAAGCTATACAATGCATTACCAATACAAATAAAAAACAATGAAAATAGCAGGAAATTTAAATTACTTCTTCGAAGTTTCTTGATTGATAAGTCTTTTTATGATATTAATGAATATTTGAACTCTCAAATTTAATGAAACTCTACATGTGGTGCTAGATAATAAAAGATAATAAAATTTATAGGCATTAGCTCATATCATGTGTTTACTAACTTTCAACGATATATGGTGTGTGATAAATACATGTATGCTGTATGTATGTTGTATGCTGTATGTATGTTATATTGTTTACTGTTGCAGTTATATTGTTTACTGTTGCATGGTTTGAATGAATGTATGTATGATATATGTGTTATATATATGTATTATGTGTTGTATAATTTGAACACTAATATGTAAACTGACAATGTATCTGAAATGTAAAGCAACATTATACAGAACAGCAATAAAATTGAATTGAATTGAATTGAATACTTATTACTATTTATAAGAAAAGTTGAATAACACATGGAACAGTGGATATAATAGGCCTACTCATTATGTTATGAAAAGAAAATAACTGTTATATCATATTTGACACACCAACAAATCTTGTTTAATTAAATAAATATTTCTTTAAATATAAATATAGAATTTTAGGTTTTGACTTTGGGGGGTCCAAACCCCCTGGACTCCCCTTTCCTAATCCACTGTTAGAAGAGACCTTTTGGAGTTATAAAACTTGACCGTTTTTATTTTTAACACATAAAACGTTAATTTTGCAACAATTTTCAACCCCCCCCCCAGAAAATTCATAAAACGATAATATTTTGCCCCCCCCCCAGAAATTTCAATGACGAAGTCTGCGTCTTAACCCCCCCCCCTGTGGGCACCCCTGTATTAATATTAGGGCCCTTTATTTGTTCTCTGAAAATAACGTTATCATATATTCACATCAAATATTCAAAATACGAGATGTATATCCTTCTTACTATTTATCATGTATTACACATCTCTGTAGTAAATAGGCTAGAAGAATTCTCGATTTTTGTTGCAACGATCACTAATGGCGTAGTGGTTAAATCGATAGACTATAACACTAGCGGTCTCGAGATCGAATCCCCATAGGTGCGAATTTTATACGATAGGAATAGGTAGGTAGGGTGAAGGAGAGAAGGGAGGTAATAGGGAAAAGAGGAGAAAATGGATGAAAGGGAAAATAAAAAATTAAATTTTCTGTGCTTCTAGTATTTCCGCCAGATGTCTCTGCACTGCTTGTAGTTCCACCATTACCTAATAGATGTCTCCCAACTGTTGGGATTTTGTTGTATATTGGTTGGCTACAGTTGGCAATTGGTTGGAAAAAACGCTCCTTGGCAACGGAACCCCGATGGACATTCATAACCGTTGACCAACGAAACATGGCGATCATTTCCCAACATTGGGCCAACGAACTGTGCTACTAGGGAGGGGGGGCAATAATTTTAATTAATTAATTTTTTGTCGCTTTAACTTTTTGGGCCACTTTGTAACATTATATTAATAATATAATAATTGCAACAATGACGTAGCCAGAAAATAATTGCGGGGAGGGTCGGAAGTGCCGGGGGGTTTGAAATACCCTTCCAAAAAAGGAGTGGGGGTCCATCCCCAGAAAATTTTTAAATATTGAACTAATGAAAATCACATTTTACGCTATTTTAGCACAGAAAAACTAGTTAGGAAATTTGTTTACCAGACTCTGAGACATGCCAATGCAAATAAGAAATCATTACCTAAGTGAGGGTCCATCCCCAGAAAAATTTTAAATATTGAACTAATGAAAATCACATTTTACTTTATTTCAGCACTGAAAAACTAGTTAGACATGCCAATCTAAATAAGAAATCATTACCTAAGTGGGGGTCCACCCCCGCAAAAATTTTAAATATTGAACTAATGTAAATCACATTTTACTTTATTTTAGCACTGAAAAACTAGTAAGGAAATTTGTTTACCATACTCTAAGACATGCCAATGTAAATAAGAAACCATTACCTAAGTGGGGGTCCACCCCTGGAAAATTTTTAAAAATTGAACTAATGAAAATCACATTTTACACTATTTTAGCACTCAAAAACTAGCTAAAAAATTTGTTTACCATGCTCTAAGACATGTTAATGTAAACAAGAAAATGTTACCTATGTCGGGTGTTCCCGGGAAATTTTTTAATATTGAACTAATGAAAATCACATTTTACGCTATTTTAACACTGAAAAACTTGTTAGCAAATTTGTTTACTAAACTCTAAGACATGGCAACTTAAACACGAAATTGTTACCTAAGTTATAATACTTATTACTATTTATAAGAAAAGTTGAATAACACATGGAACAGTGGACATAATAGGCCTACTCATTATGTTATGAAAAGAAAATAACTGCCATATCATATTTGACACACCAACAAATCTTGTTTAATTAAATAAATATTTTTTTAAAATACAAATATAGAATTTTAGGTTTTGACTTTTGGGGGTCCAATCCCCCTGGACTCCCCTTTCCTAATCCACTGTGGATTCTGCTTCCATGTTGTCGACTTGGTAAAACTTCTGCAAACTTTTTATGTCTCAACTGACTTTCAAATAATTGTCTTAAAAGAAAACTATAATTATTATTAATATAATTTTTTTCCTTTCCCCGACAGCTAGGGGGGGCCTCATCCCCTCCCCACCCCATGTATGGGCGCCCATGGCTGTTGAAATTCGTCATCTTTATCTTGAAGATTCTGCTTGGGATTTACATCAATATACGGTTTCCTTTTATCTTCGCCACTGCTTTTACTTTCAGTAATCTTGTATTTTATATCTAAATTATGTTTCAGTATGTACGGATGTTTCTTTCTGCAGTGATCTTGCCATTTGTCATGCCTAAGGTGGCACATGCAGTAAAATCAATTCCGAGAATAATATTATTCTTGCAGGCGGCATTGTACAAAGACTGTAATAACCCAGTAAGAACTAATACTCCAATAATTTCTACCAACAATGATTCAGTTCGCAGTCGCCGCTATCGGCACAGAGTGATCGATTTCGTTGGCGCTGCAGTTGTTTACATATACAAGCAAATGCGTTTCGCTAATTTATTGACTATTCACTTCTAAAGAATTAGAAGAGACCTTTTAAAGTTATAAAACTTGACCGTTTTTATTTTTAACATATAAAACGCTAATTTTGCAACAATTTTCAACCCCCCCCCCAGAAAATTCATAAAACGATAATATTTAGCCCCCCCCAGAAATTTCAATGACGCAGTCTGCATCTTAACCCCCTGTGGGCACCCCTGGTTTTTCAGTTTTCCCTAAATACCCCAAAAACTATGGGTTCTAGAAAAAAAACAGTTTGTGCACAAAATTAAACTATATAAAATTGATCTGAATCATATTTCTGTAGGATTAATAGTTCAGGAAATAGAAAGAGATGAAGTATGACATAGTTCTGGGAATTCTTTTTTACCTAGGCCCTATACCTATATAGTCCGCCGCCGTGGGTGAGTTGGTAGCTCGACTGCCTTCCACCCTGGCGGCCCGGGTTCGATTCCCGGCCGGGTCGGGGATTTTTCAGCAGTGAAAAATTTCCTTCCTGGGTTCAGGACTGGGTGTTGTGTTGTGTCCTTTCATTCCCATCCCGCGAGAGGCAATGGCAAATCTCCGCGGTATCACCCTTGCCTGAATCACCTCGGACGAGTCGTGGTCATCACCCCACGGCTTCGTCCCGGGTCTGGACCTGCCTTCGGGCAGAACACTCATCATCATACCTATATACATTTTTAACAAAACAGAGAGCAGATGATAACTAAATTGGCAAGATGCCAAGCAACTTAGTTCTTAGAATAATACTCATACTAAAGGTAAACTTTATACATAAACCTAATTATGATTGTTATGAGTGCACGTTATAAGAAATATGAACCAGACCTATTAGCCGTTATATTTTTCGTTAAAAATATTATTTGGAGAAATTGTAAAGAGTTAGATATATTTAGAAATTATCAGACCTAGTGGGCATACCTATTACTTTAAATTGATGTTTAGTTGTCTATTTTTTTAAATCTCCAATATTGGAACCCTAGTACATCGTATGATAAGTTAGGGTTAAATTTTTCTATCTATGTAATACTCAATATATACAATATAGCTAAAATTAGTGTGGGGTCTGCTCCAGAAAAATTCTATCCTTTGTTTTAAAATTGTGTAAAAGAAAACATACTTATATATAAAAAGAAAATTTATGAAACTTGATAAAACCGTAAAAAAAATCAAAAAGTTTTACTTACTTTAATTTAAATTGTTACTGTTCAAGCTTGATCTATTCATTTAAAAATGAAATCCATTCCTCTTGTTTTAATTTCTGTGAAAAAATTAATAATTTTCTCATTCTTCTTCTTTTAATTTCTGCAAAAAAATCAATAATTTTCTCCTTGATCTGTCATGGTTAAAGTTTTCTGTTAAATAAAAGAACCGAAAAATGAATAAAATAGAATAGCTGGGAACAAGACAATAATCTAATTCTATACTTTATTACATTCATGGTACATGGTACATGGTTTTTAAGCACAACACACAGGGAACAAAAATAAAGAATAAATATTTTTAAAAAATAACACTACCTTCAACCAATACGCGAGGGTCGGTACTGTGGAAGCGACAGTGTTCTCTCCCCCTCGCATCCGGCCGTGTCTTACGTTTTCCAAATTCAGTATATCTAATTCTTTATACCATTTTTTCAAATACCGGTAATTTTTTAAAGAAACATAAAACAGCTAAGCTTTTACAACAAGAACAACAACAACAACAATAATAATAATAGCAATAATAATGAATATTATGTGTGATGTTAACCTTTAGTAAGTATATTTTTCTCAGAACTAGTTTGCTTGACCATTTTAATTAACATCTGCTCCCTTTTGTGTTAAAAAAGATATAATATAGTAGGTCTGTATAAAAAATAATTTCCTGAACTACCGGTATGTCATAGGCCTACTTTATCTCCTTCTATTTCCTGAACTATTAATCCTACAGAAATATGATTTAGATCAATTTTGTAGGAATTTTATATCGTTCAACCTATATAGGTTCTAGCAAAAAAATACTATATAGTATTTTAGATATTTAGGGAAAAGTGAGAAAAGCTATATTTAAACGTAACCCCACCCCACTAACCCCCATCTATGGGAGCTTTTAGTGTGTTGTGTAGGACACTTTCCTCCACATCTCTGCCAAATTTCAAAACTACATGATATTTTTTCTCTATACTTTTCTTTTGTTGCCTGCCTATACTATAATACATTTTCCATTACATGTACCGTGATCGAATTTTTAATAAATGCAACTTGAATGGCTACATAATATTACTCCGCATGTGTCACGATGTAAATACACAATATACAGCTTATATACAAAGATATAATCCTTAAATAAAGATAATGTGCTATGTACCGACTGGTTTTCTTTCGAAATCTTGAAATTTGTCTGAAACTTAAAAAATTGTTGTAACTTTTAACATTTCAAGACAAAATAGCAAATGACTACTCTTTTAAAGGAAATTTATTTCTCTACAACTTTTTTCCTGAGGGCATTGCTGTATACCTAAGGCATAATGAATAGAGGAGAAAGTGTGATGACTGAGGTAGTTCACTGGTTCCGCCGCTAGGTAGCAGTTACTCTGCTTGAGATTCGCGGGAGCAAGATTACTACGGGCGGTATAGGAAAAATTGCAAACATTCTTAAACAAAATAATACATTAATCTATTTCAAAATGACTCACCTTATCTAAATTGAATTGTTAGATACTTTTGACAATTTTCGGGCTGCTTTACACGTCTTGGAAGATCTCATCTCCATAAATAAACATGGCCGTGTGTAACAGTAATTTCTCAGATTGCAAGAAGCTTGACCATAACATTTCGTTCCACATCTTTCCAAAAATCGAAGATGTTCACAAGCAATGAACAATTATATAATAAGTTATAGGTATGAAACAGCTAAGGGATGATTTGATCTAATATTTTGTTGCCTAGAAAATAGGGTAGAGGGTATGTTAGTATAATATGATGAGAATTTTTAAAAAAATGTACATTTGTATAGAAATAACAACGTATAATTAGGGTAGAAAACAGCTAAGGGATATTTTATAAATTAATATTAATATTACATTGTATAGAATATTACTGAGTAGGCTATTAATTTGTATTAATATTGCATTAATAGTAATATTATTTATATTAATATTAATTTTCTCCTGGCTGTATGGGGTAAGTTATGTAGGTGAAACACGGTCAAAAGTGTAGATCTGTGTACAAATTATGTGAACAGAGATAATATAAACTAAGGGATGGTTTGTGAATTGCAGGGCATGGAAAATTTCATAAGCAGCATTACAAAAATAGGGCGCGTGATCTTTAAAATTGGCGTCTCAACATCCGATAAAGACGCACACACGCAAAAATTGTTTTGCAATGCATTCTACATATATCACACAATATTTCAAAGCATTTTCACTGACTTTTTCATAAAAAAATTAAATCCTCTTGCCTTAACTACAGCCCGCTATTTGCTCAAACCCTCGACCATTCGCCGTTCGCTGTAACTAATGTACGTCTTATGTTGTTAAATTATATTATTAAAAAAAGGATCAAGATATTAAACTAATAAGACATTTGCTATAATAATACATAAAAATTACTAACATAAGTGAACAGAAAATATGATAAATAATCCAATAAATGCATAAATAAAAGTAGTGCAGATTTACTAAGTTAGAAAAAAGCTACATTCGCTCCTTTTCCCCAACGGGTCAATCTTGCAGTATGGGTACAAGTAGTAAGTTAATATAGTATTATTATTGAGTCCACGAATAAATTATGTAAAAATTTTACGTTATTGCTGGTATTTTATGGAAAAGATGCCTGCAATACCTCAATACCATTCTGATAGCTTTAGCTTTAGAGTAATTACTATTACTCGTTAACCATTATAAATATATAGGTGGTACTCGATTTATAATAAGATCCAAATATTTCACTAAACCTTACACGCTTGATCTCTTTCTGGACACAAAAATAAAGTGATAAATGTCACATAGTCAAATTTGCTTCACCCTCAACATTTCACGATCGTCCCACATCATTCAGACAGCTGTGCGCCAGGAATAATTACCACTCAATTATTCATAAACCATCCAAGATATAAAGGTGGTACTGAATTTAAAATATAGTTGAAATATTTCACTAAAACTTTCTCGCTTGAAGTTTTTACGGGACACAAAAATGAAAAAAATTGTCGCATAGTCAAATTCCGTTTCACCCTCCATGAATTTTATGTAATTGGTGATGTTTATATAATGAAATATAAAAATTTATGTCCGCATTTTTTAAATCTCTGTTTTAACCATCAGAAGGACTGTGTTGTGCAGATTATTTCTGCACAAATTTCACAGAAATAGGACCAAAGGTTAATTAAAGATTGCGAGTTTAATCATAAGATGCCAAACTATCATGATGCAGCATTGAGAAGTTGAAACGCAAACGAAGGTGCTGCCAGTGTTTCGGTGGACCGCCGCTCTCCCTATACCCACCATTGTATTAGCGGCGAAGTCATCACACTTTCTCATTCTATTCATTATGCCTAAGGGCTGAAGCGCTAGAAGGCAAATTGTGTCAAAAAGCGAGAGGCAAAAGAGCATTTTTCGAAAATTTGCTATTTTTGCTGGCGGATATTTTGGGAATACAGTAGAACCCCGATAATTCGAGCTAATTGGGGCTGAGACTACCTCGAATTACAAAAAACTCGGATTATACGGAAATATCGCTAAATCAATGGGTAAATCGCAAATAAATGTTTAATGAGCACAATATTGGTTTAAATAAAAAATAAATAGGCCTACATATAGTGGAGGCTAGACCTATGTAGACAGTCGGGACGCTTTGAGGATTAAGCCATTGTCTGGCACTTAAGGAGTGGTATATGGCATATGGTATATTGACTGAAGGCACTCGTCTGGTGCCCACGTGGAGTATGTCAAAAATTCAGAAATGAGCATTGATTGGTTGCACACGAAATTCTATTGGCTGTCAGGCAAGTTCAGCGCCAAGAAAACATGCTGAAAATCCAGAATATACAACTCTATTGTCCAAGACACCCTCATTTCAAGTTATTTACTGCGGATTATGAGGGTCTGTCGGCATTGCCTTGAAGAAAGTTGTATATGTAGAAGTTGGCTCCACTATACCTGTGTTACGCCTGTATGTAGGCCTATATATTGTCAAACATCTCCAATTTGCTACATCGGCATCCTTTAAGGATTAAGTCAATTGGTTGTATAAATAAAAGAAAGCCACTGCTACCTAGCCATTGCTTATGAGAAGGTTGAGAATATAGCAACGGCTGGCTGTTTCAAATAAATAAAAAATTTCCCCTCCCTGCATAGCCGCGGCTCAGGCTACTGGTAGCAAGTGCTTGAACACCTGCATCCCATACCGCTCGGCACATGGCAGCTGTGTAAATAAACATGCCACTTGACTGTCTGTGACCGATTTACAATTTAAAGTTCAGTATATAATGTATAAAAGTATTGAATTTAAAGAAAGAAAAGCTACTTTGGGAGAAAGGAAAGAGACAAGAGAGTGTGAACATAGTTGTTACATCTCTAGGCCTAGTATTAAAAGGTCCTGGGTTCAAGCCCCAGTGTCAGAGGAATTTTTCTCCTACAGTATTCTCTAGTATTCATGTTTTATTAGAAAACCTTGATTTTAGGGCACTAAAAATTATGTTTAGGCTTGTAAATTAATGAATTAAGCATTTAACTAAAACAGTAGACAGATATAATTTTACTTAATTTTAATAAACAAAAGTTAACATTTTATACTAATAAGCACATTTCGATATTTTGCTTACTTGTACCGTCATAGAAACGTATTATAGTTTAACATTTTAAATAATACTTAACAGAGTAGGCAATTGTCCTAAAATCACAAGTATACTTAGTACCTATTAGGTAAATAATTAGGATATTTTATAATCTTAGCAGTTTTAATAGTTTGCTCTTGTGCAGACTGTACAACTGAAGAGTCTAAAAGCTGGTGCTCTACCCCGTTTCTTTCATTCCCTCCAAGTATTTATGTTTGTTTGAAGAGGGGGCATAGTCAAATTGATAGCAAGACAAACAAACCCGGATAAGCTTTTAAGGGTGTGAGATTTGTTCAGATCAGCTTATTTTGTCCCACATTAAATAGCTTTGTAAGAGGATGGAGTTTCCATTTTTATTTCAATATGTTTTGCTATTAGTAAAGAAGGTAGGTCTACATATATATGTAGTTCTTTTATTAATATTTAATTATTTTCCATAATTAATTCATAAAATACGTTCGTTTTGAATCTACTTGCTACATAATAGATTTGAAGTTATTTAGTTTACAGCATTACAATTTGAAATAGTGTTAAAAGAATTATTCACGTTTGAAATATTTTAGTTCATATTGATAACAGTAAAATATGAGAATGTGTTAGACCTATAATGATGTATTATTTCATGATTATTATTATTATTATTATTATAATAAAGAAAAGTAACAAAGTTAAGTTACACATGTTTACAATTTTATTGTACAACCGGTTCTTTACATCTGTGCACATCATAATCCATACGTTCCTTATAAATTACTCATATTGGTTAAAAAATCACCCCCATGAACCCCGCCAATACGATTAAAAACTTCACTTGAGCAAGCTGAGTCCGCAAATGAGGTGCCTCAGAAAAAAGGAAGCCGCTGCTACCAACAGAGAGCCGTGGCTTAGTTTTATTTATACCAAATCCTAAGCAGCGGCTGAGCTGTCAAGGTCGTTGAGCAACGGCTAGGCAGGTGGTTGAGGAAGCCGCTTTTTATTTATACCAAACCAAGCAGCTGCTATGAATTAGTGAGTTTTGAGCCGCGGCTTGGTCTTATTTATACCACCGAATGTCTGATCCTTAATGGAGTGGAACGGGAAAGCGGCGCTACTAGGAAAACACTTTTAATTACCATTGTCGCTGAGTAGGGATTACTGTAACAATACAGTATTCTTTACTGAAAGGATGGTATGCACTGTACAATTGATTGACACGAGGTCCCGACAAAGAAAGATCGAACCTAACGGTTTCTGTCAGTCTGTAACAGTGTTGCCATACGTACGACTATAGTCGTACACATACGACTATTTCATAGATTTGTACGACGTACGACGCAACCATGTGTCGTATGCCTATTCATACGACTATTTTTAATATTAGCAATTTATACTACCATTTTGTGTTTATTTTTTTTAGCAATCTACTGCAGAATTTCAATTTAGATAAACATGAAGTTTTTTGTTTTTTCGTAGTTTATTTTGTATGTCACTAAATGAATGGCAGAATGTTATAATAGCCATTGTCAAATAAAACTCAGTCCATTTATTTATTACAGGCTTTCACGGGCCGGTGCCGCACCTTGCTTAAGTTCTATTGTCGTATTGTTATTGCTACTTCTCTCATTATTCTTTTCCAAACATTTTATATTTTAGCCGCACGTGTGCAAAACGAAGCAATCCAAATCTCTAAAGAAATTATACCGATAAAGAGCAGCTGGTCTTATTGTTTTTATTTTATTTTGACCAAACATATTGTTACTATTAATAGTATATGTTGACACGTGCATATCAAAAGTGGCTGTATAAATGACATTTAGAAATCTTACTTTCTTATGGATTGTAATTTATTAATTTTATTATTATTATTATTATTATTATTATTATTATTATTATTATTATTATATTTCTTCCTGCAACACCTGCAGGTTGCCGATGACAAAGAGTACCAACAACAATGAGAATATGTATACAGTAGGAGAGACCAATCAGCTTAGTAGCGGTAAACAGCAAAGTCAGCATGCGTGGGTGGAGTAGTGGCACGTTATAGAACTTACAAAAGCATATTATTATAACCACAAAGCTTGCATTTATAGAAAAACAATATCTTATTCGAAAATGCAAGGGCGCTTCGCTACGGCTGCCGCCTCCGCTTCGCGCATTTAACTATGTGGTTAGTGTTATGCATTATTTAGGCTATCTGTAAACAACTTAGCTTAATGCAGAGATGGGTATAATACAAAGCACTAGCTGCTCGTAAGAAATGGTTTTGATAGAAAGTGATCAATGGAAGTAATTCGCATTCAAATCGCACAATAAAATTGTAAAAACTGACATTGCGACCGGCACACAGCGCACCTGCCATTGTAGGCTACTGAATTTGTCGTCTGCTATCACTATATACAAGGGCAGTTGGTCACTCTGCCTCGCTCAGAAACAAAAAACATCACACAGTCCGTGGAAATGTGAATATCGCGTGAACG
The DNA here is from genome assembly GCA_964059195.1 of Ectobius pallidus. Lineage (NCBI taxonomy): Eukaryota > Metazoa > Arthropoda > Insecta > Blattodea > Ectobiidae > Ectobius > Ectobius pallidus. Next base: position 392,438 of record CAXKWD010000366.1, read on the forward strand.
GGTCCGCGCCATTGGGATTATGCCAAAATGTCTTTATAGAGTACCTCACTTGGCAATCATTATAATTATATTATTATTATTATTATTATTATTATCATCATCATCATCTTCGTCCTGACAATTCGCAAAGTGTACGACGATTTTAACTAGCGTACGACTATTTTCAGTTGTTGGTACGACGGTTTTACTTTTCTGATCTGGCAACCCTGGTCTGTAATAGAAATCCATTAGCAGTCTGAAGCCAAGGTTATTTCTGTGTAGTGCGTAAAACTTACATGCGGACACCGTATAAAAACGGGATTTTACTCTAGTTTTATGGAAAATTTTAATTTTCTTAAGACCAGCTCGAATTACACGGAACCTCGAAATACCGGGGCTCGAATTACCGAGGCTCTACTGTAGAACAAAATGTACAGGATCAAATTTGTAGGAAATTGTATCAACTTTAACTTTGTATACAGTAACTTCTACAGGTCCCCCTGCCCCCCACTTTCGGGGACTTACAGTATGTTGATCAGGACACTCCCTCCGACAACTCTGCCAAATTTCAAAACTACACAATTTTTTTCTTCCTATTTTTCCCTTGTTGCCTGGACTAGATTGCTACCTCCAGTATGTAATGGGCATGCCGCTGCTACTCAAGATCAGTAAACTGTTCTGCCAGCATTTTAGCCGTCCCCATAGACGGCCCAAGACGCAGAATAGCCCGGTTTTCGGAGTGTGTGTTTTTTAAGGATTTAGTCGATGTTTACAAGCGACTTTAACTTTTACTGTGGGGTCATTTTTAGCCAATTGCCAGCCGTTTTAGCAAAACACATTTAAGCAATTTTTTCAAAAGTTAAAAATATTTTTTCATAACATTTTTACCACAGGTAGGTGTCACAGATAGCAACAATTTCAGTGCATGACCTCTTGTCATACATATGAGCCGAGTAATAAAATGTTGAAAAAATCGCGAGTTTTAGCGCTTTTCAATTTAAAAAAAAAAATACGAACCGATTTTTGTTTGAGACGCATTTTCTTCGTCTTTTTAAGTTCTATCTCGTGCTATCTTTCGTTTTCCCTATATTTTACTTTTTGATACCTTGAAATCGAAAAAAAAAACTTTTTTGCACTCCTTAGCTAGTAAGTGTTTCTTACGAAAGTTGTTTACATGGCTCGTAACTTGACATTACCACACGCAATCTTGTTGCTAGGGGCGACGGGCGGAAAGTGAATTGTTGCTAGGGGCGACGGGCGGAAAGTTACTTTACCGCCCGCAAATGCTTATTTGCGAGCAGAAATGACCAAGGCCTCCCCGCTTTATAAATATTCGGTTGCCATAAACAATAACAAATGCGAATCCCTTTCTGAAATAAGCACCATTCTTCAAGTCTGTATTTACATAATATTTTCAGGTAATATCACAATTAATATAATTAAATTGATATAAGTAACCGTCGTGCAAAAAATAGCATGCAACACACGGACCGTAAAGGCATTTACGGGTCTCGAAAACTTAAAAACCCTCGGCTGCGCCTCGGGTTTTCAATCTGTTTCCTCGACCCGTAAACGTGCCTTTTCGCCCTTGTGTCGCAATATACTATTTCACATTTTTTTTTTTTCCAAAACATATACAATTAATTCCTACTATTATTCTCCTAATTATCGCGAAGAGAAACTAGTCACTTTATAACCATTATTTTGCTACCTCGCCTGGACAATAAACTGAAACTATCAGGTATGCTTTTAGAATGATTTAATTATATATATTTTAAGGGACCCTATGACGTAACCATTACCTCTTTCTTGAAGTAATGTTCGACCTCTTTAACTTCGTTTTCTCAAAACTACACTTTTTGAAGTAAAACTTCTTTAGCCGCGGTAGGGGTAAATCGAGAGCTTGTGTAACGCTCAAAATCGTCATAAAATAAGTGTTACACTCAAAATCGTCACGAAATTAGTGAGGTGTGACAGAACGGACTGCACAGAAAACAATCGACTCAATGATTAGGCTTATCAAAATTTTAAAAATCCAAAAATTCAAAATTAAAATATCCAAAATTTTAAAAAATCCAAAATTAAAAAAACCAAAATTCCAAAATTTAAAAAATCCAAAATTAAAAAAGTCCAAAAAACCAATATTAAAAAGTCAAATAATCCAAAATTGAAAAAATCCAACAATCCAAAATTGAAAAATTTCATAAACTAAAACAAGTTTCACTTCTGTCGCGTGGCGTTCCATGCACACTTTTATTTTATCATTCAAACTATCCCTTGAGGCTTCCATTTGAAGAAATACAATATACTCCAATGTACAAAGTAGTTGGAATTGTCTTTTGAATGAAAATTTTCATGATATGAATTTTTATGTTTTGAAAATTACTGAGAATTACAATACAAAATTATCACATAAGAAAAATTATATATTAAGAATTATTTTTGAAGTGAAACTTCTTTAGCAGTGGTAGGGGTAAATCAATAGCTTGTGTAACGCTGAAAATCATCACGAAAATAGTGTTATGCTCAAAATCGTCACGAAATTAGTGAGGTGTAATGGAACGGACTGCACAGAAAACTATCAACTCAATGATTAGGCTTATCCAAAATTTAAAAAATTAAAAAATCCAACATCCAACATGAACACCCTTCATACTTTGCTTGGAAGCATCAGTGAACAGTCTCCACTCACTTGGATCATAGTTTGGAAGTCCAAGTTTTAGAATAAGTTCTTTCATGTTATTGCAATGTACAAGGTAGCCATCTTTGGAGAAAAAGGATTTCAATTCTGTTTCGCGTTGTCTGAACCAACAGAATGATGTTGGTGGACAAAGCAGATTTTTTTTCTTTGAGTCTAGAACCCAACAACCAGCTAACTCTTTAGAGAGGGCAAGGTCCCTCACCAAGTCATTTAACTTACTCAACTTACTCTGATTAAAACACCCACATACTGCCGCACATGATCCTGCTAGGTAGTCATTGTCACTCGTCTCAATTTCCATCACTTCTACATCAGATTCGGATGAAAACTGTTCAAGATTTTCTGGTCGGACAGGGATTGGTACATCAGGCCCATGGGGGACGGGTAAACTGGCTGAACAAACAACTGGATACACAATTTGTTTTTTATTTTTAGAAATGTACCCCTTCACATCACATGAACAGAAGTAGCAGTCATTACTACGGTTTGACTGATCTCTCCAAGCCATAGGTATTCTAGAAGAAAGTGACTATCTTTTGCTGTTGACTCAATGACGAAGATCTTCAATGCATACTCTACATACTTTTCATAGGAGTGCATCCTCAAATTAGCCAATAAGCTTAGCATTTCTTGCTTCACAAGGTCGTTACACAATCAGAAACTGTTAATAAGCTTAAGGGCATCCACATTTTTTAAACCACTTTGTGCAAAATCATCTTCTTTGTTACCTACTACTATTGGACATTTATTGTAAATCTTTTTCACTATTCATCCAGAAGTTGATTGCTTTTTCGTATTTCTTTTTGCACCAATTCATCGGAGATGACACTACAAACTAGAAATCTCAATTACATAATTAGTTGAAATTTGGTGGACACTTGCTGATGTTAATCCAATGAATTTTCACTTGTATTTTGATTCACTTGTCGACGAGCACTGGAATTATTATTCTGGTTTCTACTAAAAGTTGATTCATGGCTAGATTCAACTCAATCTTACTAGAGTTCCACTCAGTACACATAAAAGTTCAGCTTGCTGATTCAAATTTTAAGTTTACTTCAGGGTCTAAAATACTTACAGTAGCCATACTACATATGGTACGAGTAGTGAATGTAAAAATTGCATGGAATGTGGAATATCGTGGCTGCATAAATATTGACAAGATTTCTCTAAAAGAAGGTATTATCAGCGGATTTGGTGAATATATTCTTGCATTTTCTGAATATAATGTGGTAGGTAATATAAAATAAGCCGACTGTTACAATTTCATTATTCTAGTGTAAAGCAACGGCTGAATTGCAGCAGTGCGCATTCATTTGAGTCAGCCTAGTTCAAAGTCGCATTATTCACAAGGAAACCCAAGTCTATATATGAAATGAATTACTTATAACTACCCTTCAGAGAATTTATTGCGAGAAAATTTTCAAATAAATGTTTAACTCTTAGTATAATTTATTATAGGAGCCCTACTTAATCTACATATTAATAATAATCTGTATATTAAAAAAATTAATTACCAAATGTATGTTGCTGCATCACTTGAGAACGGCTCGACCGATTTGGCTGATTTTGTTGTTGTTGTGTTTGTAATTGTCAAGACAAGGTTTGTATTATCGCTGCGCTCAATTCGTTGACAGTTAACATCAAAGAAGTCGCCGCCGCTTGGAGTAGTTGCCACACTGCACAGTGTTAGTAAACAGAGCGGGAAGATGTAGATGCAGCAAAACACTTACATGGCAATGACATTGAGCAATGAGAGAATTGGCAACACGAATTCAGTCAGCGGTTTCTTTTGAGAAAACCTTTTACAGTAACAACAAGCATTGTAATATGAGAACAAAGCGAGCCGCCCGTCAACGTTATGAGTGAGGCGATAAAATATGAAAGACATTTAATGGAAAATCCACGGGAAAAGTTCGAAATGTGAAATGAGGCACAGTTAGAGAGGGCCCTAGAGTTTGAAAATTGAAAGTCCTTCATCTAGTTAATTTCAAATTACAAAATAAAAATCCGGGTGACGCCGGGCCTTTTAAGCTAGTATACCTATAAAATCGTGTTAAAAAATTAAATTTTCTTCAAATCAAGTACTTGTAAGAACGAAAAGAAAATCATTGCCGTACTTCATGTTGCATCCCTGAAGGATATACAACACAAATAAAATCTCATTTAATGCACCCACAAACTTTTCTGTAACCTAAGCATGGTATTCAGTTGTGTCAGGTTGATGCAAAGCTTTATTGTTCACCAGGCAAGATTGAGTTTCTATCCAACCATCAGAGAATTGTTGCAAAAAAATATTTCAAATAAAAGTTTAGCTCTTAGTATAAGCACCTCAATTACAAACTTAAACAAAATCGTTAGACCCAATTTCGAGAATGTTGCGAAAAACGAACTTTTCTTCATGTAAAGTGGCCAATCTTCATGTCACATCCCCAAAAGATACCTAACATAAATAAAAAATGTTGCTTTTATACAATGTTTCGTTCTCGAGCTATGCAGACGAACATCTTTCTGAAAATAATTTTTTTGGATTCAGGGGACCTCAAAACATGTTGGAAACATGACATCGAATTCCTGGGTCTATACAATACTTCCTCTACCTAGTGTTGGCAGAGGAAGTAAATATAAAACTTCAAATATTTTATTTTTGCAAATTTTCATAAGGAAAAGCCACAGGGGTTATTTCTGGCTCATGTGCAATGCCAGGGGGCTGTCCCTACATTCCGCGTGAATCACCCGAGTAGCATGTAGTGAGTGTAATATTTGGTAGCTTACAAATTTTCTAGTAAATGCTCCTGCCGCTAGATCTTTATGCATACGGAATTGAAGCGGGCGCCATATGGCTGAGTTCTAAGAGCTTCTTGTCATGTGGACGCAGTGAGTGGGAAGTCCCTCTGGTTTTTAGGAAAACGACTGCAAGTATAATCTTGAAATTTGTGAGTAAGAAGCACAAACTCTTTTTTATGCATATCAGCCAATGTTTCACCTTGTGTTTTCGGAGATTCATAATTATATTCAAAGCTTTATTATTTTGTGTAAACTACCAACATTGATGAAGTCATGCACTGTTAAATAACACAACGGATGCATACATCCATTTTGCTGTGCGATGTACAAGCACAATGCAGTAGCGGCTTGTGGCTCAAAACGAGGGTGTGCTGCAAATACCATTTCATAAAGCAAACTTAAAATATTTAAAAAAATGATTAGTAGGCCTATCTAAACTTCTCGTCTCTTAATCCATCTCTAAGAACTCTCACGCGATTTTCTCTGATCTTTTTTATTTTTTTATTTTTCTCTTTATCTATCTCTCCCAAACTCTCGTGAAATAGTGTATAACATTATTATTCTTGTAGCCTACTGATTATTAAACCAATCTTTTTTCATTCATTATTTCTACATGTTCGTTCCTCTCTGACTTTTTTCTTTATAACCAGTCACCAATGATTTGTACTCTACACCCTTGCCTTATATCACAATTCCTTGCTAAGTCCATTAATATTCTTCCTATGGGTTTTCTTGAACACAAGCACCAATTAAATTCTAAATATAACTTTCCCGAGCTTAATGTGATTAAGTTCTTTCTTTTCTGAACGCAAAAAACGTCTCGTGCATTGTCACTACAGTAGGTGAACTATTTCACGAGAGTTTTCAGAGAGACAGATTACGACGAGAGAAATTAGCAAAACAATAATTAGGGCAGAGAAAATCGCATGAGAGTTCCCAGAGATGAATTAAGGCAGGAGGAAATAGTAATTCCTATGCTTAAGGTGCTTGTGTGAGTTGTGTGAGAGAGAAAACAGCAAAAAAGAAAATAATTAGGGCAGCGAAAATCGCGTGTTACCTGAAATGGAACAAGACACGAGAAAATGGTATTTTTAATACAGATATATAAGCATTCATGAGCCACAGATTATTGTCTCTGTTGGACACTACATGATAATATTAATTATTTTTAATGATCGAGGTAGAGGAAGTCGCGTTAGTGTTCCCAGTGCGAGAGAATATTTAATCGGGATTGTGGAATCCGTGTTTGTGAATTTAACACATTCAAATTTGGTGGTGAAGATGAAAAGCATTGCATTGCTTACTCGACTCTACCATCAGACAGTAGAAGATCTCGTCACTTAACTAACAGCGCGCTCGCCGGTGAGACGTGCTAATTACTTCATGTCTCACCGGCCTCGAAATCTCATGCTGGGGGACCCCCCTCAGCACATTCTGCAGGTTAATACTGACATATACGCCAATACAGTCAAGCTTTGGAATGACGTCACAGCCCTACAAGAGAGGTGCTGTTTAGAGAATCATATTACGAGGCAGAAAAGGTAATATTCACATTACCGACTCTGATTCTCCAACAGAAAATTAATTCTCGCCTGGACGCGCCAAGTCCAAAATCTAAAAGTAAAAGTAAATATAGTATTGCGTTTGAAAATAACATTATACGATGAGCAGAAAAGAAGGTATGTGCCTGCTGCACAATAGGAGAAACCGCCACTGGCACAATGTCATTTTCCAGCATGTTCGTGGTACATGATATGGCTAGAATGTCTGCATAATACTTGAAGCATCTACAGTCATGGTTATATTATATTCATGTTTCCACAGATCATTGTTGACATTACTTGAGAATATTTAGGAAAAAAATTCCTCTGATGCCAGGGCTCAAGCTTAAGACCTTCATATAAGTAGTTAGGCTTTCAAGGCTGGTATCTATTGAAGTCAACTCTTCCGGGTTTATGGGCCGTGGTCTGTCAGTTTTTTGGGTTGACTTTCATTTTTCAATGTAATGAGTCACCTCATCTCACCAAACTACATCTCAACTTGCACCCAGCCTTAGAATTCTGTTCAGGAAAAGAACACAAAGTGTACTGATGGGACAAACCATGAATATTTCCCTGGAACAGGTTTGCTATGGACAAAAGACACAAAACATATACAAAAAAATGGAAGTAGACCTACTTATAGAACAGCTAAACAGATTTTATTAACTCAGAATTTTTTTATTTCCTTCTTTACAACATTATATTCTGTTGTAGCTAATTTTCGAATTGTCAGAAGAAAAAAAAAAAGGACCTAGTAGCATGGCAGCATGGATGTTTTCTTACTTCTTACAGAAAAAGGTTTTTGAATCTTTGTGTTATGATGGGATTTCTTTTAATCACAGTTTGTGACCCAGGGGCTGCCATTATGACAAAGTATAATGGGGACCAATAAACCATCTTAATATATAACAAAGAAATATTAAAATACACGTAGAAATGGACACACACACATACATACACAATAGGGTAATAACACATAAATAACCTGACAGATAAAAACAAATTCATTGGTATATAAGTGGTTTTGAAGAATTGCAATTGAACCACATATAGCAGAAATGGCCATATCTCGGAGCCGAAGGAATCCCACAGCTGGATGAGGTTATATGGTCTAATTTATATTTATCCTTTTAGAAATCCATGGCTGGTTCATATATCAATTTTTTCTCGCCTGACCATTATGAGTCTGTTGTCCTGGGAGCTACCTGGCAGGGAATGCACTGTGCAAACATTTGCAGTCATCTTTATGGCCTCTCTCTATTCAGCACAAGATAAACCATCTTTCATCCACATATCCACTGGTGTATAGTCCTGGAACACACCTCTTCCCTTGTGTGGAAGTTTGGCCCACAACTTGACTTCCTTGTTCTGAGGATCTGCTCACTTTCCTTGCATTGGGAAGAGAACTACGTGGAGATAGGATTTGTTCATTCAGGCCTATACCTAGGTAATTTAAGCATCTGTTCCAGATTTCGGGTGGCATTGATATATACATTGTTAGTTTGATTGCTCCAATTTGTCTTCCCAAGAGGCATGAAACAATCCCAGGCCTTTTATTTCCTTTCGGTGTAGACCATATGATGTGGAACATCTGTTGGTACCAGTAGATGCAACATTTCCTTCGCTCCACTTTTGAGGATTTTATCAGCGTCTGTTAGAAAATGCTGTGGAATTTTACCAAATGAAGTAACTTATAGAGGATATATGAGAATGGGTGAGACTGAGGTATTCAAGATTGATAATAATTTTTGGCTTTCAGCAATGGCGAAGCAGCAAGAGTCTTGACCTTATCTAGCATAGCTTGCACATCTGATTTCAACTCGTTAATGAAATTCACTACTAAAAATTGAACCGATTCTCCACTGTTGTGACCTAATTTTACAGTTCTCATTAATGATATGTGTTTCTTCTATAAGTTTCCCTTTCTTGATGGTAAGGGAAATAGATAAACCAATTTCTTGAAATCAGTTGATAGCAATTTTCACCAACTCTGTGGCAGCTTATGAATTTTTCCCAAAGATTACTGTATCGCCATCAAAGCTCATACGAAATTCCCGGCCTTTTCCCGGATTTTCCCGACCAGTGGACACCCTGCTATCTTTTAATTAAAACTTGCAATATCATTAAATATCCTGTCCCTGTAACAAATATAAGTAAATATTAGAAAAATACAGCACCAAGTTGGTACTTCTTTGCACGCCTGTTTTTATTTCGATGAAAACGTTGCAAACGTTCGTCAGAAATCATTGTTATGAAGTCCATCTGTTCTTTATAATCAATATTATTTTTCAAAGTCTAATTAGCCTTAATAACCAGTCCATTTTTCAGTACATAGCTTATAGCATTAGACGTACAACGTACAAAACAGAGAACAGACGTACAAAAGGCTGGCTGGATTATAAATAGAAATCTGAAAAAAAGTTAGAACCGTTTCGAGAAAAAATTCTTCATGTAAAGTGGCATTAGAAGTAAGAGAAAGTCGTCACCAATCTTCGCGTCACATCTCCAGAAAGATATCTGAAGATATACACACAGACATGAGTCAGAAAGTAGAATTTTCGGATTCATGGGACCTCGAAATGTGAATTTGGGTTGAAAACGCGACACCGAATTTCGGGGTCAAACACAATATTTCTACCTACAATACATATAGCAAAGGTAACGATAGTACAAATAGAAATATAGAAGACTAGCAGGTGCCCCCGGATTCGCCTGCGATTATTTAGTCAATGAACTAAACTCCATGGCGCTACATCCCTGAAGGGACGAGGCCTACCACCTGACCGCTGCGACATAGGCAGATGGCAGGAATGGGGTCATGTGGGGCATGTGGTCAGCATGCCGACACCCACGGCCGTTAATTGTAGTTTCCATGATCGGAGCCCCTACTTATCTATCAAGTAGCTCCTCAGTTGGTATCACGAGGCTGAGTGCACCCGGTTTCAGGCCTCCCTACCTCAGATAAATCCGAGGAGGTACCGGGGATCGAACCCGGGCCGACGGATCTGTAGTCATCAACGCTAACCACAACACCACGCCGGCGGTCATTAGTCAATGCCTAATTGTTTATTTAACAGAAAAATTATTAAAACATATTTAATAACACATGTTATTTATTTAATATTATGCTTTCATACAAATAACATGGAATACATAATTTTATTCTTAATGTTATCGTTTAACGTTAAAAAGATAAATAATTACACGAACAAAATGAATCACTTGCTGCCATATGCACATACAAATTCGAAATGAAGTCATTAATACGTACTACAGATGCATGAACCTTACTCGAAAACAATAATAAAATATTCAAAATTAATACAAATCCATCCATTTAATACAAATTTAAGGCAAACACTATTTCTTATAGGATACATTATGAATTGAACAGTTAACTGAAAAAAGAAAAATGTTTTCATACGATTTTTCCCTTTCCAACTACGCTGTATACGGTCACAGAGACATTAGACTCAGGGAACATCAAAACGTGTATTAATGATGGAAACTAGTTAATGAAATTCAAGGTCTAATATCTACTCTACCTAAGGCAGAGGAAACAAAAATGCTAGGAACGCTAAGGACGGCCGGCTTCGAAGTGATTTCAAAATTAAAGTGAACCGCCATTAGAGAAATTAAGATCTGAAGATTCCAGTTCCCTAGAAAATAAAAAAACCATGCATAGTGAGTTTCGTCCAAATCATTCAGTGTTTCCCCTTTAGGCATGATTTCATGATCCCCTTCTGTCCACCTATGTAAAAGAATTCAGATCTCTGCAAGTCGTAAACAAATGAATCAAGATAGCAAACGGAGGAAGGCCGCCTTCAATTAAGCTCACAATTAAATACTCTCTTGTTAATAGGTGGCGTTGGATGCGCACGAAAAAAAGAGTTCAAATATTACATCTGTTAGAATAGTAGCTAAAGCTGATGAAAATTCAAGAATAGGAAAGGAAGAAAAGGAGAGAAGAGCCCTAGTGTATGGCATCTCTAAATCATTGACCAGCCCCTTGCATGTGCGAGCACTTCTCCTGCATCCGAGTATTGCGTGTAGTCTAGTCGCTAGTATTCAGGCGCTAACTTTCCTGCGCTCGGTAATACTCTCCATATTTTCTGTTTCAATGACAATCATATTTAAATATTGAAAAAGCATAAGAGGGTGAAGTAAGGTAATTTGGTGATAATTCTTGTAAGTCGTGCCATCAGATAAGGTACATATTTTATGACATGGCTCGCAGTGCACATGTTACCTTCTTCATTCGCATATCTCTCTCAGAGTGTCCACCAAGTAATGCTTAAGAAATTCCCAGCTTATTCCCTGATTTCATTGATCATTTCAGAAATTGCCGACCAAAATATGAAGCACTTTCTAATAACTGTGTAAGAAAAATTATAGGATTATACATACTTTAAAAAAGAAAGACTTTTAGTAACAAAAGTAAGTGCAAACAAGAATTACTTAGAAATTCTGATTGATAAAAACACTTTATTCTCCACTTACATTACTTTTAATAGCACAGGACTAGTTTCAAGAGCCTTATTCGCTCCCTTCATCGGCTGGTGGTCGATTGTTGTTGTTATTGGTATTATAAGAATTACTTAGGCTATTACTTACTTACTCAATGGCAATAGAAAATTCCTAAGCAAGCTAAAGGAATATTATCTATTTTATGGAACCCGAAGGTTCATTGCCGCGCTCACCGCCATTCAACCCTATTCTGTACTAACTCCATCCAAACACCCCCCCACAAATCCTACTTCCCATAAATCCGTTCTAAGATTGTCCACGTGGTCTTTTCCCTTCGGGTCTCCCAGGCAATACTTTTGAGATGTGTTTTTCCTCCCCCATGCGTGCAACATAACAGATACAAAAATTAGGAACAATAAAGTAAATTAAATATACTTTATATAGGCCTATTATTGTCTAGAAGTCTTTTTGATCACACTTTGCAATTTTTCGAATTTTCCCGGATATTTTAATAAATTCATTGACTTTCCCCGGATTTTCCCGGAATCCCGACCAGTGGTTTGTGGCTGGTTTGACAGAACACCACTGTGCAGAAAAAGAGCTGGAACAATTAAAAATTGATAATTTTTCTTTATGTTCAAATTTTTGTAGACGTTCCAAAAAATGTGGAGGTGTGAGTATTTTTATCAAAAGAAACTTAGATTTTAATGATATAGACACCAGTTCCTTTTGCAAGGAACAGGATTTCAAATGTTGCTCAGCAAGAGTGGAAACTGACAATGACACGTTTGTAATAATAACAATCTACAGAGCACCATCAGGTAATTACAACTATTGTATCAATCAGTTAGAAAAGGTTCTTAATTCATTATATAATAATAGTGTAAATATGATACTGTGTGGTGATTTTAATGTAGACATGTCAACTGATAGTGAAAATAAGGCAAGACTTCTATCCTTAGTAGGTAGTTATAATCTAGACTTCATAGTGAACTTCCCAACTAGAATTCAAAATAACTCTCAAACAACAATAGATAATATATTCTTAAATAAAGAAAAAAATCTGATGTGAAAGTCACATAACTTCCTCTGCCCAAATAAAAGTTAGCAGTATTCACGTATCCTTGTACAGAATCGCAAGACACAATTTTACGCTAATTATCCTATAAATACCTCTTCTTTCAATGATGCGACTAAAAGCGCAGTCTATATAACAAACTTTAAAAAAAAAAAACAAATGACTGCAGACGTTTATTGAACTTTCTGCCGTAAAATATAATTTCCGAAATTTATCGAATATTTCCCTCAGATACATCTTTACTCTATGCATGGCCAACAATACATCTTTCTCATTTCACATTCTTATATAAAATAAGAGGCCGTGAAAGAGCGCGAATTCAGTTGTTCATCACGTAAGACAAACTTTCTACAAACAGTGGGTGAACAGTGGGTGGCTTGTAACTACCCTCAGAGAATTTTCTCGAAAAAAATGTTTCAAATAAAAGTTTTAGCTCTTAGTATAAGCAACCTATGTGCAAAATGTAAAGAAAATCGTTGGAGCCGTTTTCGAGAAAATCGCGAAAAACGAAAATTTCTTCATGTAAAGTCCCCTTAAAAATAAGAGAAAATAGTCGCCAATCTTATCCTTACATCTTCAGAAGGTACCTGACCCAAATACGAAATTTTGTTTTCATACGATTTTCCGTTTTGGAGCTAGCTTGTTCACAGATATTTTCCACACAGAACACAGACATGTTTCCAAAAATAGTATTTTTGGATTCAGGGGGCCTTGAAACGTGTATATATGCTAAAAACTCAACTTCGAATTTTGGGGTCGAAAACAATACTTCCTCTACCTATAGTACCTATGGTACAGGCAGAGGAAGTAAAAACTTGAAGTTTGAAGTAATCCCAATAATAAATGGGTTATCAGACCATGATGCTCAGATGGTAATGTTAAACAATACTGAAGCATATCCAACTAGCAAACATACCCATAGTAATATTATCAGAGTAATGAATGATGTTTCGATTTTAAGTTTCAAACAAGATCTTGCAAATGAAAATTGGGAAACTATATTTACCTATAACACTGTTGATAGTAAATTAAATGAATTTCTAAATATCGTGTTGCGACACTTTGAGGCCAACTTTCCAAAAAAGACAACTACTAAAATACCTAATTTAAATAATAAAGCATGGCTAACCCCTGGTATTAAAATATCATGTGCTAAAAAAAGAGAGCTCTATTTACAATACAGAACCAGTAACAATCAAACTCAGAAAGTGTATTATAAAAGATATTGCAATGTGCTTAAAAAGGTTATTAAAGAAGCAAAGAGCAGGTATTTTTCACAAATAATTAATAAATCAAACAACAAAGTTAAGACTATATGGAATATAGTAAAAAATGAAACAGGGAAAGTAAAGGAAAAAAGTGATTGTACGTCATTAATATACAAAAATAAGAAACTAGACAATCTATCAGATATTACAAATGCATTTAATAACCACTTCATAAATATTGCAGAGAATTGTGTTCCCACCAACAATACCAGTGTCAAGGCAATAGGCCTTCTGACAAAATCTACAATTTGTAACCATAAATTTGAAATCACACTGACTTCCTCTATAGAAATTGAAAATATAATAAAATTGCTTAAAAGCAAAAGCTCATCTGGATGGGATGACATAAGTAATAAGCTATTAAAAAGTTGCTGTTCGGAACTTAGTAAACCCCTTAGCCATATATTTAACTGTTCACTAGAAACTGGAATATTTCCTGAAAGAATGAAACATGCAATTGTCAAGCCCCTGTTTAAAAAAGGAGACAAAAATTTACCATCAAATTACAGGCCTATATCGCTCTTAACTTCATTTTCAAAAGTATTCGAAAAAGTTGTATATAACCGCATAGTTTACTATCTTAATTTGAATAATATTCTTACACCATCACAATTTGGTTTTAGAAGTGGCATGTCTACTGAAAATGCTACATTTAAACTCACCACAGAAATACTGGAAGCGCTAGATAAAAAGAAATATACGTTGGGAATTTTCTGTGACTTAGCTAAAGCATTCGACTGTATAAATCATGAACTATTAATTGAAAAATTGGAACATTATGGAATAGATAATTTAACACTGAATTGGTTCAAATCATACCAGTCTGATAGAACTCAAAATGTCGTAATAAATGGAAACAAATCTAATCTAAAAGTAGTTAGAAGTGGAGTACCACAGGGATCAATACTAGGACCTTTGCTATTTTTAATTTTCATCAATGACTTGCCACATAACTTAAGTGACGAAACAAAGGTATTGCTTTTCGCGGATGACACTAGTGTTTTTGTAACAGGAAAATCCCAGGAACAACTGGCAAGAGTAGCTACAAAGGCTTTTCACGAATTAAATATATGGTTCCAAGCCAATAAAATGATGCTTAATATCGAAAAAACCCACTTTATTCAATTCAGAACAAAACAAAGATGTACCCAAAACCTTGTAATTAATTACCAAACACAAAGCATAGAAGAAATTAGTAATATCAAATTTTTAGGATTACAAATTGATCAACATCTCGACTGGAAGTCACATATTGAAATGATAATTCCAAAACTAAGTTCAGCATGCTTTACCTTAAGAGTCCTGAATCAGGTATTAAAACAGGATGCCTTACGCATGGTGTATTTTGCAAATTTCCACTCGATAATGAAGTATGGAATCATATTCTGGGGTAACTCGACCCATAGGGATAAAATATTTAAGCTACAAAAGCGAGCAATTAGAATAATGTGTGGAAAGAAAAGGAGAGAATCATGCAAACCGCTCTTTGAAAAATTAAAAGTCCTCACTCTCACAGGGGAGTATATATACTCTGTTATGTGTTATATGGTAGATAATATTGAGAGATTCCAAACTAATAGCAGTGTTCATGAACATATTACTAGAAACAGGAATGATTTACATAGACCGGTTAATGCATTAAAACTTTTTCAGAAAGGCGCTTATTACTCCGCAATACAGATATACAATAAGCTTCCAAAGAACATTAAATTATTATGTATTCAAAGAAAAAGCAAATCCTTCAAAGGATCTCTCAAGAAATTTTTAATGACTCACACCTTCTACAATATGGATGAGTATTTCCAGTTTGAATAAGTTTATAGTGTAGTATATTATATATCATTATTTATTACTTGCTTGTATATTGTAATCTGACGTGTTCTATATCCTTGAGTCCCACTCAACACAGGATCTACAGAACGAGATAACTACATCTACATCTACATCTAGTGTAATGCCGACCTAACAGTGACATGATACTGACCCATGAGGATGCCACAAAAATTTGTTTTTAGATTATTTTATGTTTTTATTTTAGTCCATCTCAACCTTAAATAATTATATAATATTTTAAACATGAAATATGTGTCACAATCGGCAGATGACATTAGTAATTAATGTAAAAAAAGGCAGGAAATGAAACAGAGGTATAGAAATTCTGAAACGATAAGAAATAAATAAAACAATAATCCAGTATATTTTAAAAATATCAGTAACTTAGTATAAATTCTAGAGTGTAATACTGCCTAACATTGACATTTTATTATAGAATGGCCATCTAGGCAAATGAAAAATAATCAAAACTGATTCCTGAGACGTGTTGTTATTGACTACTGAGAAAAAACATCACTGACACAAATAATATTGTAAAGCAAGACAACGTTATTGTGATTTTTTCCTTTAACAAGTGGTTATTCAAAAGTCATATTAATAATTTTAAACTATGGATTATTTTTATTATTATTATATGCCTATTGTTATTATTATTATTATTAAAACTCTGAGTATAGAAGCCTTATTTTACCATAATGTGCTAGGGCTATTTATGTTGTGTTTTACAACATTTTTCATGCCATTTATGTCCTCATTTCATTGGATTTATGACATGACAATTTTTGGCTAGTTCTGCAATTAGGTACAGTGGTGTAGAAAAACTTGGGCAACCCTGATGACAATGAGTGCAGTAGTGATAGGTGTTCCGTGGTCGTCTGTCAAGTATGTTTTTTTACAGAGAGTGGATGTTCAAGATAATATCATGGATAAGTTTGGACCCATATTATTTTCATACCCTCGTCAAAATGTTTGATTCGAACCCTGGTCAATAGCAATATTAAAAATGCTGGAGACAGCAGTGAACCTTGTACCACTCCACACTTTATTTGGATAGGTTTATTTTCTTCTTAAGATGTCTGAAACTGTGTTACATTTCCTTCATGAAGCATCATTATTAAATTTTATAGTTTGGTGGGAACCCCAATGGATAATCCTGTCCCGCATTATACGAGGGGCATTCCATATTGATTTACACTTTATTTTTTTTTTACATTCACTAAGAACCTCTATGCCTTGGCAGATATAACCACTTTCTCAGCAAAGTCTTCATTAAGCTGTACATACTTATGCCACCCAAGTGGGACTTCTCTAGGCCCTCTGAAAACCAATTTTTTGCAGTCTGTCATACCCACCTCAGGACATTTCCTGGAAGTCGGTGAAATTATGTCTGTGCAGAAGTGAGAATACAGTGGATGTGGCAGCAACGAAAACCCCATCTTAGTCGTGCTGTTAATGTTGGTCCCTGATTCCAGCCAGTCAATATGGATGATTCCATCCTTGATCCAAAAGATTGTGGCCATGCGTTTGCCTGCTGAGGGCGCTGTACAAAACTTATTTGGTGAGGAGCTGCCTTTGTGCTTCCAAAGCATTGATTGGGCTTTGGTTCTGATTACCACCTATTCAGAGCTATGGAAAAACCTCTGTGCGGACATCATTTTGTCAACTTCCTTGAATTGTCCTGAGGTGGGTGCGACAGACTCTGAAAAAGTGGTTCTAGGAGGGCCTAGAGAACTTCCACTTCGGTAGTGCAAGTGTGTAGGCCTACAGCTTAATGGAGACTATGTTGAGAAAGTGGATATATCTGCTGAGGCATAGAGATTCTTAGTGAGTGTAAAGAAAATAAAGTGTAAATTAATATGGAACACCCCTTGTAGAAGACTTTGTGAATATCCAGAAATATAATAAATTTAATTTACTATATGAGTTGACATAAACACACTTTAATGCTTCAATTACCATATTTTAGTATGACGCGTTTCAAGGAGCCTCCTCCCCATTTTCAACAGTGTTTGAAAATGGGGAGGAGGATCCTTGAAATGCATCATACTAAAATATGGTAAGTGAAGCAATAAAGTGTGTTCATATCAACTCATATAGTAAATTTAATTTATTATATTTGCTACACTGTGTAAAGTTCCACAAAGTCTTTATAGATCCAGAAATATAATGCATGCATCTTCCCTGTTTGTTCATACATGTTGTAAAACTGATTCCAAAATCAACCTGTTTATGTAAGTACCAGGTCAAGATGTGAAACCCCGCTGATTATCATGAAATGTTACGTTGTTGCAAAGTTGTTTATCAAGAGCCTTCTTAATTACCCACGGGGGGGGGGGGGGTTAAGATGCAGACTACGTCAATAAAATTTCTGAGGGGGGGGGTTGAAAATTGTTGCAAAATTAGCGTTTTATATGTTAAAAATAAGAACGGTCAAGTTTTATAACTTCAATAGGTCTCTTCTAATTCTTTAGAAGTGAATAGTCAATAAATTAGCAAAATGCATTTGCTTGTAAACAACTGCCGCGCCAACAAAATCGATCACTCTGTGCCGATAGCGGCGACTGTGAACTGAACTATTGGAGGATATTCTAAAAAAGTAAGCATAAAGTATGAGCACTTCTCTTTGAGAACTGTAGTCACTCACAAGTTGTATTCTAAAAAACACCGGGACGACAGAAAGTTCTGACTCACCGGCTATCACTTTATGCTCAGGCAATCCACACGAAACATGCACCTGCATAAACAAACTTACGAAAATAAACAAGGGTCTTCTCGCAGTGGGAGATGCCAGATCAGCATTATGAAGAGGAAGACAATTAATTATTTCTGCTCTCTCTGAAGGGACTGCATAGAATGGTCATTTACATCATCATATCAGATACCGCAATGGAAGAAGAAGTACAGGATCACATAATCCATAACATTTTAGGATTAAATTAGTTTAATGAAAATTCATTATAACATAATTGCAACATT
The DNA here is from genome assembly GCA_964059195.1 of Ectobius pallidus. Taxonomy (NCBI): domain Eukaryota; kingdom Metazoa; phylum Arthropoda; class Insecta; order Blattodea; family Ectobiidae; genus Ectobius; species Ectobius pallidus. Next base: position 411,068 of record CAXKWD010000366.1, read on the forward strand.
TAATATAATTAGTATTTTTAAAATGTGATATGAAACATTCATATAACTCCCTCTACTCTTAATATAGCCTATTCTAGTGTAGAGTACACGGCTGTATTGCAGTAGTGCGCATTCACTTGTATCTGCCTCGTTTCCAAGTCGCATTATTCGCGAGGCAAGACCAAAAAATCCAAGTCTATATTGTATAAAATGAATGGCTTATAACTAGCCTTCAGAGAATTTCTTGGGAGAAGTTTTTCAAATAGTACTTATTACAATATATTATAGTAGGCCTACATAATAAGCCTATAAAATTGTTAAAACTATTTCGAGAAAATTAAGAAAAATTAAATTTTCATCAAATAAAGTGCTTGTAAAAATGAAAAGAAAGTCGTTGCCGTACCTCGTGCCGCATCCCTTAAGGATACACAATCCAAATAAAATCTTAATAAATGCACTCGAATACTTTTGTATAACCTAGGCGTGGCAGTACACCTTTCTTCAAATTCTAATATAGAATAAGAGGCCGTGTTGCAGAGAATAGGTATTCAGTTGTATTAGCCTGATGCAAAGCTTTACCGTTCACCAGATAAGATTGAGTTTCTGTGAACGATGCCTGCCTTGTAACTACCCGCCAGAAATATTTTTTCGAAAAAAATATTTCAAATAAAAGTTTAGCTCTTAGCATAATCACCTCAATTACAAAATTTAAACACAATTTTTAAACCCCTAGTACCTAGTACTGACAGACGGATTAAAACTAAAAATTTATAGTTTTCATTCTTTCTGGAATGTCCATATATTCCACGCGAATCATCCTAATAGCATGCTGTGAGAGAAGTGAGTGTGCTTTTTGGTAGCTCACAAATCTCCTACTTAATACTCCCGCCGTTCGGTCTTACTGCATGCGGAATTGAAGCGGGCACTAAGCGACAGAGTACAAAGAGCGTCATGTCACGTGGGAGCAGTGGGTGGGGGAGTCCCCAGGCTTTTTATGCATACGACTGCAAGTGCAAACTTGAAATCTGCCAGTAAGAACTTCATACTCTTTTTTTAGAATATCCCCCATTGTTGGTAGAATTATTGGAGTATTAGTTCTTACTGGGTTATTATAGTCTTTGTACAATGCCGCCTGCAAGAATAATATTATTCTCGGAAGTGATTTTACTGCACTCAAAAGCACATGCCACCTTATAAGAATGGGAGAGAAGTTGTGGAAAAATCTGTTTATAAAGAATGCTGCATTCTTAATTTGAAACTTGAGGTTACGGCTACTGGTTTCAGTTCATCTCGGCATCTCGAAAATGCCAAAGAAAAGAAGAAAAAAAAACAGCAATTTAAATATAAGTGTTTAGAATTATTGTGCAATGTCATTATTAGGCATGACAAATGGCAAGATCACTGCAGAAAGAAACATCCATATAAACTGAAACATAATTTAGATATAAAATACAAGATTACTGAAAGTAAAAGCAGTGGCGAAGATAAAAATGGAAACCGTTTATTGATGTAAATTCCAAGCAGAATCTTCAAGATTAAGATGAATTTCGACAGCCATGAGTGCCCATACCCGGGGGCGAGAAGGGGGGGGGGTGGGAGTGCCGGGAAAATGATGTATATTAATAATTTATTATTATAGTCAGGTGTTTTTCTTTTAAGACAATTATTTGAAAGTCAGTTAAGACATAAAAAGATTGCAGAAGTTTTACCAAATCGACAACATGGAAGCAGAATCCACAGTGGATTAGGAAAGGAGGGTCCAGGGGGTTTGGACCCCTAAAAAGTCAAAACCTAAAATTCTATATTTGTATATAAAAAAATATTTATTTAATTAAACAAGATTTGTTGGTGTGTAAATATGATATAGCAGTTATTTTCTTTTCATAACATAATGAGTAGGCCTATTATGTCCACTGTTCCATGTGTTAGTTTTTCTGTGCTAAAATAGCGTAAAATGTGATTTTCATTAGTTCAATATTTAAAAATTTTCTGCGGATGGACCCCTGACCCCCTTTTTGGGGGCATTCCAAACCCCTGACACTTTCAACCCTCCCCGCAATTATTTTCTGGTTACGTCATTGTTGCACTTATTATATTTTTAATATAATGTTACAAAGTGGCCCAAGAAGTTAAAGCGACAAAAAATAAATTAATTAAAAAATTGCCCCCCTCCTAGAAAATATCATATGGGCGCCCTTGTTGAAAGCCAATCAGGTTGGGGGGGGGGGGTGAGCAATGAAGTTTGGGGAGGGGGCACCCCTGAATTACCTGTTGGAATGTTGAACACATTGTAATTGGGAGTCATTTAGTTGGATTGTTAACATCCCCACCCTTGTGAATAAGAATGAACATCCCCACCCTTGTGAATAAGAATGGTTCAAGTTTTCTTAACAATCAGTGAAACCACACCACATGTGCAATGCTTATTCTTTATTGTTTAATTATTGATTTTTGCAACTGTTTCACGGACTGACCAGACCACCCACGACATTTCGACTCCTAAAGACAAGCAAAACGCATTACACCGGTGACCATTCAGGACTTATTACGACAAAACGACATATAGCATAATAAAACAAATTACACCTTTAGAAGGAGGACATTAAGACCTACAAGATGACATATTACAGTTCATTTCGCTATTTAATTGAATTACCCTTTGATATCAAAATCTATTTATACACAGTAATAATTAGCCGATATAGGTCAGACTTATATCAAAATACTTCTAAAATTAAGGACAACATTTTTATGACCATTAAAGGACATCAGGACTTATATTATAAGACTTAATGATTGATTTATCTTAAACAGGAAATGGGTCGAACCCGATTCCCGACTCTCTGTCTCCAGACATAAATTGTCACTTTTGACAGGTTGCGTGAGGGAATACAGCGTCTTTTAACTGTAAGATGCTGAGAAGGAAGCTTTAGATACCAATTTGAGTGGACCAATAAGAACTCATGTGTGATCAAAAAGGGCATATAGGAAGTATAATTAGCCAATAGAAAAACAGAAGAGTAAGGAAAAAACTTCGTTACGAGAGCAGCATTTGGAAACAAATGAAATAAACTAACTGGGTCTTGCATCACGGAACGTCGTAGGGAGAGGATGTGTATTTTATCCGCGCTATAAAAATAAGATTATTAGAAATATTAGCAAGTCCGACGTAGATTTTATTAGCAGCGCGTTAGTCTAGTGAAGAAGTACTTTAAAGTGACAGTAAATTGAGTATAAGTCTTGCATCACTGAGAGTCGTAGGAAGAAGACGTATATTTTATCCGCGCTATAAAAATAAGATTATTATAAGTTTTAGCAAGTTCGACGCATAGTTGATTTAGAAGCGCGTAAGTAGAGTGAAGAAGTATATTGTAATAGAAGCGCGTTGATAGTGAAGGACAGTATTTTTCAAGTGATTATTAATTAAAGATATTTTATCCGCGCTATATAAGTAAGATTTTATACACGAAAGAAAAGACTAACATTGAAAGTAGCCAGTAAATATGATTGAAGTGCGCCGTAGGACATATCATATATATATTGACATTCTGTGCAACACACGTTAAAAGCCTCCTATCAAAATTAAAATAAATCAGAGAACATTAAATATTGGATTAATAGAAAGATCTTGTGTTGTTTCTCATATTCTCCTTTAATTCGAAATTAACCACGGAGATAAGACGATCTTCTCTACTGACTGACTAACCAGGCAAATCAACTACCTCTGGCGATTCGGAACTGGTCCACAATATAAATCTATCTGTTTATTAACAGGTTGGCGCCCGTGGACCGGTGAATTTGTCTTTACAAACCGAATTGCTGGGGAGCAGTTTTCTTTGTGATTAAGACCGCAACGAAGACTGAGGCAGGTGTGGGGAACAAACATCCCCAAATCAGCCCCATGTGACGTCCCAACTGGGGCCGAATTTTTCGAATTAAAGGCAAATTTTTCGAACTTTTCATCGACAATTTAAAGACAGTAAAGAATTTTAGAAAACAACACTTCAAAATTTTTTCAAGTTTGACATTGAAATTGCATAAAGACATATTTAGTTGGACAGTTATACCGAGAAACCGAACAAGAATAATAAAATACGTGTGTTAGAGAGAATTAGGCAGGCATTCATGGATTAGAACGAGAACAACAGCTGGCTGACCGACTGAAGGAAGGAAGCAGGACAGCAGGACTCCACCACTACCTCCGAAGGGATACAAAGGTATTGTTTAGGAAATCTTTTCATGTAGAAAATTCAGGGTTCTCCATTTAAGTGTCCGGAGTAAAATTTATGAAGTTACGCAATAATAAGATAATAAAGAAAATGGACGCTGAGAAAACTGAAGCCTCTGTTTCAAAAGAGATTCCTTGTGCAGAGCCTTTAAATGAACAAAACATAAATATGGATGATAATATGAATGCGACTAATGATATTGTGCCTGAATTTCATAATGTAGTAGCATGTGAAAGTGAAGTGATTCCCACTAGTACTAATCAGAGTAATAATACCGACATGAATTTATTGAGTAACACAATTTTGACACAAGTAGGAGCAATAATGGCTCAAGTGACTGCTCAATTGTCTGACATAACCACTCAAATGAGCACGCAATCGGAACAAATGAAAACACAGTTAAATGCACAATCTGAACAAATGAAAACACAATCTGAACAAATGAAGACACAGTTAAATACACAATCTGAACAGTTAAAAACACAATTAACTACTCAATCAGAACAAATTGCAAGATTGAACACTCAGTTAATTGAACAAGGTAATAAATTGAAAGAAACGGTAGAAAAACAAAGAAAAGAAGTTGAAAATAACTTGAAAGAATTAGATTCTAGGGTCACAACTCAAATTGCCAATTCAGAAAGTGTATTATCCGGGCAAGTTGATTCTGTCCGAGGGCAGGTAAGTGAAATTCAGCGTGTGACTGTAAATATGCAATCGGAAATAGACCGATTGAGACAGCAGGTACGAGACCATGAATTGTCTATTGAGAATAGGGAAAACCCACCTGTAAACACCCCTGTTACCAACTCGACCGCCTCTCTCCCAATAAATAATTTTCAACTACCGATTCCACAGGAACTTCCCACTCCATTATTTAGATCTAATAACGGATTGAACTTACCTTCCACTAGTGGAAATAATTCAATGCAGGACATAAATACAGCAAATAGTGTAAATAATTATGCACTGAGTAATAATGATTTACCATTACCCACCTTTGAAGACTCACAAAAGACAAATCCTGTGAGGTATTTGAGTGACTTAAAAACTTATTTCCGGTTACGAAATGTACCAGAAAACCTCAAAATGGTTTTAATTTCTCGATCCCTACAGAAGTCAGCACTTAGATGGTTTCATGTTATAAATGATACTCAAAGCTTAGATATGCAAACTTTCGAGGAGGCCTTTTTGCAAGAGTACTGGTCGAAATCAACACAGGAACGTATCAGAAACCTCATTTTTTATGGTAAATATGACCGAAGTTGTGGAATGAATTATTTAGAATATTTTATTTCCTTGTGTGATCAAAAACAACTCCTGATTCCAAAAATTGATGAGCAAAGTTTCATTCAAGCCCTCTGTCTTCGTTTTCCAACCTCAATAAGAAATAGTTTGATAGTAGCCTCTCCACAAAATACCAGCGATATGTTACGATTATTGAAATCCTTGCAGGAGGTACCCAGTCAACCAATAAGAGTAGGACAAAATCCTCAGGTGCCGGATGCAAATAATCAGAAAAAGACCATAAATTATGTGCATACCGGACCAGAGAATTTTGAAAGTGAGGTCGGGACACCGGAAAATAATAATAATCAAATGCAGAATACAAGGAGGGAAAATTTCCATTCGCCCAGTTCACAGCGAAGAAGCCCGGAGCCCTATTGGCAAAATTATGACTATCAGAGAGGCACACGAAATCCATTCTGGAGAAATGGAGGCAATAGGACAGGTAATAATAATAGTAACTATTCCCGATACAGGCCTTACCCTAATAATAATCAGCAGTACCAGAGATCCTACGGACGAGGCAGAAACTCGTATGGTAATTATTCGCGAGGCAGGAATTTTCCAAATAATCGTGGCAGAACCCCCTCTTGGTATTATCGGAGCCATTTAAATCAGGGATATTTTCGTCCTCAATTTCGTGGTCGTGTAGTGGATAACCGATACATAAGAAATGACAACAATAACAGGTTTGCCCGTGCCGAAGCAGAGAATCGTCCCAGATCCCCTAATGAGAGGAATAGTAGAACGACGAGTAGGCCAAACACTCCACCAGCTGACGTAGCTTTAAACGCTTAAGGGCTTTTGTAATACCTCCAACCGGAAGCCCTGCGTCTATTTGCAATTCTGGAGGAAATATAAACTCCTCTGAAGCCTGTAGAAATGATCACAATACAAATGTAAATAATACAAATGACACAAACAGGATAGGAGTTCCCATTGTAAATATGAACCCACATATCACTCCTACCCCAACAATGAACACAATAAGTGACATTTCGTCTTAAAAAAAAAAAAAAAAAAAAAAAAATAATCCGTTGATACATGACAATACCACAACACCAACACCAGAAAACCATGCACAACTCAGTAACTATAAAACAAATACTCCCAGTTCAGAATATGAGCGCCCAATTGGCTGTTGGCCAGAAAAGGTGTAGAATCACAGATCAATGTTTAGTTCCAGTAACTATAAAAGGGCAGACATTGGAAATATTATTTTTAATTGTCCCAGGTTTGAATTTACCCATTATAGTAGGTTGCGAAATATTTCGGAGATTACAAGCCATATTAAATTTCCGTAGTAATTCTTTGGAATTTATAAATGAACAGGAAAAAGAAGTTGTAATACATTTTAACGTAACAGAAACAGTTGAAAGAGAGAATTCCCCAGATATTGGAGAAGAAAGTTTTTTTGTTGAATACCTTCAGGCTGGACCTCATCCCCTTGTAAGAATTAGACCAGGCACTTCAGACACAGCTGACCGCACAGCAGGTAGCCTCCCACCCCAAATGAACTCTTTGCAAAAGGAACTTGACCCAGATTTTGCTCCACACGAAACAGTAAACACAAATAATTTTAGCATTGTAAATACACAACCACCATTCAGAAGTACAGGAAATTTTGTTCAACACTTCGATACTGATGATGAAGATGAATTAGAATTCATATACATATAAAATTAAATTTTCTTTTTTTTTATCTTCACCTTCCCAGATTCAATGTAAATAATCAAACCTTCTAAGCCTAAACACACCATGGTACAAACTTGCAAATCAGAGGAGGAATATCGAAACAGAATTGTTGATGGATAGCAGGGAACCCCTCAAGTATTATCTCAGTGAAAATATCGGTAATTAGAGGTATCAAAATGATAAAGAAATTGACTGACAATAAGGACTTCTCGGATGAGTAAAATAATTATAGTGTGATTTCTTCGTGATTAGTGCCTTGTTCCAACATATGTTGTCAAAGGGACACATATGAATACTAAAATCCTACGGTTGAGTAAAGACGCCTTAATGTAGTGAATAATAGAAAATGGACGGATGAAAATGGTTATTACATAAGATGTAGATCATTTGCAAACACTACATAACTAGATGGTACATCGAGATTTGCTCTGTCCTCTAGGAATTTGTACATAGTTAGCTATAAGTTGTAAATAGATTGGCTAATTCCCGTATTGAATTGAAATGTTGAGGGGAAAAAGGCATTAATTTCGGCTAAGTAATCACACAATTATTTGATTTAGATTAAGTTTTAACTAACACTTATATGATGTAAAAATCTTAAAAGCCTCACACATTTTGGAAAAGTTAAAAGACAAAAGAAAACACATTTTATGACCCAAATTTATTTTGCCTGATTTTGAAAAATTTCAAAAGTATAAATAAATTATTTTATACTATTTGTATATCTAAGGAATTTCTTCTAACAGCTGACCAATCTGATAGGAAATGTAAGAAGGTAAAATGCAAAAGGAAAATAAGGTATAACAAGGTATGAATATAAGGTAAAGAGTATTGGTAAATAAACATATATGCATATGAAATGGTGTGAAATGAGAATTATTAAGTAGTCAAATAGGTAAAGACTACCGGTGATGTGAAAACAAAATGGTAGAAATAAAATGATATGATGGATAAAGAATCAAACTATGTAGATTGGTGAACGCACAAAGTTGTGAAGGAATCCTCTTTTGAAATTGTAAAGGAGCAATATACATGAAAATTTGGTCTAAACTTACCTAACCACTGCATAGAAAATCGAAGTATGAAGAATTATGGTGACAAGTGTTAATAGAAGGCAAAATGAAGAAAGATAAAATGTGAAATATTACAATATATTAAGGGTTATAAATTGAAAAATGTTATGTTTAACATAAATTGAAGGACACGTGAGGACAGTCATCATATATTCAATTGAAGTGTGGAATTCTACAACAAGGTATTGTTCATATATGTATTTGTAATTGTTTTTGAATTTATGTGTTTTTTTTTTAAATGTTGAACTAGGCGATATACGAATGTTGCACAGAGGAAACAATTAATGAAAAAGGAATTAAACGGATATTTAAAAGAAAAATGCGGTAAATGAATTAAAAGGATATTTGAAAGAAAGAGGCGATATAATAGAGAAAGCGATTAAGTGAGAAAATTGGCTAAATTAAATAATTTTGATGAAGAGAAGCTAGGACATAGGAGAATTTGAAAGTGAGGGTATCAAAAGTTTTAAAATCATGCATTACTAGTAACCATGAATGTTTACTACAAATTACCTGATTATTAAATCTTTTAATACGGACATTTGCAACTGTTTCACGGACTGACCAGACCACCCACGACATTTCGACTCCTAAAGACAAGCAAAACGCATTACACCGGTGACCATTCAGGACTTATTACGACAAAACGACATATAGCATAATAAAACAAATTACACCTTTAGAAGGAGGACATTAAGACCTACAAGATGACATATTACAGTTCATTTCGCTATTTAATTGAATTACCCTTTGATATCAAAATCTATTTATACACAGTAATAATTAGCCGATATAGGTCAGACTTATATCAAAATACTTCTAAAATTAAGGACAACATTTTTATGACCATTAAAGGACATCAGGACTTATATTATAAGACTTAATGATTGATTTATCTTAAACAGGAAATGGGTCGAACCCGATTCCCGACTCTCTGTCTCCAGACATAAATTGTCACTTTTGACAGGTTGCGTGAGGGAATACAGCGTCTTTTAACTGTAAGATGCTGAGAAGGAAGCTTTAGATACCAATTTGAGTGGACCAATAAGAACTCATGTGTGATCAAAAAGGGCATATAGGAAGTATAATTAGCCAATAGAAAAACAGAAGAGTAAGGAAAAAACTTCGTTACGAGAGCAGCATTTGGAAACAAATGAAATAAACTAACTGGGTCTTGCATCACGGAACGTCGTAGGGAGAGGATGTGTATTTTATCCGCGCTATAAAAATAAGATTATTAGAAATATTAGCAAGTCCGACGTAGATTTTATTAGCAGCGCGTTAGTCTAGTGAAGAAGTACTTTAAAGTGACAGTAAATTGAGTATAAGTCTTGCATCACTGAGAGTCGTAGGAAGAAGACGTATATTTTATCCGCGCTATAAAAATAAGATTATTATAAGTTTTAGCAAGTTCGACGCATAGTTGATTTAGAAGCGCGTAAGTAGAGTGAAGAAGTATATTGTAATAGAAGCGCGTTGATAGTGAAGGACAGTATTTTTCAAGTGATTATTAATTAAAGATATTTTATCCGCGCTATATAAGTAAGATTTTATACACGAAAGAAAAGACTAACATTGAAAGTAGCCAGTAAATATGATTGAAGTGCGCCGTAGGACATATCATATATATATTGACATTCTGTGCAACACACGTTAAAAGCCTCCTATCAAAATTAAAATAAATCAGAGAACATTAAATATTGGATTAATAGAAAGATCTTGTGTTGTTTCTCATATTCTCCTTTAATTCGAAATTAACCACGGAGATAAGACGATCTTCTCTACTGACTGACTAACCAGGCAAATCAACTACCTCTGGCGATTCGGAACTGGTCCACAATATAAATCTATCTGTTTATTAACAGGTTGGCGCCCGTGGACCGGTGAATTTGTCTTTACAAACCGAATTGCTGGGGAGCAGTTTTCTTTGTGATTAAGACCGCAACGAAGACTGAGGCAGGTGTGGGGAACAAACATCCCCAAATCAGCCCCATTTTACAAAATACACTTCTTTCATTATAATGGCACTTTCTTTAGACATTTATCCATGTAAATAACCACTAGACTGCTCACAATTTTGGTACTTATTTTCTATTAATGGCACTTAAAGATACGGTATGTTATAGATAGACAGATAGATCTTTATTTGCTAGATACATCAAAGTGTATAGCAAGGTCAGAGTAAGAAATGCATACATGCATGTACATGTACAGAGTTTGATAAAATAGTAATTTAAAATAATCTGCTACTAAAATACTCATCCATCGTGTACATAGGATTTGAGATCAATGTTGATCTAACTGTCTGCTTGAATGCTGGTAAAGAAAGATTTTTAATGTTGTCAGGAAGTCTATTGCATATAGTTAATGATATAACATCACAACTATTTTGTGTTTTATTATATTTGCATTTAAAACATATTTGTGTGAACTATTTTTCATGTAGTTATGATTGTAGAACAAAGAGTGTACCTATCGATGTTTCTCATGATATAAAGAAGACAGTCTAATATGCAGGGCCATATTTCTAAATAGGCTAAGTAGGCTGCAGCCTAGAGCGGCAAATTTTCAGGGGCGGCAGTTGGGCAATTTATTCAATAGTTAAAATGAAGTATTTCAGACGTTAATACTATTTTCTGTACGAATTTAAGAATACATGTTACTTAAAAATATGTTTTAGTCCTTCTACACAGCCTACTTTCTAAAACTATAACATAATACAAATTCACTACTTTGTATTGAGGAAAATACAACAAAAACACTTTCATATGAACACATTATTAACAAGTTTGCCATTAAGAAATCTCATAAGAAAGCTATGTAAATTTGAACATGAAGATTACGTGGGGTGAGTTATTTTAGAGAAGTTTGTATATTTTTCAACAAATAAACCAGTAATTAACTACATTTTGTGTAATTTTATTTCACCGTGTTGGACAACTTAAATAAAATTGAACACAGTTCTTCAATTACGCAAAAGATATTCATTAGCATTAAAATATAAAAATATGTTTAAAATAGTGATCACTGATCTCCAAGAACAAATTAATTAATTAATTAAGAAACCCATTTCATTTTTTAATGAATCTTAAAAGAAGCAAGTAAAAAATCAAGTAGATAACTAATTTTATTATATAATTTATTATGTAAACCATTAAAATTGTAGTTTTATCTGAACTAAATGAACTTTATGTTTAAAAAAGATGAAAACACCAATGAACTCTATCCTTTTGTTGTATAAAACAAACGTATTAAGCAAATATGAACTATAGACTTTAGCCTATAGGCGGCATACTCTGAAATCCGGCCCTGCTAATATGAACATTGATCTTAGAGCTTAGAGTCAGAATTCTCATTTTTATAAATAAGGGCCTACAATGTACTCTAAAAGACACCCAATACATAATTCTTATCACTTTCTTTTGCAATATAAAAAGTTTGTTTACTGAAGTACGGATGCCTCACAATAGGTTTCCATAGCTTAAGTAGTTATGTATATGTCCATAATAAACTGTCAGTAAACATTCTAGGTTAAGATAGTTTCTCAAAATCCTTATAATGAATAATCCCTTATTCAATTTTTTAGATATAGGCCTACTATTTATATGTGAATGCCAACCCAAACCAGCTTCAAGGAACTTAACAGATCTATCAGAATAATTATTTATTTGAGATAAATTAAATGTAATAACAGCCACTTTAGCGCTGTTAAGAGCCAGATTATTGGATTCACAACACTTCTTTGTTTTGTTAGAAATTTTGTTAATTTTTGTACTTAAAATCATAGTGCTTTTGCAAGAAAATTTGACAGCTAGATCATCGGCCAACAGAAAAGGCATTCTCATCACATACATTGCAAGGTAAGTCAATAATATAAATAATAAAAAATAGTGGACCTAGCATGGAACCCTGTGGAACACCATGTTGAACCTATTTGTATACAGAAGCCATTCCATTTAGTATGTGGACAGACTGATGTCTTAAATAGGTAAGTTCTTACAAAATTTACACTATCATAATTAAAACCATAAAATTTAAGTTTCTCTAAACGTATTTCATGTGATACCGTATTGAAGGCCTTTTTTCATATAAAAAAATTTGCTATTTACGAAATTGCCTCTATCCAAACATTGAAAACATTCCTTACTAAAAGAAATTAATCCACCAATATTGTACTACGAGCAGTCCTGAAACCGAACTGATGGCCCTTAAACAATAAATTTGTTTCAAAGTAGTCACTAATTTGTTTATACATAAGAATCTCAAAAACCTTCCATATGGTTGGTAATATGCAGATAGGCCTGTAATTGTTATAATCAGATTTATTCCTATTTTTATAAATGGGAATAACTTGAGCATACTTGAATGCATCGGGAAAGCTGCAAGTTTCAAAACAGCATTTATAAATGTGTATCAGAGGCTCACAAGTGTACATAGAAGCTAATTTAAGGATTCTGGAACCAATTCCATATACGTCTAACATGTGCTATTGTTAAGTTTTAAAATAGTACTCTAAACATCCTCAACGCCAACATGCTAAATGTAAACTCACTATTAGGCATAGAGTGGTCATTTACTAGAGTCGTAGCATTATTACTACTAACAGGTATTTTGTTTAGAATTTCATTGACTTTGATTGTGAATTGAAATTTTCAGCATTCATGTCAGATGATAGATGTACAATTATTATTTAAAAAACGTAGATGCTGCATTCCAAATTGATTTTGTCTTGTTCTTAGCATTGTGGAATAGTAATTCATGTTAGTTTGTTTGAGTAGACTTTTGTAATGTTTCACAAGAACATTGTATTCACATTTGAGTTCAAGCAGATCGTATCACATATATAAATCATAGTAAAATATACAAGTCTTTTTCAAATTTCGAAGTTGAACTGTATACCACTTATGAAAAGCGTTAAGAAAGTAATTGACTGTCATTTACATTACTTTATAACATATACAACTGAAGCCCGTTTACATTTCTTAATAAAGATATAAAATAATACTGGTTAAAAAACACACACGCACACATACACATATGTATAACACACTTAAACTTCACTTATGGTTAACATACTTGATTGACCTTCTTAAAGTACGATTCTTATAAAAGTTAATTTTTTTGTCACTAGCAATGTTGGCTATAAAAAGAATGGCATCATGGTCAGAGTAAATTAAATAGTAGGGAGGACTCTTGCTGTGTATTTGTTGTTGTGTATAGAGGTAGCAATGATATCAATACAGTTTTCAAACCTAGTAGGTTTGTAAATGGTCTTACTTAATCCATAGGAATTAAGCATTAGCATAAGCATTAGAGCTAGATATTATATCAATATTAAAATTACATTCATATGCTTATTGTTTGTGTATAACAAAGCGAAAAATCCATCAAATCTACTCAGAAAATCTTCAAGCCTATCTATATTTCTTTCTGGATTTCTGTATATTGAAGCACACATAACATATAAACTACTGATAAACCTAGTACAAATTACAAATGCAAAATCTATGGCCAGTGGCGTAGCAAGCTTAGGTGGTACCCGGTGCGGAAAATTTCTTGTCACCCCCCCCCCCATTTAAATTACGAAAAGATGGAATAGTTCCAAGTGTTATTTTTTGGATAGTCAAAGGTAATCCCACGAGAGTTTAAGAAGTTATCGATAGATGCAGCTGCAACGAATAATTGATCTGGTGTAGGCCTAGCTCGTAAACTCAACGGATTATACAAAATTGGTTTTGTTATATAAAAACAAAACCAAGCTCCGAAATCATGGCATACTATGAATCAACCATCCATAAAGCGATTCGAGTTACCATGTTGTCGCCATGTTGTAACCAGTGCTACCAATGGTGCATATAAGACATAGTTAACCTAATTCAGCCAAATGTGTTTAGGATTAAGGAAAGACATACATATCAAGCACATTATGCTGTACATTGTACATTGTACTGTTAAGCGACAGTAAATGCTATTATTATTATTATTATTATCATTATTATTATTATTATTAATCTAAAGTACGTTATAGTCAGACAGATATACATTGTTTTCATGAGCGACAGATTCACGAATTGTGGGTGTTACCCTTAATAAAGCGAACATCTTTTGTTTCACATATTTCTAGGCCAAAATACACTCCCGAAATTGTGCAAAGCTTTCTTCTGGAGTGATTTTCTTATGCTTTTATATTTTGTTTTCCAAGCAAAATCTCAAATTTTGGAAAGATGAATTTTGATAAGAGGACAAAATTTTGTATTTATGTCAGGTACCTTTCAAGATGTGAACCGAAGATTGGAGACAAGTTTACCTTATTTTTACATAAAGAATGTTTTCTCGAAAACGGCTCTTACGATTTTCTTTAAATTTTGCACGTGGGTTACTTATACTAAGAGATAAAAGTTTTATTTAAAACACTTTTTCGAAATAATTCTCTGAAAGGTAGTTTTAGCCACCCACTCTGAATACGCGCTCTTTGCAATACGGCCTCTTGCAACGGAAAATCGTACGAAAACAAAATTTTGCATTTGGGTTAGGTACCTTTTGGGGATGTGACACGAAGATTGGAGACGACATTCTCTTATTTTTAAGGGGAGGCTAACTTTTATTTGGGCAGAGGAAGTTACGTGAATTGTACATCAGATTTTTTTATAGCTTGATCCTAATAAATTTCATAAACAAGTAATGTAAGTATTTTACGGGACTGTATTATTAATAATCTATTCTTAAATATGCGCACCAGGGCCGTAGCAAGGTCCTTCTGCGCCCTTGGCGAGTTTGACAAATCTGCGCCCTCCAATACTGAACAGTTTTTTTTTAATTGATATAAAACTGTTTATTATTTTAATATAAAAACAGTTATTATCAAAGAAAACCTAAACCACATTTTGAAAATGAACTAAGTGTTGGACTTTATTTTCAGGCGATTGAACTACTTAAAAATAATGAAATCATAAAATCTAATATCAAAAGTAAAGTACATAATTGGCCTGAGGCCTACTAAAATGTTTAACATATTAATTTAATTAATTTAATTTTAATTTTTTGGCCTTCATAGGATCACTTTAGTCAGGTTTCTGGTTGAGGTTTTTCTTCTTTTTGTCAGCCCAGTACTTATTCATCCTTTCTGACCGCAATTTAACATATTAATATAGGTAAAAGTTTTTTTTTTTTTTTTTTTTCGAATGTTGAACCACTTTCATCTTAATAATAACGTACATTTTAATTTTTATTGTCGTTATATCTTTCCATACTGTTTATGATTTATGTTATCATACTCTGTCAATAAGAAACGTGTTAATTAAAGAACGTTGCATGACTGCTTTTTGTTTGTAGACAATCGGCACAATACTACAGATAGTTCACGTGCAGTAATTTTTAATAACCTGAAAGATTTCTTCCATTAACTTGGAATTTTTATTGCTTGATAAATTGCACCAGTCTAAAAAAAAGGCGGGATTTTTCATGGTTAATTTTGCACCCTCTTTATACCTGCGCCCTTGCTGGGGGCCCATCTTGCCACAGCCTAGCTACGGCCCTGATGCGCACATACCAGTTCAAAATCTAGATTGCCGAAGACTTCGAAGTCAACTCACATTCAAAGTTTATTTTCGTCAAAGTCATGACTGCCGCAGCGGGGTAAAATTGGTTGCGGCTTGAGTGATATAAAATATCACCGATTGTTGAAGTCTCATTTAAATTAAGAACACTGCAGAGACAAGCATCGGCAGAAATAAACACCCCTCCCCCTAACCATAATATTATTGTTTGTATCAACACAGCGGCCAGTTCAGCCGCGTTTTATTACCTTTGTTGACTCCATTTAAAACTAAAAGAAGTGTCAATACGCATGTTGACGTGTTAAGCTTATTTAATTGTTTAAAATAATATTATTATTTTCTTTAAATTCCCTAGAGTGATGTTTTACTTACAAAGATATATTTTTATTTTGTAACCCCCCCGTGATGGCACCTGGGGCGGTCCGCACCCCCCTTCCTACACCACTGTCTATGGCTACACTACTTATAGGGCAGTCAGTAGAGGTATTGTATGATGAAAAGGTGGTGTAGAAGATTTTATTTTTTAACTTGTATATATGGATACAAACATGTAAAAATAAAAAATGCTAACACGGGCGAACTCGGGAAAACTTTTGGCACCAAAAAAACATTGAAATTTTAGGACATTTTTGGTTTTTCCGCTATACCTCCTAAACGATGCATCCTAGCGAAAAAGTTATGATATAATTAATTAAAGAGCACTAAATTCTGCGTCGAATGAGTAATACAACGTAATAATTCGGTTAGATAGTATTGTCTAAAACCACGGTCAAAGAACAACGATTTTTTCCAACTTTGCCAAAAACTGAGATATAGTACTATGTATGAGTCTGCAGCTTGGAAATGAGTACTCTGAGAGAAAAACTCAAAAATAAAAGTTGTAGAGCATCAAATTCTGCGTCCACTGAGTACTAAAATTTAGTTTTGGTCAAGTACACCTCTCGAAATTGGCAATCTGCTGGTGCCCGGCAATTGGCATATGAAGGTACCTGTGAGTTAGAACGCTTCAACAGTACCGGTGTATATCCTACAGAGTTATTCTTGCTTTAGTATCATCAAATAATAATTTTCAAAATGTGAATATGGAGAAAACAAAAAATATGAAAACATGAGTAAGGGCTGTGTTCACCAACGCCGATAATGTCTGATCCTGGTTTCTAGACTGTAAAGCTGCGATATTGATCATTTTGCCTTTCACCCGTTACAGTAACTTGGATTTTCGATAATATCCAAGGTAATCTTTACCAGTGAAATATCGGCCAGGAAAACAGGATAAACCAACATTTGAAAATGATGCGAGTTGACTACACACTATTTTCTCCACTTACCAAATTTTTTTGGTAGAACATGTTTCACATATGTTCATATGCATCCTCAACTACTTGTCAACTGCCGAGCCTTGCTTGCTAGGAGAATCTCCATGAGTCCCTGGTGGCGGTTTTATGTATTTCCTGATCAAATTATCTTCTGCGGGAATTTCAAAATTCATTAGCTGGTTTTCAAATAAAACCGCCACCAGGGACTCATGGAGATTCTCCTAGCAAGCAAGGCTCGGCAGTTGACAAGTAGTTGAGAATGCATATGAACATATGCGAAACATGTTCTACCAAAAAAATTTGGTAAGTGGAGAAAATAGTGTGTAGTCAACTCGCATCATTTTCAAATGTTGTTACACTCCACTGTGAACGTTCCGACCAGAGTTTTTTTGAAGGATAAACCAAGCTAACTGCGACATCAAGATGGTGCCTAGGTGATTGGAACATCTGATCAACATGAGAGATAATCGCAGTGACAAGCAATACGAAGCAGAACACAAAATAAGGCACCCTAATGGAGAAAGGAACGTATGTCGACATCTATGACGACATTAATTTCTGCGCAAGATTCAAGGGGAAAACAAAATTATCTGCTATATGCCACGCCCCCCAAAACAGTGAGATATCTAGTTAGCATTTGTAGAACTACTAGCTCACGACAGCGTGAGCAGAAACTTTCTGTTGCTATGGCAACTTGTACATTTAGCAGCCAATAGTCAACCTTCCCCCTGCTGTTTCACACAACAGCCGCTACATGACGTTGGTTCTCTTATGAAAAATTTAAGGATCGGACAAGTAGCAGACAAAAACCAAGCTTTTGAAAACCAAGATGACAAACAATGTGGTGAAACCTGAAAGGTTTAATATTTGAGATAAAGGATTAATCATAGTTTTTATTATCCACGATAATGAGAAATTTTATCCGTGTTTGTGAACACAGTCCTAAATAAGAAAAGATGAGTGTAATTTTAAAACACGTAAGAATTATACACCATACCGATATTTTATTAATTTACCATGATGTAATATAGGGTAAATAAACCAAGGAGCCCAGTTCCTCTATTACCATCTGTGGAGGTGATAGGAAGCTCTCACCATCCTCCTCGGGCCCAATAGCTGTTTGAAGTGATCTTTGTTATCATCATCGGTGGATAAAGTGTTGTCACATTGTTGACCACAGTAGTGCTTGCATATGGAAGAGCACTTCAGACCAGCCTTACGGCAAGAGCAGGCTGTACTACACGCTATCTTGCAAGGGCATGACACTGTCTTGAGTAGAGATGAGGGAGTCATGTATCTGGTGGATTTAGTGGCACTAGACCCGCATTACTACACACCCATCCTCTTTCTTCCTAGTTCATTGTTTTTCCCAATCATGTCTGCATTTGATGGAAACACCAGTATGAATGGTGGTGTGCAGAATCGTAAGTTCCGGTAGGTGGCAGTCTTGCGAGGTCCACTTTTCCCTTGGCTACTGCTGGTGTGAACGTAGAATGGTGCAGTTTGTCCAGAGCTACGTTGGTGGGATCTCCAGTGTAGAGGCCACCAGCCTCATCAATCTCATTATGGCCGGTGAGTGGGTTGATGAAGCGTCAGGAGATGTCCTGAAGTTCTTTCGAAAAGGTGACCATTCTGCTCAGCTTCATCTTTCCTTGACCAAAAATAGACGTTGTATCACATCCACTAAATGCGTGGATGAAAAGGATGTAGCTGGATATGGATTGGTCGAATTTGAAACATGTTCTCAAATATTTGCATATCAGCAGCTTCAGAAAGACCAAGTTGATGCATGGCTAGCCAAGCCCTATCATAAGCACAAGGAGGTCTATGTCCTCTCCAATTATTGTGACATTTTCGTGCTCCTTGGCCTTGGAAGTGGTGGTGTTAACAATGAGCAAGTCATTACCTTCTTGGGCCTGATTGACTTTAATGTCACAATCTTCGAAGTAACTTTCCAGGACTTCACTGAGACGACTTTTATTAAACTTATTGACCAAAAACTTTTCCTGAGTGACTTAAAAACTAAAGTAAACTCCGTGGTGCGACATCCCCAAAGGGACAAGGCCTACCAACCGACCGCTGCATCATCTACCTACAGGCAGATGGCAGGATTGGGAGGCATGTGGTCAGCATGCCGACACCCACGGACGTTAATGGTGGTTTCCATGACCGGAGCTGCTACTTCTCTATCAAGTAGCTCCTCAGTTCAAATCACGAGGCTGAGTGCACCCCTACCAGACCTCCCTACCTCAGAAAAATCCGAGGTACCGGGGATCGAACCCGGGCCGACGGATCCGTAGTCAGCGACGCTAACCACAAGACCATGCCGGCGGTCTCCTGAGCGACTTGGTTAATTATATTTACATCAAAGATTACTTCAGGGGAATGGTGAATCTTCAGTCGCTGCAATAACTCAGATCTTTTGGTGCCACTCTGAGCAGGGTATCTGTCGAACACAGTGGCAACTTTCGTGGACCCATAGTGTATTTTTTAAAAAGAGGACTAACTCTTGGCGATAGTTGCAAAGGACGCATTGCATTGCCAAACAACTTTATGCGAAATACTGTCACTCTACTGCAGCATTGGAGGGAAGTGGGATGAATGCTGTGTACACCAGACATATACTAAATGTAATTATACTTAAAATATTGTTTATTATTATTACTATTATTATCATTATTATTATTATTATTATTAAGAAATGTGATAGAAAGATACTTTTGGTTTGGTTGGCTAGAGCTGCAAATCACAGGTACCTTCATGGGATCCTTATGCCAATTGCCAGACACCGGGAGATCACCAATTTCGAGAGGTGTACTTCACCAAAACTAAAAATTTTGGTATTCAGTGGATGCAGAATATGACGCTACAACTTTTATCTCATGAGTTTTTCTCTCAGAGTACTCATTTCCAAGCTGCAGACTCGTATATAGTACTATATCTTTTTTTTGCAAAGTTGGAAAAAATTGTCATTCTTTGACCGTGGTTTTCAACCATACTACCTGACCGAATTATTATGTTGTGGTACTCTTTCGATGCAGACTTTAATGCTCTTTAAATAGTTATATTGTAACTTTTTCGCTAGGTTTCATCGTTTAGGAGATATAAGGGAAAAACAAAACAAAAAAAGTCCTAAAATTCGAGGTTTTTTGCTGCGAAAAGTTTTCCCAAGGTCGCCCGTGTTAGCATTTTTGTTTTTTACATATTTATATCCATATATACAAGTTGAAAAAATAAAATCTTCTACACCACCTTTTGTAACATACCCCCCTGTATGGTCTATTATGTCAATGGTATTAATTCCAATTAAGTTATTCTTTATAAAAATAGCAGAGCCACCATGATTACACTTGTCTCTACAATAGCAGGCGGCTAAGTAGTAATCAGATATTTTGATGGCATTAATTTCAGTATATTTTAACCAATGTTCCACTACACAAAGAATGACAATTTTTTATTCTTAGAGAACATTAGAGATATAATAAATTTTATTTGAAATACTCTGGACGTTCCAGTGAATAACCTTTATACAGTTAATACAGAATATACAATTAAATACAGTCAAACCAGTTATTTGTAAGTTTCGTCTGAAACAAGAACACAGCATGCATTTCTTGAAGTTTTAGACTGACTTAAGCAATCCTGGATTGAACTCAAACCGGATTTATATACTGAATTTATTGTATATGTGCTATATGTGAAATATTTTCGTTCCAGTTAATGTATTACAGAAATTTATTACCGTACCTTTCATATATTGCCATGCAAAGTACATAAAATATATCCGAGAAGAGCACGGCCAGCAGAGATGTGTGCTGATGGATATTGTAAGTGCTTTCCTACAGTAAATGCAATACTGTAAATTATGAAAGCCTACACTTTCTCCTCTTTCTCTTTTACACTGTACCTTACACATTGTTTTATCCAAAAGGAAGAACAACTGAAGTTGGATTGCCCAACCGAAGAGCAAATTCATTGGTTATTGCTTGCTGAGTAATTGATTGATCAACACGTTAATTTTTAGAGGATTTTGTTCGAAAAGAGACTATATTTCCTCTCTGTCCTTCCACATTGTAGAACTCGTTGAATGATTAAGATTAAGATTCTTTATTTCCGCCATTAATCATCCATCTAGATAGAGATAGGCATTGTCCAAATAGTACATAGTTTACATAGCAATAAAAAATACAATGTGATACAGTCAATTCTTTTGTGATGCTGACATTTGTTTCCGCGTTTCCTAATCGTAATATTATGTCACTTCTCTTCAATATTACACTCTCCTTTTCCTTAGTGATATCTTGACAGTGAAGACTTAACAAACATAATAATTTTAAATCCACAATCTACTGAAAACAAGAGCTTGAAAATATGTGTTACACTGTAGTCAGCAATCCTAAAAACATAAAAAATATTAACATTGGACGTTATAGCCGATATATTTATCCGAAAATGTATAAAAATATGTTGTTTTATGGGGTGTGTCATAAGAAGCGAGGTTGTATAGAGGCTGCGTCCAAAACATCCCCAGTCAGCTACAAAGGGAATGGAACTCTTTTGAGTCTGATCCTCATCTGTAGAGATTAGTAGGATCTTCTCACCATGTGCGGTTGTCCCCGCCACTACCTGCCATGAAAGTCAGGTGTTGTTGCAAAATCATGTTATTTCCTGAAGACTTCAGTACATTTTAGCAGCTGTGCTTATTCTGCATTTCTGTTAAATCTATATCTGTATCTTCATACAACTTGAATGTATGTATGTATGAATGGAACCCCACATAGGGGGGAGAGGTGGGTTGGGAATGACCCTAAGCACGTAGGCCACTTCATACAACTTAGTGTTTGACTTATTGTTAGTTCTTAGATTGAAAAGAATTTTTACTTTTGCCAGTACCATAGGTACTATTGGTAGAGGAAGTATTGTTTTCGAACCCGAAATTCAAAATTAAATTTTTAACATAAGTACAAGTTTTAAGGTTCCTTGAATCCAAAAATACTATTTTCAGAAACATGTGTGTGTGAACAGTCTAGCTCAAGAACAATTGGGTTAGGTAATTGCTGGGGATGTGACACGAATATTGGTGATGACTTTCTCTTACTGTTTACATTACTTTACACTAAGAAACATTCATTTTTCATGATTTTCTTGAAATTGACTCGAACAATTTTGATCTTGCATATAAGGTGCTTATATCAAGAGGTAACACTTTTATTTGAAACATTTTTTCGAAGAAATTCTCTGAAGAGTAGTTATAAGTCAGGTACTGTTCATACAAAGCCAGTCTTGCCTGGTGAATAATAAATCTTTGAATCAGGCTGAATCAACTGACTTTGCACTCCTTGCAATACAATCTCTTATTGTATGTTAAGTGAGAAAGGTGCATTGCTCATGCTTAGAGTAACGAAAGTTTCTGGAGTGCATCAAACCAGATTTTATTTGGGTTATCCTTCAGAGAACGACTTTCTCTTTATTTTTTATGACTTGCCATGAATAGAATTTCATTTTTTGTATTTTTCTTGAAAATGGCATTAACGATTTTAAATAGTCTGCATGAATTGTATAATATACATAATATATTATATACGGTACATTATGTATTATATTATGCTAACAGCAAAAACTTTTACTTGAAATTTTTTTCTTAATAAATTCTCTACAGGATAGTTATAAGTAGAGACGAGACTTTCATGCACTATAAAATTGCAAAATATGCATGCATTCATGCATTATCAAACCATGAAACATGCACTATCAAGGGAAAAATACACTAAAATATGCACTAACATTTATGGCCCAATATGAAATTTTTTAGTACACTTTATCTGAAATTATAATAGATCGCTTTTGGAACATTTAGCTGGAGGCATAGTAAAATCACAGAACACAATCACACTAACCACTGCACACACTGTAAAGATACTGCAGTTTTCCCGAGCCCTGACAAAGTACAATGCACCCCAAGTGCGGGCCGGAAATAGGTGGGGGTGGACAAAGGCAAGGTCAAATTCCTTTTCGCACATCTTGCGCCACTTCACAAACGTCTGTAAAAATGGGTAGTAAAAATCGAAGATAGGGAAACTTTGCCACGATGTCACTTTCTTGAAAACCCATTAAAACATGCATTTAAACTGAATATAATGTATACTATATGCATGATTTAGCCAAAAATGCCCTAAATATGCTTTATGCATGTTTTTTCCTCCAAAAAGGTCAAAACATGCAAACATGCATGGAAAAAGTATGCATATTTGGAACCAGAAAGTAATTACATGGGTAAGTACTCAGTTTGAGCTATGTCCTAAGTTCTCATAAAAACATGCATTTGCATGAAAGTCTCGTCTCTAGTTATAAGCTACCCATTTCATATAGAAATTTGCCTCACGAATAATGCGACTATGTAGCATTTTCTGAAAAAGTCTTTCTTTTTTTACTCGTTTCTTTTCTTTTTCTTTTTCTAACTTCTGAAGTATATATACTGCTTCTGTTTACATCCTCTCGAACTTGATTTTACCACACTCTCTGGTTGACATAAGAACAAAAGAAATAACATTTTTATTACCCAGAGCACAATAATAATAACTAGAACTAAAATGTACCGCCTTTATTTATAATAAATTAATAATAAACTATCAGAATTTACTCTTATACAATTCAACGGCCTTAAATAGCGTAATTACTTGCTCGCCCGCTTTGTGAAACATCAGGCATACTCGGCGATGTTCGTCTCTCTCGGTCTAAACTTTCACGAAAAGTACAAAATTAGGAAAACCATTTCTTTATTATGTAAGGCCTAAGTGAAACGAACACAATGAACAAATATTCTAATTTTATTTTTACTTACAATTTTCATAGCTCTGAACCACAAACATTTTTAATAATCTGCCAGTGTAAATTTCTTAAAAATCCTGGAGTCAATTAATAATGGCGGGCGAAACCACAGGCACCAACTGTAAAATATTGATAGTTTAACCAAGGAAGTATCGCGGACAATAAAAATCCAAACAAACCATTTCTTCCATTGAAAAATTATATAACTTCTGAAAATTACACTGAATTTATCAAATAAAATTCACATCATATTCATCTGTCAACAAACAGTTGAGAAACAATATGTATTATGTGTTCACAGGTTCCTTTGGAACTGCATCATCGAATCTGAGATCGTTTTCCCAGGGGGGGCGCTTTCTTATTGTGGAATGTACTCTGAAGCCGGAATTTTAGCTGTTTCATTAATTACTAATGGTTTAGTTTATGAATGATTCGCGTGCAAGTGTTAATAAATATAATGCTATAATAATTATTATACTCTTAATTTTTAATTATAAAATTAATTATCGTGGGCGAAGCCGTGGGCACCTCCTAGTAAATAACAAACCAACCAAACGATTTTTATTTGTAAGTAGGCCTTAGTGTTCCTTGCAAAAGAAATGCATACTGGTATTTATTTTGGAACTCCTATTTATGTTATGAATTTCGCCCAAAATGGCGTGTCTCTAAGGTTCCCTTGGATATACTAACATGCATTTGAATTCTTATGTCTAATATTAGCTTTTCACAGTTGATTTCTAAAGCAGTTGTAAAACGTATAATATTTATTATGCGATACACAGTTACATATAAATTTATTATGACTTTATTTTGTACTTTGTGAAAGGCTTTTAAATCTTAAACTGTGGCAACAACACGCATCTTAAGGTTTTGGCACATGCCACACATTTTCCTTCCTTCCTTTTCGGCTATTGTACTCCAAGATGGTTATGGAGGGTTGGGGTTATGGCACTGTATTAGACGGTTGCTGCGCCTGGGGATCCTTTGGACTTGGCCACTATACTAAGTGATTTCTTAAATACAGAGTTAATATGAAATTTAGAAGGGACCGTTATATTTTGCTGTTGTACCCAATACATTGTTACAAGCGACGTTGTTGTGAACTGTTTTGACTGTATTTAAAAAAAACCACTAATATTTATCTGCTAACAAAAGTAGAATTTTAATTACTTTATGATATTTTGGCTAAGACTTCCTAATTTGGGTATACACGAAAATACACACTCAAAATTGAGCACAACTACTGCAGTAAATACATTTTATGATTGAGCTGCTCAGGATAACAAAATGGTAATAAATTAAATGTATATTTTGGGTAGAGGGAAAATAAAATTCCCATTGACCTACAAATCTAAACAATATTTAAAAAAAAGTATTTTAGTTGTTCCAATTATATTCTCCCAAACAACTCATTCAATTATGGTCACTTCATAGAATGACTTTGAAAAAATAGGAAACATTATTTGTTTTCATTTGAACACTACCAATTTACTTTTAATTCAGACTGTACATGATGCAAAATAATAACAGGAACTATCACAAGGATTTGCAAGTTTCAATATCAAACTATCATTTATGATCTTTATACTTGTACAATTCTAATTAAAGATATTATACTGTACGAACAAGAGTGTAGACAAATGGTAACTATTAATATCTGTATAAAATCTCATTAGAAATAAACATTAAATAAATGAAAAAGAAATGGTAACTTTTCTTAGAAAAATACTGAAAATGGCACAAATAATAATTATTACTTTACGGCTTCTTATAAACTTATTTACTTGCATCATTTTGTAAGACATTACTGTATATCTGAAGCAATGTAAAAAATCAAAGTAACAACTATAATTTAGAGTTTTAACTACACTATTTCCTTAACATCGTTAATACAATATTATCAAAAGTATACATTACAATCACAGCCATAAATACATCTAAACTAATTGATGTTTCAATATAAGTAACTTATAATTTATAAATATGGCACTTGTGTTATAAAAAAGACATTACATTACATTACTGTAATATAGGAAATATCAAAAGCAAACATATCATACAAATCTGAATCTAAATTTAATTGCTAAATTCTTTAATAAGGTATTATAACTTATAATGCTGCCTTCTGAAAACTAAAAACTAAATTGGTTTAATCTTTAAGAATTGTTGGTGTTTTGTAATGCATCAAATTCTCTGCCTAATCTGGCCCATCCTTCAGCACCATCAAAGTTAATATTTTTTGGAGCATAATTGCAAAAATTGTATACGTTGCCTGGTGGTGGTAAGTATCTGTGGTAAGGAGATTTACCAGAGACTTTGGGGACCTTTTTTTCTTTAGGACTAGAAGAGGGAGGATGAATCTTCTTTTGCATTCTAATGTCTAAAGACTGCTTACTGTTGATCCTTAGTACGTCATAAGTAGGTTGGTCAGTTAATGGAGACTTTAAGAACTGATCTTCTGCGGTACAAAGGTCATCCGTGTCTCTGGTGGGTGTATTCATATGGGAGTCTGAATCATAGTCCTGTAAGAAAAAGAAACAACCTTACTGAAATAGTAAAGCCAAGGTGCTTTGTTCACAGAGTTGCACTGAAACAACTTACTGATAAACATCTTAAAATAATTTCAACCATTAAAATATAAAACAAAATCAGGTAGAATGCTTTTGTTTAGTCAGCAATAACTGCAATTAATGATAGACAGAAAAGATGATATTTTTGTAATCTATCTCCAAGTTAAGCTCCAGAGCGATTCATTAAGCAGGCTTGCGGAAGAACAAAGGTCTAAAGTTTGATGCTTAACCTTTATTCATTCTGGTATATACTGATATAAGAAATTCTTAAAACATGTGAACATTTCACAAAATGCACTGGCAAAGAACTCAGCTTGATGTACATAGGCCTAATTATTTCACAGTAATTACTTTCTTTATGTAACAGTATTCACAAAGTACTCATTTCAACTTGAACAACGAAATAAACAAACATATGGCTGCATTGGAGTCAAGGCACTCAATGATTAGCAAAGTGGCATTGTAGTAAAAATTTTCTAAGCTTTTTTGGGGGCAGAAAATTGAAATTGTGAAGTTTTAGGAATTGTCCTACGTTTATAGGCTAAAAGCTATAGGGCTGCCAAATGTCAAGATTCTAGCTCATGGGGAAGTGGGTAAACAATAACGTCAGTGAATGGGTGATTTAAACTTATACAGTGAAATCTCGATACAACGATTTCGCAGGGACCAGAAACAAATATCGTTGTAGAGAGAGATATTGTTATATCGAGAATTTACAAAAAATGTTCAAATATTGGTAGTATATGTAGGAAACAACTTCAATAATTGAAATGCTTTAAGTATTTAAGGAAATAAAGAATTTTTACACAAGAACTGCTATACTGTACTGTATTCACTCCACCCTTAAATTATTACACTAACTTATGAGCAAATACATTGTCTTTTCAGGAAGAAGCTGGTAAAACATCCCAGTCTCGTCAGCATTGGGTAAATATCTTCTGGCAAATATTTCTCAGTAATTTTTTTTTTCATTTCATTACTGCACCAGAGATTTGCGT
This sequence comes from Ectobius pallidus, assembly GCA_964059195.1. Classification (NCBI taxonomy): domain Eukaryota; kingdom Metazoa; phylum Arthropoda; class Insecta; order Blattodea; family Ectobiidae; genus Ectobius; species Ectobius pallidus. The sequence continues at coordinate 438,599 of CAXKWD010000366.1, forward strand.
CATTTGTTGGTGCAGATTTCTCTTCCCATTGAATTAACTTAAAAGTTATGCCATGGCGGTCTCTAAAGCGGACAAGCCACCCATTGCTAGCCTTGAAGTCCTCCACACCAAGCATGGTAGCAAACTTCTTAGCTTGACTACAAATCAACGGTCCATTTATTGGAATGTTTAAAGTTCTTTTTTCATTGAAGCATTCCAAGGTTGCAGCATCCAAGTCAATAAATGTTGCCGTTTTCTTTCGTTTTCTAGTAGGATCCACGGCATTTGAATTGAGTTTTTCCTCGATCTCATTCCTTTTCTTTAAGAAAGTCGACACCGTAGATTCCGAAAGCCCGTACTTTTTCGATGTTGCAGTTTGTTTCATGCCTGCGTCAATGTCTTTAATTGCAGCTAATTTCTGCTGCATACTAATTTGTTTGCGAGAAGCCATGCTGACAGAGAAGCACAACAATACGCGAACACCACCGAACAAACTTGCCGTGCAGTGCAGGCACTGACTGGCGACCAGGCGGCTGGTTTACTCCATTGTGCACTTGAGCGAGGTTGAAGCACGATCAAGGTTAAGGAAGGCGATTCCACCCTTAAAACGAGGCGGGGGAGTTCATGATTTGGACTTTCACGATCTATTTTTATCGTTGTACCGAGGAAAATGTATTTACGGGGATTCTAAATGTAATCGTAGTGGGGAGGTTTATCGTTATTAAGAGTATCGTAAAACCGAGGGGAATTTTACATTATTTTAATGGAAAGTATGCCGGGACCAAAATATTTTAACGTTATGAAGAGTATTATCGTTATATCGGTAATCGTTGTACGGAGATTTCACTGTATACCAAAACACAAAAAGTAGTTCATACAAATACTGTATCTGGTGAAGAATGCATGTATACCACTGTCTTTGGTAAAGAATGCATGCAATGTTACACTGTAATGGGGCATGCTGTTTATTTGCTTAATAAATAAATATATTTAAAAAAAAAAACTGTGCTAGATGTGAATGGCGTTAGGCTAAACAATGAATGTGGAATGTAGGAGCTTATATAGCCTTAAAGTGCTAACTAGAGAATTAGAGAAATACAGGTTAGATGTAGTAGCAGTACAGGAAGTTAGATGGGAGGGTGAAGGTTCAATACAGACAGATGCGTATACCTTTTTCTATTGGAAAGGGAATGATAACCATCAATTAGGGACCGGGTTCTTCATACATAGGAGAATTAATTCAGCCATTAAGAAAGTAGAGTTTGTTAATGATAGGCTTTCTTACGTTATTGTAAGAGGATGACAACATAGTTATGAATGTCCATGCACTTAAAGAAAATAAACAAGATGATGGCAAAAACAGTTTTTATGAGGAAATAAAACGAACATTTGATTAGTTTCTGGCATATCACTTGAAAATTGTGCTAGGAGATTTCAAGCCCACGATTGGGAACGAAAGTCTCCACTTGCAGAGCAATGACAATGGGGTTAAACTAGTGAATTTTGCCACCGCTAAAAATTTTATCGTAAAGAGTAAAAATTCCCACATTGTGATATTCATAAATACACATGAACCATGCCAGATGGAAAGACTCATAATCAAATTGACCATGTGCTAATAGATGTAAGGAGGCAGTCTAGTATAATCGATGTTCGAACTTTCAAGGGTGCTGAATGTGATTCGGATCACTATCTGGTAGTAGCGGCTGTTCGGGAGAAACTTTCATTAAACATAGGAACCAGGCATGAATTCGGTATAGATAGATTCAATCTGAAAAAGCTAGGTGAAGACCAAAGAAGGAATGCTTACCAAGTTGAGATTTCAAAGAGATTTGCAGTTGTAGAAAGTACTGCAGAACAAAAAGCTAGGGATGATATGAATATCGATAATACCTGGGAATGCATTAAAGGCAATATTAAAGTAGACGCAATAAACCGTGGTTCGATGATAAGTGCATAAAATTAGTAAATGCAAGAAAGCAGGCAAAACAACAGTGGTTGCAGAATCCAAATGACACTACTGTCGAAAATCTCAACAATGCTAAACAAGAAACCTCTAGAACCATTAGAACAAAGAAAAGAAACTATCTCAAAGACAAAGTAAATTAATTAGAGGAAAATAGTAAAGACAAAATGTTAGGGATCTCTACAAAGGAATAAATGAGTTCAAGAAAGGTTTTCAACCTAGAAGTTGATAATAAGGTCCTGTTTCCACTTATATAAATATCAAAAAATAATGTGTCCAAGAATAAAAAAGTGGATCTTGAATAAAAATAATACATACATTACATACAACGTTTCAGTCCTCTCCTCCGGACCTTCCTCAGGTAGACTAGGTGGTTGAATAGATGAAAACATTTCTTTAATCAATTATTAAATGTACATGGAGATGTCCAAAATGTAGTCTACCTGAGGAAGGTCCGGAGGAGCGGACTGAAACGTTGTATGTAATGTATGTATTATTTTTATTCAAGATCCACTTTTTTATTCTTGGACACATTATTTTTTTATATTTTCAACCTAGAATAAACATAATTAAGGACAATGATGGCACTATACTCGCAGCTTCGAACAATATTTTGAATAGGTGGAAACATTTCTTTAATCAATTATTAAATGTACATGGAGATGTCCAAAATGTAGAAAGTGAAATATTCACAGCAGAGCCATTGGTTACTGAACCTACTCTAACAGAAGTAGAAACAGCTATAGGTAAACTAAAAACACACAAATCTCCAGCCTTTGACCAAATTCCAGCAGAATTAATTAAGGCAGGTAAGGATAGATTAAAATCAGAGATCCATGAACTCATTCTTATGATTTGGAGAAAGGAGGAATTGCCAAAAGAATGGAAAAGATCTATGATTATACCAATTCATAAAAAGGGGGATAGGGCCGAATGTAATAACTATCGAGGAATTTCTCTCTTATCAACATACTGCTGTTAAGATTAACCCCATATGGAGGCGGAATCATTGGAGATCACTAATGTGGATTTAGGTGAAATAGATCAACTACTGATAATATATTTTGTATTTGCCAAATCTTGGAGAAAAAGTGGGAATATGATAAGTCTGTTCAAAAGGTATACATGGATTTTTAAAAAAGCATAGGATTCAGTTAGGTGAGACAAATTGTACAATGTCCTCATTGTGTTTGGGACACCAAAGAAGTTAGTTAGGCTGATCAAAATGTGTCTAAATGAAACCTAAAGCAGAATCAGGGTAGGGAAATTTATATTAGATAGGTTTGCCATTAGAAGCGGTTTGAAGCAAAGAGATGCACTATTGCCTTTACTTTTTAATTTCGCTTTGGAATACGCCATTAGGAAAGTTCAGGAAAACAAGGTAGGAATAGAATTAAATGGCAGTCACCTGATTTTAGCTTATGCAGACGATGTTTGCTTGTTGGGTGATACCATAATCATAATTCAGAGAAATGCAGAAAGCCTTTTTGATGCCTGCAGGAATGTTGGATTGGAAATTAATACAGAAAAAACTATGTATATGGTCATGGAAAATCGTTTGAACAAGTGGAAGAATTCAAATATCTGGGAGCAATAATTACAGACACAAATAATATTAAGGCAGAAGTTAAGAGTCGGCTAAAATCAGGAAATGCTTGTTCTTATGCAGTTCAGTAACTCTTATCTTCTCGTCTTATGTCCTGAAATCTAAAAATAAAGATTTATAAGACTATTATCCTGCCAGTTGTATTATATGGATGCGAGAACATAATCTGAGAGTGTAGGAAATTATTTGGGCCTAAGAAAGATGAAAATGGGGACTGGAAAAAACTATGTATTGACGAGCTTCATGACCTATACTCTTCACCAAATATAGTAAGGGTAATTAAATAACGGAGGATGAAATAGGCTGGACAAGTTGCGTGGATGGGGGAGGAAAGACATATCTCAAAGACACGTGGAAGACCTAGATGTAGGTGGAAGGACAATATTAGGATAGATTTAAGGAAAGTAGTGAGCCGATATGTGAAGCCGGCTCAATTAATTTATTTTGAATTTAAGTCACTAGATGGCGCGAGCTGCTCCATTGTGTTCGCTTTCGCGGGCATAGGTCCGCTGGCCTCACCCTCCTTTCATGCGGCAAGCCTACTGGCGAGTTGCTGATCTATACGGCGTTAGTAGCGGGCATGTTTTCCTTCCGTACAGACCTGTTTCGGTAGCTTCGTTTTGTTTGTCTTTTAAAATGTAATTTCTTTGGTCTTAGTGTTTCGGTTGTTGGGATAATGTAGCCCAAAAGTCTCCTTCAGCTTTGCAAACAGGTTTTTAGTATATTTCTAGTCTTTTATTGTTGAAATTGCGTAATTGTAGAATTTCCCTCCCTTTCTTCTTCTGTGCTTCATAACCGTAATCAGTTTGTTTTTTTGCTATTGCTTTTTTTTGGTATATTCTTAGTAGAAAGTATGTAGTCTGTCTTCTTTTGCTAGTTAAGTAGTATTTAAAGGCTTTCTGTTTATTTGAGCTGCCTATGGGTTATTTGTAATTGTGTAGCTAGTCCGCGTCATCGCGGCATGTAATGGCGTCTCTATCTTTCTCTTCCCCCTTGTGCCTGCTTTGCAAACCTGAGGTTTCCGCGTGTTGGTAGTATTAGTATTAGTATTAGTATTAGCCCATAATGTCCCCGAGGGGCACGGGCCTCTCTCCCGCGTGTTGGTAAGTTATTTTAAATTCGGTTTTCTTAATTTATGGTCTGTGATTTTCTTTGTTTAGTTTTTGTGCCATGCCCGTGCTCCTGTCGCTCGGGATTTTAAAGGCATCCCGACGGCAGTATTTTGCCGCCTTTTCCTAAATTTCTTCCCCCTTGAAAGTTTGTTTCGTAGGCCTACATTTAAATATATTTTCTTCGTCATATTTCGGTTATGTTTTCTTTTGGTAATGTAATAGTCATCGATCCTAGTATAATTTGTAGAGTTTGGTATAAGAGTAAACCCCCCTCCCTTTTTTCTATTGTAAAGGTCCCCTTTTCTGTGTACAAACAATAATGCTACATATGAAAATGTTTATGTAAACAGCGCTGTAAATTGTTTTGTTTTTCTCTTTCAGGCTATACTTTAGTACATTCTTTTGTCTTGTAATATTTTGATTCTAAATTATACTTTCTGTTATTGTGGTTGAATCAGGAACTTTTACATTCTGTTTTGTGCCCCCTCCGGGATGTCCTACTATACCTTTGGGGTGGGGCCGTTTTCAGGGAATAGGCTAACTTCCCTGGGGTTGGTTTCCCAAGCTTCCTTCCACACTTTTCTTCCCTTAGGGCGGGGTTCAGTAGGATTTGCGAGGGATGATTGGATAGAGTTAGCACAGAATAGGGTTGAATGGCGGGGTCAGGTAAGCACGGCAATGAACCTTCGGGTTCCATAAAGTAGATAATATTCCTTTAGCTTGCTGAGGAATTGTTTATTGCCACTGAGTAATTAAGTGATGACTCAGCTGGCTCTGATGGAGTATAGTCACATTGTCTTCCTTTCTATACCAAAGGTGAGAAACTATTACTGGAACAGATTATGACATTACCATGATGTATCAGTGACAACAACTACTCTACTATAATTGATTCCATTCTAGTTTGATCCTAGTCAAAACAAAGGGGAGGAGAACTCACAGAGAGTTCGCGGAAAATTCACATCATGTGACAAAACGTGATTGGTTAATGTCATTAGCATGCGCCATTAGCAGGGTGTGGCTAATGAGTGTTCTTAAGTTCATGCAACAATAATATCAACATTTACACGTGAAATAACAAACTCTTACTGGCATCATCATCATTATAGTATATCAATTAGCAAACAAAACAATGGATTCATTGTTCACGACGACCCTGTGGGTCAGTTGTACTGAGAATAAACAAACTAACATAAGCATGGTGAACACGTGCATTCTCACGTGCGGGCTATGACAGCCATGCCTCTTTGTTTTGAACAGGATCGTTCTTAAATGGGATAGAGAATAGGAGTATATCATTGTGGACCAAAGTTAGTTTTGAGGTCGCTGAAGAACAACCAATAGTAGTCAACATCTGGCTAGGATCTGACTTGTTTACAGACAGAAAGGAACCATTACATATATTCTAGTGGTCATGTAGATAAGGGTGCAAGAAATTCATACCCAATATAATCCTTGAACCCGATCCAATGGTCAGATTCACACACCACAATGGCCAATCTGAGGAAAGCACCAAAGAAGGAACTCACTGAGTCCACAACATTATACTTTAGAACTAAGTACAACTTCCAGGAAGTAGTGGAAGTAGTGGTTTCATTAATGGTTGAAGCCAATGGACCCTACCTCTCCATTTTGTCAACATATACAAGTGTTTCAAGTTATCAGTTAAAGCTATATTATTTGCCGCTTTGTGAGGGTCCACCAGAATTTTGCGACACCATATTTACAGCATTTAATATTTCTTATTACTTGATCAAATTACAGTTGTGAAAATCATGTATTTCTTAAGAGTCCTATACACAATGAAACAGGTTTTAAAACTGTTTTTACTTGAATGCACATAGGCTACATGAGATGTACTAGTGACACTATGTAGTGTTTTGGTTTATTCCAACTTCTCAAGAAATGAAAGTGGTAGTTTTGAGATTATATACATGTTCAGATTGTTAAAATGTTGTAAAGTTAAGTGGGGAAGTGAGGAACTGTAAAATGCCTGGATTTATAAGCAGCTCTGATTGTGGGATTTCAATGATTTGAATTTAAAAAGTACGGTGAAACTGGCAGCTGCACTAGAATTTTGGAATTTGTTTTGTAAGGAAGTGGATATATAGCAAACTTGACAATGAACCGGGCTTTTGTGTGTTGATAGATGATAAGTAATACGTGAAGCTACACTTGGAATGGCTGAAGCCTATGGGGACGAGGGGGAGGAAGCAGGGGTGAGGAAGATGATGCGATTGGAAAAAGCCTGCATGATTCATAGTGCGCACTACAATGGTTAAAACACCATTAGGCTTTAAGGAGAGCAATGGAATTACTACTTCAATTATATAATTTCTGTTCAAGATGATTAGAGCTTGGATTTGTATGCAAAATGCATGTTCTTTTTTATATATTTAAAAGAATGCATAAATGATATATTTTGTAAGTAACACTTTTCCAGACAATTTGATCAGTATTTGATAATGCAAATAAATGCATATTCTGGGGGAAAATGCATATTTTAAGTTTTAAATGAAAAAGTGCATGTTTTACTCTTAAATGGGGTATTAAATTATATTTACCACTTTAGATAGTGGTACTTAATAAAGTCTCTGCAAAATTATATATATATTACCCCCGAGCCAGTTTTATCTCCCTGGGTACGTGGTTATAGGCTGTGTCATACTATGCGGAACATTTCAGTGAAGTCAAAACTGTGATAGATTCCTTAAATGCAGAAGATGCAACCAGCATTATGATACCCAGGAATGTTTTTCTGAAGATGGCATTGAGAAAAATATCTAGTTTATTCATAGCTGCTTCTCCAAATTACCCGAAATTATAACACTGTTGGAGGTTCGAAATAATTCTTTAGAGTATTTACTTTCTCTGATAAATCAAATTTCAAATGTCACTGTCTTCAGAAACTCATTGTTTTGCTAAAATTGCATTCGATAAGCTTAGTCAGGTATTAAATAAAAATCCCGGTTACAAAACAATCTGTCACATCAGCAAAATATTGTCTGGTGATGATGAAAAAGCTGTAAGAGAAGAGAAATATACTGAAGAAGAGTTGTGTTTTTCACATGCACATGTGACATCATGCGATGTAGAAAGGACATTTTCGTTGTATAAAATCTTCTTCACTGACAGATCTAGCAGCTTCACACATGAAAACCTCAGGGCAAATTTCCTTATCTACTGTAATAGCCACGAATAAGGTAAGATTATTCCCCAAAATAGCTATTTATGTATCAAGTATGCAAAATAACACTTTAGCGGACTAATCTAGTATAGCGGCCGAGGCTGAAATACTGGATAAGTCCGCTAAAGTTTTTGCGTACATGGTGCATACAATATTTTTTAGTGATAGATCTCTAAATTATATGAATTGAAACAAAAATACCGTATATAATTAATTATAATGAAAGGTAGTCAACCATATTCTCACGGCCCTCTCAAACGCAAGACAACAATGAACCGTACGTACCAATACGAAATGCAGTAGCCTATAGATGAGTTATATGAGTCGCTGATTTGTAAACAATAATAAATACGAACTAGTATTTATGAAAAGCTTGTGAAAATATGAATTATAATCCCGAGGAAATTTCACTCCAAGCTAAAAACATTGAATTGGAGCTGGTGCCAGCAACACCACGGCAGAAGGAATAGGGAATATATTGCAATTAAATGCTGGTGCATCCATGTAAGCTATGTGAACGAAGATGTGAAAATGGAAAGGTGTAGTCAGAATGAAAAATTCAATGCCATAGCCCGGCTATGGCATTGAATTTTTCATTCTGACTACACCTTTCCATCTTAGCCTACACATGGCCAGTGTGAAAGAATTATCATTCCGAAGATGTGAAAAGTTGTTGGCTTATATCTGTTGTAATATGATGAAGTACGCTACTCTGTTTTGCGAAAAACCCTGGTAAAGTTTCTGATTATCATAAAGAAACATGTTGGCTTAAATTTGTTCTTTTATGACCAATTATATGCTTAAATTTATGTTAATGTTGGTGTGACTGGTCAATGACACCTGGATTTTGTTTATAGATTGCCATGACGACTTTAAAGGACAAAGCCGCTAAAACTTCATTTTCAATGCAGTTTTATGCAATTTTAGCGGCCTGGATGCTAAAATGCAATTTTTCGGCGTGTTACCAGTCCGACAAGTAACTGTTTTAGAGAGCGTGTACTAAAAAATAGTTTATTTGATTTTTGTTCAGTTGTTTTTGCAAATAATTGTGCTATTTTTTAAATTATTCATGCATACTTGCATGCATATTTTATTACTTGATTATGCATACAAATTGAGGCTCTAATGATGGTATATGGAAACATCTAAATGCAATGAAACATTATGAACTACTTTGTTCCACATCTAAAGAGTGACATGTTCTGATAACAATGTAGAAAGGGTTGTTATTATTATTTTAATGGATAGTATGTGAAGTAGTAATATCCATATAATTATATTTTCAATTTCTTGACATGAAATTAAAGTGACATTTACTGAATTACTCAATGGCAATAGACAATTCCTAAACAAGCTAAAGAAATTTTATCTATTTTATGGAACCCAGAGGCACGGTTGGCTGGTTAAAACCAATTTTTTTGTTTAAAAAATCACTGTTGTTTTTTATTTTTATTCTTGCTATTTTTACTATTGGAAAAGCCAAAAAGTGCTACAGTAATACCTCGAGATACGAGTTTAATTCGTTCCGTAACCTTGCTCGTATGTCAATTTGCTCGTATCTCAAAGCAATTTTCCCCATTGAAATTAATTGAAATGCCATTAATCCGTTCCAGCCCCAAAAATGCTACCCCGAATTGTTTTTGTTACGTGTTTTTGAATAAGAAAAATGTATTTATAAATGACAAATATTGTATAAAAACATAATAAAAGAGAATGTAAAGCAAAAAAAACTGGTTTTATAAAGTGTACATACTGTACATATTTGTTACACTTTCTTCGGACCCATGGTTATAAAAAGAAATGTGATAAAGTATGTAATTGCACAAAAAGCGCAAAGCCCTAGAAAAACTTAGCAAAGATGCTTCGACAGCGAGGTAAATAAGCACACTGGGGGAATACGTGGGATAATGCGCGAGATGCATGAGGCGCAGTAAACTGGTGGGCCGTGTGCAGCGTCGCAGCTGGCCGTTCCTCGTATCTCAAATGTCGCTCGTATTTCAAAACAAAACTTCGCTCGCTCGACAGCTCGTATCTCAAATAACTCGTATGTTAGGGCACTCGTATCTCGAGGTACCACGGTATTAAGAAAGTCTGTCCTAATGTATTCCCAATTGTAGACAACTTCTGACTACTCAAGCATTTTCAGCTTCTTGCCTCCATCTAGTAACTTGAGGACAAGACCAGTGAAACGTCTTTTAAGCACAATTAATTTTGAGACAAGTGAGAGTACTGAAATCTATTATTAAATATTAATTGATCATACTTAATGTTTTCAATTCCATTCAAGCTTGCCTACATTATATGGCGCTTTACAATACAGTCAAAACTATTTATAATGTTAACCACTTGTAATGATGTATTGGGTATAGCGTCAAAATATAATGGTTCCATCTAAATCTTATATCAACTCTGTAGCTGAAGTGTTCCATTTGTTTATTTCATCACATTTCATCTTATTTCAATACATGTCATTTTATTCTGTTTCAAATGATATAACTTAAAATAATTTTTGTCTCATATTTCATCAATATATTTCTTTTGTCCAATTTGTGTTGTACTAGTGTATTTAATTCCTATCTAACAAATAGAATTTATTGTAGGTTATACTAACTGTTTGGACAGCTGATATGTTTAGTTTGAATATTTTGTATCTCATCCATATATCTCTTGTTATAACTTTATTAACGTATAAACCTGACTCAGCCAATGTAATGCACCTATATTACTTATATGGCACTGAATAAATATGAATATATTTAGAAAATTGCTAATTATGACATTGCTTAATATGATATACCGCATAAAACAATGTATTTTTATAACATTTTCAGAGATATAAATTGGATATAATGTCCAATGCTGTTTTTTTCCCTTTACTTTTTAGGGATTGCCAACATCAATATAATGCTTACTTTCAAACTCTTGTTATCAGTAGATTGTGGATTTTAAATCAGTATGTCTGTTAAGTAGTTAAGGCAACCATTGCTGTCAAGATGTCGCTAAAGAAAATGAAAGTGTTTCTAATCTGCAAGTGAAAGCCAATGAATTTGCATGACGGTTGTTCTTCCTCTCAGATATGTTTCCGAGCAATCCATAATATTGTCACCGGGAAATTCTGTGGTGAAGCTGCCTGTGTACCTGATGGTGTAAGCAGGGCCATAGAAAGGTCCTTCTGCGCCTTTGGCGGGTTTGACAAATCTGCGGCCTCCAATACGGGGGGGTCTGAATAATTTTTTTTAAAATTTCTGTAAAATTGTTTATTTTTTTTTTATTATTATAAGAACACTGTTATTATCAAAGAAAACCTAAACCTGAATTTGGAAATGAACTAATGGCCGAGTGCACCAACCTCGGTATTCAGAATACCGTGGTAAAGTTACTTAGTTTACCCCGGTAAAGTCATACTTTTGTTGCACCGTACTCGGTTTCGACTTTTACCGAGGTAAGATGCAAACCGGCCGTGAAGGAGCTGTAAAGTGAGAAAACCGCGGTTTTCTTTCCAAGATGGAGATCAGCGTAATGTATCATATTTACGATATCTAGGCCAAAAGCTAATTGAACATAAAGAATAATGAGAGACAGGTGGGGTCTATTTGAAGAATGAACGATGGTGCATATGTCTGCAAATACTGGGCTGTAACATCGATTGAAATGACCTTCCTTTCTTACGTCAACCAAACCAGGTCCATCGAGTAGGCTAGTGGGCATAACCACGATTAGTACGATTAGTACAGTATTTATGGTGTTTGAATTCAGATGACATATATACGCAATATAATATTCCATTTTATCCTTATGAACATTTATTACTGAACAATAAGGCAACAAATAAATGAAATATGGAAAACCAGTGGTCCTAGGCCAAATTTAAGTGAATGACTGCATGCATCACGATATAGCCTGTGTATCGGTATATAGGGTATGTAATCAATTTATCATACCTGCACATACACGAACGTAATTATAACAGCCCTTTCATGGCTATGCACATGATTTTGCACCTAAAATTTCTAATAGTCGTACGGGAATAAAAGCGAGGCTATGTCGAACTAGAGCAGAGATTTTGTGGTGTTGCTTTGCCTTGGATTGCACACGTGTGAGAATTATTCTTTAAAACATCAATGTTATTTTATTGAAATGTACAGACAGGTGGGATCTATTTGAAGAATGAACGATGGTACATATCTTTGCAAATACTGTGCTGTAACATCGATTGAAATGACCTTCCTTTCTCACCTCAACCAAACCAGTAGTAGGAAAACGAACTCATTAACGATTGGTACAGTATCTATGGTGCTTGAATTCAAAGTATGAATTCAGACGATATATATACGCAATATAATATTCCCTTTTATCCTTATGAACATCTTTTTATTGAATAATAAGGCAATAAATAAATTGAATTTGGAAAACCAATAGCCTAGGAGAGTCACCGTGACTGGCAGACGTGCAGAGAGAGAGAGAGAACCTAGCGGCCATGGAAGAAACCATCAACGAAAAATGGATTCGGAGCAGAGTAACCGCAATATTTCCAAGCATTAGCAAACCGCGGTATTTTAGCAATGGTGCACAGAGATTTTGAGAATACCCCGGTATTACGTTTACCGCGGTAACGAAACGGCTGAGAAAACCGGAGAATGGTGCACTCGGCCATGAGTGTTGGACTTTCAAGGTACTAAAACCTTATTTTCAGACAATTGAACTACTTAAAAAAGAATTAAATAATAAAATCTAGTATCAAAAGTAAATTACATAATAGGCCTGAGGCCTACTAAAATGTTTAACACATTAATATAGGTAGAAGTATTTTTTTCGAATAGTTGAACCACTTTCATATCAATAATAATGTACATTTTAATTTTTATTGTTATATCATTCCAAACTGTTCATGATTTATGTTATACTCTGTCAATAAAAAACGTGTTAATTAAAGGACGTTGCATGACTGCTTTTTGTTTGTAGACTATCGGCATAATACTACAGATAGATTCACGTTCAGTAATTTTTAATAACCTGAAAGGTTTCTTCCATTAACGTGGAATTTTTATTGCTTGATAAATTGCACCAGTCTAAAAAAGGCGGAATTTTTCATGGTTAATTTTACACCCTCTCTGTACCTGCGCCCTTGGCGGGGGCCCACCTCGCCACCGCCTAGCTACGGCCCTGGGTGTAAGGGATGAGTGGCTATCTAAGAAGTGGCCAGCTTTATGTGAATTATATATTTAATGCAGATGAAACTGGCTTGTTTTACATGACCTCAGATAAAACACTCAAAATTAAAGGTGAACAGCATTCAGGTGGGAAAATGTCTACGGTACAACAAGAATCACAGGTATGGTTGCTGCAAATAAGACAGGATCAGGTAAAGAAAAACGTTTGGTGATTGGCAAATCGAGAAAACCAAGATGTTTTAAAAACATTCACTCCCTATCTGTAGTGCATGAAAACAATGAGAAGTTATGGATGACATCGAACATTTTCAAAAAGTGGTTGTGCAACTGGGACTCTCAGCTTAAATCAAAGAAATAAAAATTCTTCTTCTGGTTGATAACATCCAGTAATCGAAAATCTGCAGTGCATAAAGCTTGTGTTTTTACCTTCTAACCTCACTTCAGTTTTACAACCAATGGACCAAGGAGTTATCTCTCAAAATGCAGTACATGAAACTTCAAGCGAATCGAAGAAGGTAATGAAACAGTTTTCAACATTCTGGAAGCATTTTAATGAAGCATGAAGCATGGGAAAATGTCAGTCAATTGCCAATTGTTCTAAACATGCAAGTTTCAGAGATCTTTCTTCATCATCCCATGGAGAGGGCAACACGTTTTTAACAACTGATGGTGCTGATGATGAAGATGAAGAGGATGACATTATTCTGGCGCTATTAGTGCAAGAACTTTGTCAGTCTTTGTCAACTTGTGAAGTAGAGGACTTTGCCAAGGTAGACAACAAGATTACAGTGTTTAGGAAAAATCCAGTTTGTGCCACTATTGGCTACAATGACCGTAAACGGTTTTGACTGTATTAAGAATTAAAATAAACACAATTTTCTGTCATACAATATCAATGCAGAGAAAAGATGGTTTAAACAAAAAATAAGTTTTTTCTTTTTAAACCTGGTTTTTTTCCAACACTGCCCAGAGGTTCATTGACATGCTTACATGAGCCCACCATTCAATCCTACTCAGTGCTAAGTCTATCTACCCATCCCTCGCAAATCCTACATCCCTCAAATCTATTCAAATATTGTCCTACCACCTACATCTAGGTCTTCCAAGTGGTCTCTTCCCTTCGGGTATCCCAGTCAATATTTTCTAGATATATCTTTCCTCCCTCATTGCGCAACAAGTCCAGCCTATTTCATTCTCTGCGATTTAATTACCCTTATTATAAAACACATTATCACCCACATCACTCACTATTTCATTAAATTAACTAACGTACTAGCTAGCCGGCTTTCAAGAGGACCTTTCCTCCCATCGTCAGACTCCGCCCACTGCCGAACTTCCATCCTGTACCACCTGATGACACTGCTGCGGTTTAACGAATTTTCCAATCAGACCCAACTCATTCTCTCCTGAGATGTCGAAGTTTTGGAGGTTATTCCTGTGTTTCTGTATGAAAATCTCCCATACAGTTAATTCAGTTGGATGATACAGGTTTTTCAATAACTCCGGTCTATTGACCATATGATTATCAAAATTCCATACATGCGAAGCTACTGCGGACTTCTCAATTTCACCTTGTCTGATATTTCGGTAGTGTTCTTTCCACCTTGTATTGATGTTTCTTTTAGTTTTGCCTATACATACATTTTCACAATCGTTACACTTTATCTTATAGATGCCTGATTTTTGTTCTGGTGGGATTTTGTCTTTTACTTCCGATCTCAATAATGTTTTGAGTTTGTAATTATTCTGTGGAGCTATACCCTTATTATATTAAATGAAGGGTACAGGTTATGAAGCTCATCATTATGCAGTGTTCTCCTGTCCCTGTTTTTATTTCCCTTAGGTTCGAATATTTTCTTACGCACCCTGTTTTTGAACACCCTCAGATTACATTCTTCCCGAAGAGAAAGGGACCATGTCTCATATCCCTATAATACAATATAGGGCCTGCATATAATAATATACATTTTTATTTTTAGATTTCTATACACAAGACAAGAAAACAATTCTAGAAAGAAGATGAGAAGATAAAAAGTTTCTGAATTGCATAAAAACTAAGATTTCTTCACAGACTTCTGCCTTATTATTATTTGAGCCCCTTAAAGCCCAAGTGGTGTAACTCCAGTTTTTGGATTTTTTTAGTTATGGTCAGGATCCTATTCAAAAAGTGTTCTTCTATTAATAGCGCAAATGGTGTAAGTCATAACTTGCATAGCAATCATGTAGGCAGGAGCACAATTTTATGCTGTCCATAAAGCCATGTATTTGGTTACAGCTAAAACCTTGAATATCTCAGAATAGCAGTAATGTAAGTTACACCACTTGGGCTTTAAGGGGCTCATTTGTATCTGCAATTATAGTTCCCATATTTCTGAATTTGTCCACTTGTGTGAATGCTTTATCGGCCATTCCAATATTTTTTAGTGCATTACTTTGATGTTTCATGACCGTATACTTCTGTATTAATTTTTCTGTATTAATTTCGAATCCAACATTCCTGCAGGCATCAAAAAGACTTTCTGCATTTCTCTTAATTGTGTTTATCTCATCGCTCAACCGACAAATGTCATCGGCATAAACTAAACTCAACTGATTGCCATTTAATTTTAGGCCTAACTTGTTTTCCTGAACTTTCCTAATGGCAGATTACAAAGCAAAATTATTTTTCTTCTTGTAATAATTTCTGTGTTCTAATAGCGTAGTGTTTGGAATCCTGGTAAAGGAGAAAAGAAGACGTAATGGTCTTATCGCTACCCGGCTAAATAAATAAATTAAACTTAATACTTATATCCATATAGGCCTACTTTATAAATATGACAAGAACCATGCTTTTTTAATATATTTTTTCTTTTATATTTTGCACAGTAAAAATAATTTAAGGGTTAAAAATCTTGAAAACCCTCTTAAAGCTTCAAAATACAGTGAACGCCGCTTAATGTAATCATGGATAATGTTATCAGTCGGGTAATGTTATCACTTTTATGAAGTCCCATACAGATTAATACTCGTACATTGAAAAATGCTGTTTATTGTGATCAAAGATTCGGTTTATGTTATCATGCCATTCAAAATTTTGTTTTTAAGGATCTTGTTTCAAACTCAACTGTACTGTGTTATATTTTGGAAACAACAGTACTGTTCCCAGCTCATAGGACGACCTGTTCGAGGGGGTGACATTCCCTAACTTTCTCTTTTAAGCAGTAAAACATGTTTCACCCCTCAGTTTAGCTGTTGCTTTTGATTTGTGAAGATCACAGTGTTGACATGCAGTGATGGTTGGTGTAAAATGAAAAGACTTGAACAGATCACCACATGTCAATCAACTTCTAAAAATACAAGAGTATAAAATATTGGTTAATGGACTCCAAAGGAAAAACAGAAACAATAAAATCTTTTTATTGGTTGTGAAAAGTTGTTTGCAGGCTATTATGAGTGGTTGAATGATTCACAGTTACTTGCTATCTTGCATGTATGAATAAATAGCTTTTAATTCTGTTTTTGTAGTGCATTGTCTGATGTATGAATAAATATCCTCCAATGAATTATTTCGGCTACTGTTATCAATTGGTTAATATTATCAGACTAGCTGCATCTCGAAGTGATCACAATAAGCGGCGTGCACTGTATATAAAAAAAGAACACAGAATGTTAAAAATTCATTGAATGAAGAGGAATACTCTAAATTCTGACCAGTTTTAATAACTAATTTATAAATTTAATTGCATGTTAAAAATTTGAAAAAGATCTTACTATATTCCTTAAAGATTGGGTTTTTAGTCTGATAATATTAACCAATTGATAACAGTAGCCGAAATAATTCATTGGAGGATATTTATTCATACATCAGATAATACACTACAAAAACAGAATTAAAAGCTATTTATTCATACATGCAAGACAACACGTAACTGTAAATCATTCAACCACTCATAATAGCCTGCAAACAACTATTTTCACAATCAATAAACATATTTTATTGTTTCTGTTTTCCTTTGGAGTCCATTATTACTAGGGAGCCCCTGCTTGGGCAGCTATTATTGATTGATCACCTCTCTAAAGCTGATACCTTAATCTCAGTCTGAATTTGTTTAGTATCTTGCAATCTATTCTACAAGTTAAATGACCTAACTGGACTCAAATATAAGAACGGAGAGCAATATGCTTACCTGAGTAATACATATATCAGATTTCAACTTAAAATCACTGAGGTAGCTGTTGTCAGATGAAGAGCGAACAGTCTGAACTGCTGCTTCTGCTGCTTGCTTTAATGATGACTTGTTGTTTTGTCTTATTGATTTGACGGAAAAGAACAGTTTTTTCACTTTGCAGTTTACATGATTCAACTGTGACTTTAGAGCAATATTCTAGAAAGAGAGAAAGAGATTAAAATTAATATTGTATATGATCATGGGTATGTAAACTATTGTATCAAAGATTTCACCAGAAAAGTGTGTGTGTTGAATATCGATTCAGTTGCCCTGATGCATTTGTAGTCGTCCACTGAGGTGGAGAGATAGCTACAGTGTGGCCCATGCACCACCTGGTGATTTATAACAGCAGGGAGTGTGGGTCTGTAGTGTTGTGTGCAGTGCACTGTGGAGCATAAGTGACAACGTTGAGGTGAAGAAGGGCAGATGGAAACCTGGAGCCAGCATTATCTCCTCTTGTCAAAAGACACCAAGGAGACTACCATGCTTAACATTTCCATCAGACAGATGGATCACTATCAACAGTGACATATGACTCCATGTCATATGCTCACCTCCATCTCATATGCACTGCAGAGAAGTAGTCTATATGAGGAGTGTCGGTTCAAAACGAGTTAAGTCCCCCTCTGATCGTAATGTAGTTTTTTGCGGATTCGCATTCTCTGAGGTGTTCTGCATGATACTACATAACGTTTTTGTTTCAAATTGCAACCTTTCCCCGTTAAAATTGAGCCTGAAATATGGGGTTCGATGCAAAACGTGTTCAGTCCAGAACTTGGTTCGGTGCAAATTACGTTGAGTTCATATTTTAGACGCGATCACATGTGAAACTTTACGATGTCTATTGTTGCAGGTGTTCTTCTAATGAAAGCGGCATTCACCAGATGCTAAAACAGATGTCATTACCGGTCAATAATAAAAGAAGAGGAACATGGATTTTCCATGATTTAACATGCTTAAAAAACAGAAATTGTTTAAATGTTGACAATTTGGTACTTCAGCAATATAGTCCAGGCAACGAATGAAAAATAGAAAAAAATAAATCATGTGGTTTTTAAATTTGGCAGCAGGACTGTTCTGAATAATATACTAAAAGTCCCCAAGGGTGGGGGATGAGCGGGGGGGGGGGGGAGGGGGCCCCCGCAGAAGGTCCCTTTTTTAGGTTTTTCGCTTATATCTAAACAATGGTGCATCGTAGAGGAAAACTTGCTATGTACAAAATTCGAGCTGATAAAATTTCCTA
The DNA here is from genome assembly GCA_964059195.1 of Ectobius pallidus. Lineage (NCBI taxonomy): Eukaryota > Metazoa > Arthropoda > Insecta > Blattodea > Ectobiidae > Ectobius > Ectobius pallidus. The sequence continues at coordinate 457,071 of CAXKWD010000366.1, forward strand.
CAAGTTTGATCCTGCACATTTTTTTTTCTATTCCCAATAATTTTTTAGATATCTGCCAGCGAAAATAGCAATTTTTTTCAAAAAGCTCTTTCGCCTTGCACTTTTTGGCACACTTTGCCTTCTAGCGTTTCAGCCCTTAGGTATACAGCAGCAATGCTCTCATGAAAGAAGTTGTAGGGAAATAAATTCACTTTAAAATGAATAGACATTTGTTATTTTATCTTTAAGTGTTCAAAAGTTATAACAATTTTAAGTTTGGGTCAAATTTCGAGATTTCAAAAGAAAATTGTACATCGCAATTTTTCTATATTTAGAGGTTGTATCTTTGTATATAAGCTGTATATTGTGCATTTACATCATGAAACAAGTGGAGAAATATTACACAACCATTAATGTTGCATTTATTAAAAATGCGATCACGGTACAAGCACAGTAGGGTACACGTAATGGAAAATACATTATAGTCCAGGCAACAAAGGAAAAATAGGGAGGAAAAAATCATGTAGTTTTGAAATTTGGCATATATGTGGGTGAAAGTGTCCCAAAGAACATAGTAAAAGTCCCCTTGGATAGGGGGTGAGCGGGCGGTGGGGGGCACTTCTAAATGTCGTTTGTCAGTTTTTCCTAAATACACAGAACTATGGGTTCTAGCAAAAAATGGTTTATGCACAAAACTAAACTACATAGAAGTTCTTATAAAATTGATCTGAATGATATTTCTGTAGAATTAATAGTTCAGGAAATAGAAGGATATGAAGTATGACATAGTTCTGGAAATTCTGTTTTACATACACCTATATATTATATATTTTAACAAAAAAGAGAGCAGATGATAATTAAATTAGCATGGTGCCAAGCAAACTAGTTTTTAGAATAATATTCGTACTACAGGTATACATTACACATAAAACTCATTATTATTATGATGATTATTATTATTATTATTATTATTATTATTACTGTAAAGCTTATAAAAAATCAAATGGTATGAGTGCACGTTATAAGAAATATAACCAGGCCTAGTACATCGTATGATAAGTTAGGGTTATATTTTTTCTATGTGCCGAACACTCAGTATTTGTACACATAGGCTATACAACATTGATTAAAGAGTGCCTAAACAACTTCTTTTGCTTGGATGTCATCAATTTTAAACTCATCTTCTTCTTCTAATGGTATACTGTTGGTGCATGTACCATGACAGTTTCCACAAATGGATGAGCATTTAGTACCAGCTGTTCGGCATCCATATCTTCCACCACACTGAGTTGCACAGTGACAAAATATGATGTGCAAATATTCTCAGGAGCCAAATAGATGAGTAAACATTCATTCAAAGTAATAGGTAGGCCTACTATTCTTACAATTTCTAAATATATCTAATTCCTTACCATTTTTGAAAATACCGGTAATTTTTTTAACGAAACATAAAATGGCTAAGCTTTACAACAATAATAATAATAATAATAATAATAATAATAATAATAATAGTTTGCTTGACATTGTGCCAGTTGGAATTAAAATGAAAATAACCACGTACCTCATCACAAGAGATATTGGAAATGTTCTCCTCTTGCATCCACACAATACTGGCACCTTTTAAGGATTTTTTTTAAAAATTATTATTATTATTATTATTTATATATTCTTTTTAAATTTATTTTTACGCGCATAACTTCAGCTTCCGAGACAGAGTTAATCTCTCTTGTGATACTGTCTTTAAGTTCTTCTAACAGTAAGTGACTATTTATTTATGGGGAAACTTGAAAAATAAAGTGTATAGGTCAATTTCCCATACATTAGAAGAACTTAAAGACAATATCACAAAAGAAATGAACTCTGTCTCGGAAGCTGAACTTAAGAGCATGAAAGAAAATTTCCTAAAAAGTTCCAGTATTGTGTGGATGCAAGAGGAGAACATTTCCAACATTTCGTGTGATGAGGTATGTGGTTATTTTCATTGTAATTTTAACTGTAAATGTGAGAACTTGAATCATTACACCGATCCCGGCTTTATTTGCGTAGATATTTCACCAGATTGCTCAGGAGTCGGAGCTGTACCTGCGTCATTGGCCAACTCTTGTTCGGGACTCACTGTATTAAGAGGTGATAAGCTAGGTGTTAAAATGTTTATAGATGGAAGAAATATTTGCCTGAAATTCAATTTTAAATTACATCACCAAAGTTCTGATTAAAAGCAAAATGAAGTTGAAACGCTTACCTCATTTCTCAAACCACTGACAAATGCTTCTAAACAACTGGTACGGGTTCTATGTATATATTCATCATGCTGAGCTTGAAGTTCCAACTGCATAATTCTTTTGTTGTGATGTTCATTGTCGTCTTTCAAGTTCTGAATACTATTCAGTTGATTTTGACCTGCAAATCAGACTGATATGTTACTAAATTCTATATGTTTGCAGAATATACAGTGAAATATGAATACATTTAATTTCCCAGTACCTAAAATTTTTTACAATACTGTGGAAATGGGAATATTATGTCAGTAACATGTGACCGTAAACAATAATTACATTAAAACTTAGGCTTCTTATTCTCATATTAGCATTTGTCCTAAACAAAGTTGCATTAATACATTTCATTTTTGTAGTGGTCTATTAAATGAACGAAAAAGGTTTGTTGAAGTTTCTGCCTAACTGACCCCCACTAACAACTTAAGTATACACATTTTTTTTTTTTTTAAACTAATGATAGAAGCTTTGTGATGTACAGGTTTTTATATACAAACCAGTCAGGAATGATACAGACAGTGCTTTTTTTTTGTGATGGTACACAATGGTATGCAGTATTGGCACTTTTTTTTTCCTCCAAAAAATAAAATTTGGATATTACTCAGAATATTCCTATCACAATTATTTATATAAATTATGGCCTCTTACTTAAAATCAAGCTTGTTTGTTGGTTTCGTTAGATTTCTACACACTAAATAGCCTACATACGAGCACATGATAGTAAATTGCCGTGCAAGACTGCAAGAGAGTCTTTGGTTTTTCCTGTTCCAGCAAACTGTTCCTGTGGTCTAGCCATTCTAACGGTATAAGTATTGCACCAAGTGCAGTTAATACTAACATAGTAACAAACAAGTAGTAAGTAGCTAACCATCATAGTTAATCAGGGGTTAGTGCGTGTTTAAATTTAACTGCATTTGATGCATAACATACAATTTGAAAAGAAAACCTTTGGTTTGTGTTGCAGAGCCAAGTGAATTGATAGTTGTTTAGTATGATTGTAGGAACAAGGGGTGCACATGGTTCACAAGTAGAGAAGTGAAATGAGTAAAATAAGTAATTATTTTCTACTGGCGCGCAATAAAAGAAAGCATGACAATATTTTTGAAATATCTCATAAACCTGCAAACAGTGAGTAACTGAATCTGAAGAGAACATCACAAGTACCGGTAATTTTACTGCAATTCAGGGGATATATATTTGGACATTAACTAAAAAAAATGACTTCTCCCATGAGATTCAGTGATTCAGTGTTAGAAAAAAAGCCCTGGATACAGAGAAATATAATATAAAGTTACAAACATGTTTTTTTAATAAAACACTAAAAAAAGGTAGAAAAGACAGGGACGAACATTCTACCTTGCTGAGTATAACACTGAAAAGACTAGCAGAATGTACTGAACAACACCTACATAACTTATATCGAATCAGTATTCAGACATGGAGGAAAAATATTAAAACAAATAGACAAAAACTAGAACAGAGCCAGAATAACATATTAAGAATAATAACTGGTGCAATCAAGACCACTCCCACTGTAGCATTAGGAGTTGCTCCAAGAAATAATCCACTAAAGGATGACCATAACATATAAGCCGTACAATTACACTATCTAGCAAAATACTACTAGTCCAGTCAACAAAAGGTTGTAGATGGAAATGGAAGGAACACAATTTTTAACTTTGGGACTTTGTTTGGACTAGTTAGAAGGTAAACATACTGTAAGTCCCCACTCCTAGAAGATGAGCTGGGGGCAGTGGGGCCCGTCAAAAGTACAATTTTTGGGTTTTTTGCTTATATCTCGGAAACTATCAATCCTAGCGGTAAGACCACTCTATATAAAATTAAAGCTGATAAAATTATCAACAAGATTGGCTCCAATATTTTTTCAATATCATCCATTGTTTCCGAGATATCACAAGGAGAGGAGATGAGCAAGTGATATAAGAACATAGCAGCCAAAGGGTCCTAAAACCTAAATCCTTATTTATTAACCACACCATGAAAGATAAAATTACCCTTGGTTGGACTGGAAATCGAACGCAGAACTCATGTTGACCGCTAGCTAATAATATAATGCTCAAATTTAAAAAAACTACAATATATAAATACAAAAAAAACAAATAAATAAAAGATAAAATAAAAATTATAATAATAAATAAAATAAATAAATAAATATTTAAAAAAATAACTTACACATTTCCAGTTTTGCTCTCATTTGTAATTCTCTTTTCTGAGCTATATTCAGCAATTTCCTCTGTTGAACTACTTTTCTTTTCAGACGGTTTGATTTAAGCTCCTCTTCGAGACCTTCATCCTTGTTAATGCTATTACAGGTCAAATGTGAATGATGCATCATGCCCTCAGCTACCGTTGATGTCAATAACGGTGAAAAAAGCATTGTTCTGTCAACAATCAATTCATTGCTCAAAGTACCAGATAGGGCTTTTGTTTCTTGCCTCATTGAATCACATGTTGAAGTTGAGTTAGGAGATTCCTTTGGTACCAAAATATTATGCCTCCTATCACTTTTGTTCAACTTTAAGAGACTACCATTTTCTTTGTGAAGCAAAGCTACTTCTTTTTTCAATGCAGCTATCTGAACTATCTGATCAGACGGATTCTTCTTTGCTTCTTTTAATTCCTTTAAATCAGATTCTGTTTTATTCAAGTCAGATGTTAGTTTGTGAACATTTACTTTTAATGAGGAATTTTCATTTTCAAGACTTCTTATTTTGGCAACAGTATCCTCTGCCATACGTTTGCCAGTGATTTTTAAAGCACAAATTTCATCTTTAAGCATACTGTTTTCGTCCATTAGATCTTTAATTTTATCATCATTTTCACTCAAATATTCTGACATTTTCTCTGCATTTTCCTTAAGACGGAGGATTTTTTCCTTAAGATCCACATTTTCACTGCTGTATTCCTTTAGCTGATCCTTTATTTCTTTTATGCTTTCATGAAGCCTTTCAATCTCTCTCACATGTGTGTGTATTTGTTCTTTGAGCATTACATTTTCAGTTTGCAGTTCACTTATTCTCAAGGTTTTATCTTTAATAGTACTACAAAATGAACTTAATTTATATCTCATATCTGCAACTTCATCTTTCAACTTAACATTTTCTTCCTCATACTTTTTCACGTTTATAAGTTTCATCTCTGATATTTCAAATTTCTCTGACAATTCTATAATTTTCTCCTTTAACTTAGTTAGTAAATTTTCACTTTTTGAAAGAGTGCTGATTTCTTCTTTCATCATACAATTTTCATAGTCTAGTCTTCTAATTTCACACACTCTTTTCTCAATTACATTTGAAAGCTCCACATTATGAGCTTGCAGTCTACGCATTTCTTCTTCCAGTTTAGTGTTTGTATACTGCAAAGCCCGAATCTCTTTTTCTTTTTCATCAAGAGTTTTTGGTAATAAAGTTGCTACATTTTCTAATCTTTCCACTTCTTCTTTTAATTTCACATTTTCCTTGTTGAAACACTGAACTTCCTTTTCTTTATCCTCAAGAAGGTCAGATCTATTTTGCAGTTCTTTCAGTTCATCCTTCATTTTAGCTTTATCTGAATTTAACTGCTGTATTTCAAGTTCTTTTTCATGGAAATTGGTAACTACATTTCCTAATGCTTTCAGTTCACTTTTCAATTTAACATTTTCACTCCTTAAACACTGAACTTCCTTTTCTTTTTCCTCTAGAAGACCAGACCTGTTTTGTAGTACTTTCAGTTCATCCATCAGTTTAGCTTTACCTGAATTTAAGAGCTGTATTTCAAGTTCTTTTTCATGGAAATTGGTAACTACATTTCCTAATGCTTTCAGTTCACTTTTCAATTTAATATTTTCACTCCTTAAACACTGCAAATCTTCCAATTTTCCTTCCACATCTTTTGACAGAATTTCAATTCTGTTGGTTGTTTCCAAATTCTGGCACAAAGAATTTCTTTCTATTACTTGTTCAATGTGTTTTGACAATTTTTCATTCTCATTTTTTAATAACATATTTTCTTCTTTAAACAGAGTATATGTAGCACACATTTCCTGCAATTCAAGATCTTTCATTTTAAGTTTCTCTGAGAGCTTCCTGTTCATTTCCTTAAAACTTGCAATTTCTTTCTCTAAATCAGAAATCTTTATTGATAATGTGGATTCACTGACTAAGGATTTCTTTATTTTCATGTATTCTTCTATTTTCTGACTCAAAGTATAATATTCTGCATTCTTCTTCTTAAGGTAAAGATTATCATCCTTCAAGCTTCGAATATCTAGGCCATTTTTTGGATCATCATCATCAGAGCTAGTCCATCCATTGCTCTGATGTTCACAGAGATCTTTGAAACCAGAAAGCTCCTTCCATGCATCCTGCAAAAAATTAATATCTATGTCAATGGCTTGCAAATCATATGTAAGTACACCAAGATCTTAAACAATACAATTGTATATTTCATAGGAACTGACGATACCACACCTTGTGTTGAAATACATCTTCCATTTTTAAAGAGATCAACTCATTAACAGCAAACTAAACTCAATGAGTAATTACTTGCTATAAGAGAACACTATAGAAGACTGTATTTTAGCATCAATGTGTTTTAGATAACTCAATATTATGTACCTATATAATCAGTGAAGGAAGTGAGAAAAATCCAGAGGCGGTATGCTATCCCAAATTTTTTTCCTAACATACCTCAATTTAAAAAAGCACATTCCCTCCTTTACAAGATAATATCTGGTATGCAGGATATGTGATATCCACTTGGTGATGTTTTTAATTAACTTCCTTCATGAGTAGGCCTAACCAACCCTGCTTTATAGCTGATTGCCAAGTAGGAGCACAACACAAGACTAGAACATCATGTACTGTCGATTGACAGGCCTTTATTTATTTCACATCACGGAAACCATCAATAACAGCAGTGGGTGTCAGCATGCTGACCACATGCCCCCAATCCTGCCATCTATGGTAAATGAGTAGCGTCGGGTGGTAGGCCAGGGATGTAGAGTCATTGAATTTGGTTTATTTACTTCAATAAAGATATTTTAAAAGTATTTAAGACCTATTTAAACAATATAAAAGTCACAACATTTTATTACCGAGAAATATTTTTAAAACATAGAATCTAGTGGTGTAGTAATTAAGATGGCAACAAAGACCATCACAAGTTATAGTGACAATGGCCACCGATGAAAGCGTACGAGTTGGTGAATAATCATGAAAATTAATTATTATATGACTCAAAGGAGCATTAACAGTTTGTATTAAATAGCCATTGATTTTCAGTGACGGTATGCTATTTCACCATTGAAACCAGTGCCGGTATGCCATTGGACCTTTAAAACCAATGACGGTATTCCATACCGGTGCATACCTCACTTCCCTCACTGTATATAATACTTGACGGCATACTATGTATGTTATGAATGCAAACACTCTAGTTGAGAGACAGAGATTCAGAATATGTAATCTAATACTTTCCTATAAAAAGTGACACCATTTTAGTAATGTGAAAAAGCCTACTACTAACATAAAAAACTGAAAAACACAGTGGTGAGCAATTCAGGTTAAAATTTGGTTGTTGATATTTATTTAACCTAAGAATTTCATAAATAAAATAATTTCAAAATATTCTGAACATAGAAAATATTCCATGGACTAAAACCAACTAATAAAGGCACTAGAGAAATTGAGTAACAATACTGATGGACTAATTAGTAACATTAACTTTACTCCTTAACTTGGAGGTTATGAATGAGGTTATAACTTATGTAGGCCTATAAGGTTAGATATATGAACAACAAATCACCGCATTGGATTTTACATACAATCAACAGAATCTGAAGCTGTTTCAATGCTAAAGGTAGCCTACACCTCCTAACCTGAAAAATTCATTTATCAAGAATATGAAGGTTTAATTAATTTTTCTTTAAGATCAGACAATATGTTTATGAAACTAAAGTGGCTACACTAGCTGTTCAGTGTGCCTAAACACACTATAATAGTATTGTTGCAAAATATTGAAATTCCATCAGTAAACTGTCTTGATTGGGACAAACAGTTTTTATTCTTACTTCATTCCTATTATGTGCGGCAGAAACAATGACCCATTTTAAATTGCGCGCCATTGTTGAACACGACTTCCTAGAGAGTTGATGTTGGTACCAGTGTGCAGTGCAGTTCAAAGCATTGCCAGTCAGTATGGAGCGTTGGACGAATGAACATCGTGGATTTGTAATTGAAACGTTTTTCAAAAGTGGTGATAGTGTCATACGTTTGTTTAGGCAACATTTTGACATTGGTCGGAATGATCAAGTTCTGTCCCGGAAGTCGATTACGAGATGCAAAACAACAGCATTTGCAGCAAACAATAAGCACCTGGTAGGCCACGTACGGTTCGCACCCCGGACAGCATTGCAAGAGTAACAGCTGCTTTAGAGCAAAGTTCAATGCGATCACTTCGTCGGCATTCTCAAGTTCTTTACATCTCGGGAAGAAGTGCACGACGGATGTTGCCTCTGGATATGAAGTTCCATCCCTACGAACTCCAAGCACCACTTGGACCAATGTCAAAATGTTGCCTAAACAAACGTATGACACTATCACCACTTTTGAAAAACGTTTCAATTACAAATCCATGATGTTCATTTGACTAACGCTCCATACTGACTGGCAATGCTTTGAACTGCACTGCACACTGGTACCAACATCAACTCTCTAGGAAGTCGTGTTCAACAATGGTGCGCAATTTAAAATGGGTCATTGCTTCTGCCGCACCCTGTAGAAAACTAGAAAGGATTAAAAGTATGGATTAAACGGAATTTGCCTTAAAATGCACATAATGTATTGTAATGTAAATTTTAAATGGGTGAAACTAAAAAAAATGTTTTTTTATTCATAAATATAACTTTTCCTGCAGTTTCATTTTAGTTTTAATACTACTGTACATACAGACATAAGTTTTTAACCTACGAATTGACGTAGGATTAACAAAACAAAACATTTGTGATAAAAATTCAAAATTTGATTGTTTGTCCATCTGGATTAACCGGATGTCTGGAAGGTTTTTGGATTAGTGGAAAAACTGTACATTGTTTCCTTGAGTTGATTTCTTTGAAACAGTCATTGTTCAATGTGTATTTAAATATATTTAATCAAAATTGTCATAGCCTAAAGTTCTCAGACTAAATCATTTATTGTATGATGCAACATCTCTTTATATACCATCTTCTTGTTAACCTCAGGAGTCATTTTAAATTATAAAAACTGACTTGTGTTAATGCCTTTTAATAAAAACGATTGGACCGAGATTGATATAAGAGCGTAAAAAGGATCAGTCGTTCATGTTTCTCCCAGGGAGCAGTTACAGGCAGTTGCTTTGAGTTTCCTCCTTTCCAGATAGATACGTAATTGCTCATGTTTTCTCACCAGAAGTAACTACCTTTATCTTCAAGTACATTCTTCAAGAAATTGAAGTACTTCCAACAAATTCTTCCACTTGATGCTAATACAACCTACTACCTTTCAATGTTACCTGCTAAGGGAGCTATCCTACCTACAACTACATACGTTAAAATAACCTATTCATCAAATATTCTCACATACATCAAGTCTATTTTCCATGTGGAGTGAATGCCCACTCTTAAGTATCAATTGTTGACTTACAATCTGTGGCCTGTACTGAAGCTTGTATGGCAATGTCTCGTAGTTTGCAAAGGATGCAACTGAGCACACTCCATTTTGTTGCCGAGGTATAACTCCATACATTACATTTCTCTTCAGATGTAAAGATGCATCGAGATGGTGCAGACCATAATATTTGTCTCAAATTGTGCCAGTGTTTTTTCGTAAACCAAAGAGTTAGTTTAATTTGAGTGTGGAATTAATTTAAGTTTACATGAGCATAAGTTTACAGACACACGGGACAGTGGATATTGTATCCCCATGGCTAAAGGACCTCTCTATAACGAATGTTTAGCTCAAGGACAGGTACTCAGTTGTTGGGAGGTAGCGAAGGTAACAATACTCACAAAGGGCAAAGATGAAAAAGAAGTGAAGTCTAGACCTATCTGCCTTCACAACAATTTGGAGAAAATCCAAGAGTGGCTTTGGAACTTAGACTCATGAGGGCGGTTAATGAATGCCAGTATGGCTTCAGGAAGGGAAAATCCACTGACGATGCCATCAATTAAGAACGGAAAGGATCCATACCTCAGAACATAGATACATAATGGACATCTTTATTGACATTGCTGGTGCCTTCAATAACTTTTGGTGGACATACCTCTTTAACGATTATGAAATCTCGATTGTCCCGCCCCACTCTACAACTCTCTCAGAGATTACTGTAAAAACAGGAAAATTTACATAGAAGGAACAAACACAACACTACAGAAAACTATTACCAAAGGATGTTCTCAGGGTTCGGTCCTAGGACCTGAGAACTGGGACATAGATATGGAGCCACTTCCTGGTTTGTTGCAGGAGAGGGGAAATGTCTGTGTCCTGTGCAAGGACAAATTTCTTATCCTAGCACAGGCTGACGCAAGGAGACAGCTGGAGGAACAGGCAAGCTCTGGATTGGGGGTTGTGGATGAGTGGTGCAGAGAGGCAAATCTGCATATTGCGGCTAACAAAACCAGATACATAGCTTTGAAAGGTAAACTGAAGAGGAATTCCACCATAAGAAATAACAATAATGCTATCTCAAGATCCAAGTCAGCTAAGTAACTAGAAATATATATGGATGAGAATCACAGATTCAAACTCCAGGTGGAAATGGTGCATCTTAAGGCCAAAGAAATGAAGAAACTGGCAACCATAGTCCAAAGAAAATTCAAGATTAAATTATAAACGGTTAAGACGTATCACAGTGTCATTCTGGTTGCCATCATGGGGTACAGTGCTGCAGTCTGGGCTCACAAAGCCAATGAAACATGTGTGAAAAGGATACTTAGAAGGTCTCAAAGGAAGATTCTGATGAGATTCATTGGTGCATTCGGAACAACTCCAACATTTGCTCTGCTTGTGGCCACTGATATATGGCCTCTCGACCTCTTTATTAGGTGGAAGGAAGCCATGTACTGGAGAAAGAAGAAAAGGGTTGAAAAGATTGAAAGTATCGTGGGTCTCTGAACTCTGGATAAAACAAGAATTAGGAGACACTTTATACAAGAATGGCAAGACGAATGGACCACAACAGAGGCAGGAGTGAGAAATAAAGAACTTTTCCTGAACATCCAGGAGAGACTGCGACTGCAACAGACAATGAGGAAAGGACTGATACAATTTCATAACGGGCCACGTATGGAAAGTATTTACACAAGATAAAGAAAAGACAAACAGTAAATGTCCGAATTGCGAGGGCGTTATAAAATCCGCAGAGCAGGTCTTGTTCGAATGTCCCAGTGCCTCAGATGAAATAAAAGAACTTAAAACAACCATGCAGGGATGTCAGATTGCAACTTGAGGCCCTGGCAGACGTCTCTAAGAAGGCAGCTGAGAAGTACGGGCTGACAGAATAAACAGACAAAGACAAACAGATGAACAAGATGATATAGTACTGGTACTCGACCCTCCCAGGAGATCTGAGCATCTGCAGGGAACTCAGAATCCTGTTGAGATTCGGGAACTGGAAGCTCAACCAATGTTGGAAGAGCAACAGAACTGGATATCATAACAGCAGGAGAGAACTCTAAGCTGCAGAAAAGAGAAGATTCTGTACGAGCAAGGAGGAAGGAGTGTCTTTGAAAGACTACAGGAGAAGAGTGGAGCTTGCTGCCCAGCAAAGGAGACTCGTGGAGATGAAAGAGGAAGATTAAGATAGTGACAGGGACTAAAAGAGAGATACAAAGTAAATACAAAAGAGAAGTCATTAAAGGGATGTAGTTAACTAGTCAAATAGGTTAAATAAATTAGAAGAAGTAGATATAGTTGTAACTTGTAGAATAGAAGCTGAGGCACACTGATGTACTATATGAAAATTTTACATAATACCGGTGAGCTTCAGTTTAGTAGATTAGAAGCTAACTAGTAGCTTAGTAAGGGTAATCATTACCATTGTTACTGTTACTAGTAGTTAGTAGTTTTTTGTAAGTCTCAACTACTGGATTTCAGTAGAAGAGACAGTAGCTGGTTATATGTAGTGTAGTTCTGTAAAATGAATATGTAAACATATAGCAACTGTAACATTGTAAGCAAGAATTTTCATGAAATTGTATAATTCTGAAAATAACAAATACAGGAAAAAGTGAAATGACGATGAATACTAGGTCCTAGTTTAAATAATTACTAACCAGGACATAAGATTCCCGGATTTTATTATTATTATTATGTTTTAAATGTTCTTTGATAAGATGTTTTTGATTATCTAATATCAGGTTCTGGTATTTACTCTTTTCCTTAAATTATGAGTGGATGGGATGCTGACATCAATTATAATTGCCTTAGAGCTCTTTTCTTCTATCAATAGCAGATCTGGTCATTTATAGCCAACTGTTTTATCTGCTGTTATAATTCTTTCTCAATATAGCAGGGATTCTTCAGACTCAAGAATGGGTTCAGGAGTGTATTTGTAATACGATGGTGAATTCTGGATGAGTTTGTGTTGGAAAACTACTCGTATGTGGAGAATTTTGCTACTTGGTTATATCCAGCTGGGTATGAGTTATATGCTAGAGTTTGTCAAGCAGAAGTTATGTGCTCTATGGTTTCTTCTTGTATATTGCATTTCTGACGTCTCTATTACTAACCAGGACATAAGATTCCCGGATTTTATTATTATTATTATGTTTTAAATGTTCTTTGATAAGATGTTTTTGATTATCTAATATCAGGTTCTGGTATTTACTCTTTTCCTTAAATTATGAGTGGATGGGATGCTGACATCAATTATAATTGCCTTAGAGCTCTTTTCTTCTATCAATAGCAGATCAAGAATGGACACTCAAACATACAGTTATTTCTATTATATTTGCTTTCATTATGTCTTTTATAATTTCTAGTTCTTATTACCTTATCTTGTATAGCTACAATGAATCCTTCTGTTTTTGGATAGAGTGAGTGAGCTCTTTTGCAGCCATTCCAGGGATTGATTCTTGTGAATATTTTCATCTAGCTAAGACATTTTCCATGAAGTACTTTAACCTTCTACTGTATGTAATATAATATTTTTAGAAAGGCAATTCCGGGAGATTCGCCGCACTGATAGTGATGCCGCATAGACATAAAGTATAGGTTCCCGATATTTCTAACAGATGGCAATGCGTACTCTTCCTCATTGTTGCGAGAGAGCTGTTGAGAGCTGAGGTTGTAGAATTTAGCAGCATTTTTTACAAGTTTACTGACTGTCTTGTCTGGTAAGTACCAATATTTTACATACAAAGTTTTTGAACAGTTCCGTTACATGTATTTGAAATGTTTCGACACTGTAAAAAATCCACATTTAGTGCACAGTGGGTGTTACAAGAATCACTGTTCATGCCATTGAATGTGATTTTGTCCCTCTTTGTCGTTCGTTGTTGTACCAGAAGATTGGTAAAATTGCCTCACAAAAGTCAGGTGAGGACGCCATAAGCAAGATTTCGGTATTCAGGTAATTTGAACACAAAAAAATGACTAAGAAAAATCTATTTTGTAATCAAAATGAATTATAATATGTAATTATATAATTTAATATAATTATATTTACTGGTGTTCAGAATGTTTAATTAGAATATGATGTGGTGCCCTGGCACCAACCCAGGACCCCGGAATAAGCAATGCTATATTATCTTATGTCATAAGCACTTACAAACAAACATATAGACTGTTAGTTTGTGTGTTTAGATAAGCAGCAATTCTCAAGGTGAAATTGCATGATTTCAAACAATTGGTGTGAGTATTTGTGATTAATTACATAACTGATGGAAACAATGTTAAACTCAATAGTTATGATTTATCCTCCCTTGAAGGCTAAATCATACTATATAATCTAAGCCTAATGGCACACACGGCAGAACTGCCAAGTCACAAGAAGGTTTGACATCGTAACTCCGGTGGTCTGGTAAATCTCAACGTGTGGCTCCAAATTACATCAACGCTCTGCTTACAATGGGTTATGTCCAACAATCGTGTATGTATAATTACACAAAACTTTGAAGTAAAACTATGATTTTTCGTAGCCGAAACATAGGCCTAAATTACGACCACATTAGGGTCATTTATTGTAGATCTTTCCACATTTATGTTCAGACTTAATATTTGACACATAGATTGCGATTCTGAACTTAGTTTTGTATAATCTATCATAATTAATATTACTCAATCTAAATAAGATAGTTTTTTAAGCTACATAACCCCACTTTTAAACGTGCATATTCATGTTTGATATTTACGTTCCACGGACTTTAGAATAATGTTAAAGTGTCTGGTATCATACTCACAGCTACACATATTTAATATTATTCCTTTAAACCCATTATTTGTTTATTAAAATAAATAAATAATTATTACATGTTTGTTTCGCTTGGTGATATTCATCTATTATTGAGGAATCGTTCACGAGAGTACTTCGATCTAACAATATATCGATACTGACTCGCTTCGATTTTCAATGCTGCCAATTTCCAACAAAAAACTCATATAGTTTTCTCATACAAATATGCAAGTTTTTATTATTAAATAGATTTTTTATACAGTGTTTATATTTGATTTATACTTTAAATCCATGGTGTTATTGTCCATTGCATTTGTTAGTATTTTTTCACGTCAAATTTACTTGTGACGCATTTTCTCATAAATATAATTTTGCTAAGTTTATTGGGGATTTCCCTTTGAAAGTCGGTAAAGCGTTCAAGTTTTCAGTTAGTTCAGTCCACACGTCGTGTCTCAAGAAAGCAGACGTTGGTTCTCATTCACTCCTGTTTTGGGAAAGTATTTCTCAATAACATCAATCATCATCAGCCTTCAGTATCCAAGGAACTGGAAGCTTGAACTACTACTACAATCTTCAATCCAGCAAGGATTTAATTTCAACTTCAACTCATCAATTTCAGATAAGAAATTTGATTACTAACATCACTCAAACAATAGCGTTGCGTGGGCACGCTTAATATATCTTGTTAAGTTACTTCTTATATCTACTAATTGAAGAAAATCTTCAATTTCACATCTACTTTAATTGAAACTAATTTCAATTAATTAAAACCTAATTTCTACAGTGAAGAAAGAACTTCACCATAAACTTTCATTGTTCGCTTGGTGACGCTCAGCATAGGCACGCCAAGGTGACGTCATATAGACGCCTGCAATTTCAACATCCGTTTCCTTTGTGAACATTTCCAAACACATTTTCAAAGTGTTTTACTTATATATCTAACTTCAAGATTTATAGACAATCAACACATTACACATTATTAAGTGTAATTTATTACTTAAGAAATATTTCATCATAATCAATTTATAAACAATATTTTGGAACTTTAACTTCAAATTCAGTACAAACTGCTACAGTTTTTAATTATCATCATCAGCATCAAGAAATTTCATCTCTTCAAGATCTTCCATTCTTCAAGCATCAACTTCAACAATCTTTCAGTGTATATCATAATCTCAGTTTTTAGTGTTTAAAATAAATATCATTTATTCACCAGAAGGTTACAAATTCTTGTTCTTTCATGTATAGGCAAGGCGAGGGTTTCAGAACTTTACAGTCCATTCTTACCTAATTCCATTTCCAATCTTCCATTTCATCTACTAGCCTCCTATACATTTGGTCCTTTCCGGGCCGGATCTGTCCCATAGTGACCTATGAAACTTTAAATCTATCAATCTTCTTATAAGTGGTCCTCCGAAAATATTTCCTAATTTTTCTGAAACCTGCGGGCAAGAATTTGTAACGTAAGGTAAGTCAAAACCATTCTCCTGGCACGACCAGTATTTGAGAAATACAGTAGACACAGTGAAAAAGGGTTTCACAACACCTACTCATTTTATGTTGCATGAACACGAACACAAACACAGTGAAAAAGTGTAACACAACATACCACACATTATCTTGTACTAAAAATCTTGAAGTTTCTTTTCTCAATTCAATCTTAAAACGCGGGCAAAATTGCACAATTAATATAATTTCAATTTCATCAATTAAGTTCAACTTGAATTATCAAAATGACTACTTTAGAGCAAACCCTTGCAGCTTTCAGAGCGAAGCGCGCTCCAGTAAAGGCAAGAATCACACGTCTTTGTAATCTCATACCTCAACTACTTGTAAATGATGAAGCGACCTATAATGATCTCTCAGATAGGAAAGCTAACCTTACACAACTCATTGCTAAATTTGAAGATGTTCAGACTAACATAGAAGAGTTAGACTTTTCAGATGTAGAACAGGCATATAGAGAGGAAGTAGAAGGTTCTATTCTTAAAGCCACGTCATATATAAATAAACTAGAAGCTAATTATCTTAAATCTAAGGCTGATGCGGAAGCCGAGGCTGTAGAAAGTGCAGCACAAAAAGCCACACAGCAAAAAATCAATCACATCAACAGGCTAAATCGCCAGTTCATGTCCTATGCTCAATCTATTCATGAGTTTGAAATTCAAAATGAAGCAAATTTTCATGAAGCAATCAGTATGAGAACCATGTTTCTCCATTTATTTGATGCTTATGAAGATTCAGCGTTGCAAGTCACCCCTGATGATTTTCAAGACATAGATGTGCAGAGGCGAGAAATTGAAATAGCTTATCATCGAGCATTAGGTTTCCTTGATTCTTTAATCTCACAAAATAAGCCAAACTATCAGCCAGAAAAATCACTTTCAAGGCACTCTTCAAGCAAAGGTTCTCATCATGCAGAACCTCAAACAATTCTTCCAAAACTTCCAGAAATAAAACTCCCTCAATTTGATGGCAATCCAATAGCTTGGGTAGAATTTAGGGATACTTTCACATCACTCATTCTAAGTAATAAACATATTACTAATATTGATAAATTTCAATATTTGAAATCATGCCTCACCACAGAAACACTCTGTATAATTCAAAATATTCCAGTGTCAGATGCCACATTTGAAGTTGCATGGAAAACACTTACGGAACGTTTTGACAATGATAGATTAATCATGAATACACATTTAGATCATTTGTTTACTGCGCCTACTATTGAACGGGACTCAGCAAATTCTCTCCAAAAATTTCTTGACCATTTTGTAAGTACGATGCACGCTCTCCAGTCCTTAAAGACTGACGTCAACCTAACAGACTTAATTGTCTCCAAGCTAATCTTAGATAGATTACCTCCAGCCTTCATTAAAGAATGGGAAAGTTCTATCAAACCCAATCAATTACCCACATTAAGTGAATTATTTGGTTTTCTAGAGTCGAAAGTGAGAGTCCTTCAGATGACAAGTTTAGCGATAGGATCTCAAGCTAAAGCTAATTCTACAAACAACACTAATTCTACACACAATCGCCCCCCTCAAAAACCTGCTACTAATAATAATGTTGTTTCAAACAACAGCAATCAAAACAATCACAACAACTCCAGAACGTATAATTCACGTCCTCTTTGTATTTGCTGCAGGCAAAATGTTATCCATGAATTGTATCAATGTGACAGCTTCAAAATGATGTCTCATGAGCAAAGAATGCGATTCGTCAATACTCATAAAGCATGTCAAGTATGCCTTCAAACTAAAGGTCATAGTAGTGTATGCGGCGTATTCAAATGCCACATTTGTGGTGAAAGACACAGTACGATGCTTCACAATTCTAATCAGCGGTCAAACGCACAACCAAATAATGTAACACGCATGCTGCACCTTCCTTCAATACCAGACCCCCCAAAATGTCTGCATCCCACTGCATTAATCATTGTGGAAGACATAAATGGTAAACCTGTAGAAGCAACAGCCCTGTTAGACACTGGTTCGAGTTGCAACTTAATAACTAATCGCTTATTCAACAAATTAAAGTTGAAAGCTTTACCCAAAAGAGTGCCACTTCAAGGCATCTTAGAGTCTCAAGCTCATATGCACAAGACTACAAACATCAAAATCAAGTCAAGAACTACGCTATGGAATTATGATACACAGGCTATTGTAATTCCAGAAATTTCTGCCAGCCAACTGCCAGATAATTATATTGATATTAGAAATTGGCAAATTCCAGCCAATCTCCCCCTAGCTAACCCAAATTTCAACACACCACAGTGTGTCGACTTACTCTTAGGAGTAGAAGTTTATTCACAAATAATGCAGGATGGCATAATCAGTGCTCCTGATCATCCCACAATTCAGAATTCTCAATTAGGATGGACTTTTTCTGGAAGGTTACCATCACTTAACACTTCTATGCAAATGCATTTAACCTCAAGTCATCAAGATGACAATTTCCATCAATCTAGCAATGACAATGTCAGACGACTTGTCAATTCTTCTTCTCCAAGGCGATTTAAAGGAAATCGCACAAATCAAACTGTTAATGCTAATGCCAATAATGATAAACAATATTCTGCATTCTTAAATGTTGATCAATCAATAAACAATCAACTATCTAAGTTTTGGGAACTCGAAAGTGTAGCCAATAGTGCACCTTTCCCTCAAGACACACACTGTGAAACATACTTCACAGAAACTACCACAAGAGATCTTGACGGAAGATATGTCGTCAAGCTTCCCTTCAATGCCCCACCAGAATCAATAGGTAGCACCAAGCAGCAAGCCTATCAAAGATTCAACTCACTCGAAAAACGTTTGGCAAATGATGCTGAACTTCGCCAGCAATATGGTGATTTCATGACTGAGTATCAGACCCTAGGCCACATGGAACCTGCGGAATCTGAACAGCCTGAAACCTTTGATTACATAATCCCTCATCACCCGGTGATGAAACCGTCAAGCAGTACTACTAAACTAAGAGTAGTATTTGATGCCTCTGCTAAATCAACAAATAAAAAGTCATTAAATGACATACTTTATGTAGGCCCCACAGTCCAACCAGATCTATTTTCCATACTATTACGATTCAGACTGAATCCTATTGCTTTTACTTCTGACATCGCTAAGATGTACAGACAAGTACTCATATCTCCTGAACAACAGCATTTCCAACAAATACTTTGGAGGGAACAACCTTCAGAGCCCATCAAGATTTTCAATCTTAAGACTGTGACTTATGGCACAGCACCAGCCGCATTTCTAGCAACTCGCGCCCTTAAACAACTTACAATTGACGAGGGTAAAGATTTTCCACTAGCTTCACACCTAATAAATAATTCTACATATGTCGACGACATAGTGGCAACCGCCTCTAATATTGAAGAAGCCCAGCAAATGGTTTCTGAATTAAACACTTTGCTTCCCATGGGTGGATTCCAACCTAGAAAGTGGAGTTCAAATCTGCCACAACTTCTAGAAAACATACCAATTGAGTCAAGAGAAACTCTTGATAATCGAACATTTGGTGACTCAGATGCCAGCTCTATTAAAGCATTAGGCTTAATATGGCAACCATCTAATGATTTATTGCGAGTAGAAACATCCATAGATTCTTCTAAACCTTTTGTTAAGTGTACAAGAAGAACACTACTTTCTTGCATTGCGTCGATATTTGACCCCTTAGGCCTCATCTCTCCCATAGTTGCACATTGCAAAATCATATTTCAATCCTTATGGAAGGAAACTACCTCCTGGGATCAACTTATACCTGAATCGATCGCCAAAAAATGGCTGACGGTTCACAACCAATTACATTCAATTTCTCAAATTGCTATTCCTCGGTTTGCATTAATTCCGAATGCCATTTCAATAGATTTGCATGGATTTTGCGACGCTAGCGAGCAAGCTTATGGCGCTTGCATCTATTTATGCTCTACCAATCAAGAGGGCGAAACTCAAGTATCTTTACTATGTGCAAAGTCTAAAATTGCACCTATCAAAGCGGTTACAATTCCCAGATTAGAATTGTTAGCTGCCCATTTATTATCTAAACTCACCCACAATGTTTTGCCTACACTACAGCTCGACATTAATTCAGTAAATTTGTGGAGTGATTCAAATATAGTTTTGAGTTGGTTGAGTCGATCTCCAACCACACTCAAGACATTCGTTGCAAATAGAGTTGCGGATATACAAGAGTATACTGCAGACTTTACTTGGCGACATGTATCATCAAGTGACAATCCCGCAGATTTGATATCTCGAGGTTCGACACCCGAGGATTTAATTCATAACGATTTGTGGTGGATTGGCCCAGAATGGTTGTCCAAGGACACCTCATACTGGCCAACCAATAACACACAAGCTATCTCAGAACCACTGCCAGAAGTCAAGGTAGTAGCTCACATCACTACTGTTGATAGTACCTTTCAATCTTG
This sequence comes from Ectobius pallidus, assembly GCA_964059195.1. NCBI lineage: Eukaryota > Metazoa > Arthropoda > Insecta > Blattodea > Ectobiidae > Ectobius > Ectobius pallidus. The sequence continues at coordinate 477,678 of CAXKWD010000366.1, forward strand.
GTTTTCCAAGTTTTCTTACTTAAAATCTCTCCGCATTATGGGTTATGTATTAAGATTCATACATAATGCAAAACCTAATAACCAACGCCTTAGTGGATCTTTATCTCCTGATGAGATAACAAGTTCAATGCACTGCTGTGTAAAAAATGTCCAGCGTCAGGCATACGCTGAAGAAATAGGACTATTGTCGGCTGGAAAGGAAATTCCAACCTCCAGTAAAATTCTTAATTTATGCCCATTCTTGGATTCTGACAACATCCTACGTGTTGGCGGACGATTAGAAAGATCTAATCTTCCATTTGAATCAAAACATCAAATGCTATTGCCATGTGATCATGATTTCACAAAGCATTTAATTCACTATACACATTTTCAACTGCATCATGCAGGACCACAACTTATTATTGCTCATCTCAGAGAAAGATTCTGGATTCCTTCAATCAGAAAAATAATAAGATCTGTGATAGGAAAATGTAACACATGTTTCCGCTTTAAAGCACAGCCTTTTCAACAAAAAATGGCTGACTTGCCTGCTGCCAGAATAACTCCAATACCACCATTTACAAATGTTAGTTTAGATTATGCCGGCCCATTTACAATAAAGTATGGTGGTCCAAGATCTAAAATTACTACCAAGTCATATATTGCTCTCTTTGTGTGCATGTCCACAAAGGCAATACACTTAGAGTTAGTAACCACACTTACTTCTAAAGCATTTCTAGCTGCTCTGTCTAGATTTACTAGCCGCAGAAGCATTCCCCATTCGATTACATCCGACAACGGAACAACGTTCGTTGGAGCTTGTAATGATTTGAGACAATTGAGTGACTTATTGTCCTCGTCTGAATTTCAAAATACTGTTAAAGATGCTACCTCACATCTCAGCCTTAACTGGCATTTTTTACCGCCTTATTCTCCTCATATGGGTGGACTACATGAAGCTGCAGTACGCTCAGTCAAACATCACCTGAAGCGAGTGGCTTCAGATCTCACTCTCACCTACGAAGAGCTATCGACTTTGTTGATACAAATCGAAGCTATCCTTAATTCACGACCATTGCTCTCACTTCATGAAGAGATCGATGATTTCCAATATTTGTCTCCAGGACATTTTCTTGTGGGCAAACCACTTATTTCATTGCCATCTCCAGACTTGTCTGGAAGTTACACATTACGTTCTCAGTGGAAAACACTGCATAATTCTACTGTTGATTTGTGGAAGAAATGGTCTTCTGACTATCTTCACACACTCCAAAGGCGTTCCAAATGGACCTCTAAATCTCACAATGTATCCATTGGTACACCAGTACTTCTCATTGAAGATAATGTGCCACCCTTTAAATGGATTTTAGGCATAGTTGATCAAATTCACCCTGGAGCTGACGGTCTCGTAAGAGTAGCTACTGTCAGAACTTCTTCAGGTCAATATAAAAGACCAATAGTAAAACTCGCCCCTCTTCCCATAAATGGAGAAGATTAATTATACTTAATAAATTGTATATAACTTAAAATTGTTTTTTGTAGAACCTTTAAATAATTATAGTTTTGTTCCATTATACATTCTCTTTGTTTGAATAATTATTTGCATAATTATTGCGGGCAATATGTATAATTACACAAAACTTTGAAGTAAAACTATGATTTTTCGTAGCCGAAACATAGGCCTAAATTACGACCACATTAGGGTCATTTATTGTAGATCTTTCCACATTTATGTTCAGACTTAATATTTGACACATAGATTGCGATTCTGAACTTAGTTTTGTATAATCTATCATAATTAATATTACTCAATCTAAATAAGATAGTTTTTTAAGCTACATAACCCCACTTTTAAACGTGCATATTCATGTTTGATATTTACGTTCCACGGACTTTAGAATAATGTTAAAGTGTCTGGTATCATACTCACAGCTACACATATTTAATATTATTCCTTTAAACCCATTATTTGTTTATTAAAAGAAATAAATAATTATTACATGTTTGTTTCGCTTGGTGATATTCATCTATTATTGAGGAATCGTTCACGAGAGTACTTCGATCTAACAATATATCGATACTGACTCGCTTCGATTTTCAATGCTGCCAATTTCCAACAAAAAACTCATATAGTTTTCTCATACAAATATGCAAGTTTTTATTATTAAATAGATTTTTTATACAGTGTTTATATTTGATTTATACTTTAAATCCATGGTGTTATTGTCCATTGCATTTGTTAGTATTTTTTCACGTCAAATTTACTTGTGACGCATTTTCTCATAAATATAATTTTGCTAAGTTTATTGGGGATTTCCCTTTGAAAGTCGGTAAAGCGTTCAAGTTTTCAGTTAGTTCAGTCCACACGTCGTGTCTCAAGAAAGCAGACGTTGGTTCTCATTCACTCCTGTTTTGGGAAAGTATTTCTCAATAACATCAATCATCATCAGCCTTCAGTATCCAAGGAACTGGAAGCTTGAACTACTACTACAATCTTCAATCCAGCAAGGATTTAATTTCAACTTCAACTCATCAATTTCAGATAAGAAATTTGATTACTAACATCACTCAAACAATAGCGTTGCGTGGGCACGCTTAATATATCTTGTTAAGTTACTTCTTATATCTACTAATTGAAGAAAATCTTCAATTTCACATCTACTTTAATTGAAACTAATTTCAATTAATTAAAACCTAATTTCTACAGTGAAGAAAGAACTTCACCATAAACTTTCATTGTTCGCTTGGTGACGCTCAGCATAGGCACGCCAAGGTGACGTCATATAGACGCCTGCAATTTCAACATCCGTTTCCTTTGTGAACATTTCCAAACACATTTTCAAAGTGTTTTACTTATATATCTAACTTCAAGATTTATAGACAATCAACACATTACACATTATTAAGTGTAATTTATTACTTAAGAAATATTTCATCATAATCAATTTATAAACAATATTTTGGAACTTTAACTTCAAATTCAGTACAAACTGCTACAGTTTTTAATTATCATCATCAGCATCAAGAAATTTCATCTCTTCAAGATCTTCCATTCTTCAAGCATCAACTTCAACAATCTTTCAGTGTATATCATAATCTCAGTTTTTAGTGTTTAAAATAAATATCATTTATTCACCAGAAGGTTACAAATTCTTGTTCTTTCATGTATAGGCAAGGCGAGGGTTTCAGAACTTTACAGTCCATTCTTACCTAATTCCATTTCCAATCTTCCATTTCATCTACTAGCCTCCTATACAGTGTAAGTAGCCTACAACTCTTTGCTTGTCTAACTGCATTGCCAAAGTAGAAAGGATCAGTTCACAAATACTCATACCTAAATTTACATTATTCATTTATCTTTATTTATCCAACTAGTCAAGTTCCTATTTTTATGTTTTTTATAATAAAACCTTACACTATTGTGTCAAACATTCGTCTGCTTAATTTAGGATTACTGATAACCGCTCCTCACCCCGCTACCCAGTAATATCCTCAAATTAGGCACGACAGAATTGGTGGCAGCGGTTTACACTAGCTTAATTAATTATTAACTAATGGGATTTTTCCCTAGGCCAGATTCGGTAATGACGGGATTACATTAGTTTAATTGATTATTGTCTAATAGGATTCACGCCCTATAATTCTTTTCCGTTCGTCTGTGTACAGAACAACATTGTATATTGTAGGAAAAGTGAGAGCAAAGCATTTGTAACAATTTACACACTCAGCATTCCTTCCAAGTAGTGTAGGTCAGGTACGAATATGTTTAACTTGCAGTTTTAAGTTCATTATCAACAAATGCAAATATGACAAATACAGGTGACGCAGTAACAGCTAAAATAGCTACTAAGGATTTAACAGTAATAAATTCAGTTCCAGTATGGAGGGACAAAGGTTGTGATTCAATTCAAAGCTTCCTTCGTTTAGTAGAAACAGTAGCAAGCTTAGGTGGACTAACAGACAACGATTAAGTACACATAGTCACAATAAAACAACAAGGTGCTGCATAGACATTTTTAGAAACACACCCGGACCTGCAGGATGGGAATGTTACATTTGAAAAATTAAAAGAGACACTAGTGGAAAGGTTTAAAGATTAAGAAAGTGGTTTTTTATGATTATGTTCTATTGCGAAATGCAAGCAGGAAAAGAATAAAATTCCTGAGGAACTTAGAGATAGATAGGAAAACATTAAAATTACATATACAAGAAACTTTAAAAAGGGAGATTCAGGGATAAGGAGCCCGAAAAAAATTTTTTTTGGGGGGAAAGGAGAGTGTCAGAGGAGTTAAAAGAGTTAGTGAAAAGCTGTTTAATTAACAGTTTTCGAGATACAGAGGATTTGAGCAGTTTTCGAGATACAGAGGATTTGAGAGGTAACCCAGGAGAATAGGTAAATATGTCCGTAATATGAGATCAGGCACTGAAGATTGCTGTGGCAGCAATTAAAGAAGAGAGGGAGGCCAGTGCCGCCTGTGAGCAGACTCACTCACAGGTGTAGGAAGTACTAGGGACAGACCGTCGCAACGGGCATATGAAACCAAGAATCAGGATAAGACGTAATAACCGGGGGTTTTACGCAAGGGACACCGAGAGAATGTATACCGGGAGTAAAAATATAGATGTAGGGTCAGGCCTCAGGAAGAAGGAGAGCAACTTACAATCTACAAGGGGTAGCGACGGCTATCAGGGCGCAGGCAGACGAGGTATTTTAATTTTTTTACTGTCGGTAAAGTGATCATGGCAACATACTATAGAAGGACGTGAGGGCCGTCCAGGGTAAACGGAATAGGGAAGGCCAAAGTATCCCCGAAGGCTTTCCCGAAATTAAGCCGAAATTAATCGTGCCTAGCAGCAGGTCTGCGACGGGGCGCTGCTCCACTCGGATAAAAGGGGGAAATTGCGGTTGTTGTGGTAGATTCCGGGTCTACCAGTTCGTGTGAAAATCCGACAGTGAGTGGAGTGCGATTAATTTGAGTAGAATAACGGCTAGGGGAAAGTTAAGGCTAAGTTAGATCAACAAACCGGAAATCAATATAGTGAAAAGTGTAATTCGCATAATGTTGAGTCTGGAAAAGAATGTCCCTGGACATGGAATATTGGGTATCGTTTTTCCTCCAGAAGGTGGCAGCAACCTTGGACCTAAGAGTTGGTACGTTAACTGTCGGAAATTACGTTGTTCCCTTAAACTGCTCATGTGACGACCTCACACACAACTGACTTCAATGGGATGGCCACTCATGAAGCAGTTCTGGAGCCGGGACCAACTAATCCAGAAGTTAGTACCAGCTAGCATGCACGGGTGTCCCAACGGAAACCATAGTGCTACCACCCCTGGCAGCGAAAATAGTCCGTGGTAAGATCATTGGACGCAGTAATCTTACCGTCCCTCAAGTAGTCTTTTTTTTGGACCGGTAGATGCCATGTTTCTACCGGGCATTTTTTAGTGCGCCAGAGTCGCTAGCGCTGTGTTTTAAAGGATCCTTAATTGATACCTCGCGTGGAGAGTCCACTGTGCCAAAAGTCCCCAGAGGTAACGTTTACCTTTTTAAGTACTGTGTGTTCTGCAGTTTCCCCAGAGTCCCAAGTCAGTAAGTCAGACGGATGAATGGTCCCAAAATATTCTAATGTTCCAGTGAGTGGATGGACGATCGTATCCCGAAACTCAGAGATGCAAATAAGTGAATCACAGATGTCCGTTTCTGTAGATATAATACCATCAGACGAGAATGGTAAAATAAAGAAAGTGATGTGTAAGGGTAGAGCATCTTGGACGCCGCGGAAGAGAGTAGTACTACTACCAATGATAATTTGAATATTACGGCATAGCAGTCACGAAATATGTTAGGCTATGTGTCGGTAATACTATGTAAGTAAGTAAACAACTATTACTACCAATGAGAATTTGAATATTACGGCATAGCAGTCACGAAATATGTTAGGCTATGTGTCGGTAATACTATGTAAGTAAGTAAACAACTATTACTACCAATGAGAATTTGAATATTACGGCATAGCAGTCACGAAATATGTTAGGCTATGTGTCGGTAATACTATGTAAGTAAGTAAACAACTATTACTACCGATGAGAATTTGAATATTACGGCATAGCGGTCACGAAATACGTTAGGCTATGTGTCGGTAATACAAGTCAAATGCGTTTTTAAGAAGAAATAATTATGAGAAAAGGATCTAACTTAGACTTAGCTAGTTTGAAACATCCAAAGTGAACAGTGTGACTCAGGTACCTGCCAAATATATAGAAGCGTGGGTAAATTATTTAAAGAATTTAAATGAAGTAGCCAAGTCGTTAGCTGATAACAACGGATATTTAAGGAAATAGGCAGATATCAGAAGGAAGGTAATTCAGAAATATGCTGTAATATAAGGAATTACCAGATGATAGGAAGCCGCATAAAATATCCACGTACTAAAGTGAGAAATAGAGAGGCGCGTTAATACTATGTGGACATAGGGATCATTATTGGAGATATTATAGCAAGGATTTTAATAGATTATTGACATTAAATTCATAGATATAGACTTAAAGTAATTGCGCAGAGTTACTAACCCAGGGTGTGCCCTATACAAAATGTGTGGACATGTGGACGCTTTATATATTTTTCAGTTTTAGGTATTGCGAGTTTTATGGATATGACATGATTTTGTAAAGTAAAGACAGGGAAAAGGAATTACATTCAGTACTCTTTTATGTACATGTAAATTTCGCTTAGCACAGGATGCGATTGAAAATTGGACGAAATTAGGCTTTATAGGTTTAAAAATTATAAATAGTTTATGTAAAAATATTTAACATTTTGTGGATATTGCTGCTTCTCTGAAACGACATGATTTTCCATTCAGGAATAAGTCAGACTTCAGCATATAGGGAATTTAGATATTTAGTATAGTTTTTTTAAGTTAATTTTAAATAAATAAATAAATAAATTAATTAATTAATTTTAATTTTAAATATTTTTCAAGTAGGCCTAAGCCGAATTGGATCTATTCAAAACGAAGTGAGAATGGACATGATCAACATGTAGCCTTCTAAAAGTCGCCAACTTAACGGCACGGGAAGTAGATACACCTGTCGGTCAACTCGTCATGATTTTGTTTTATATACAATTCAGTAAGAAAAGATTTGTAAGGATGAGGTCCCGAGTTCGAGCTTAACTCGGCGAGGTAGCTTGATTGGCAAGAATAACTTGACACAGCGATAGGGCAGGAAAATGAACTTTTGTGGATGTCTTGCCAAGACATGTGGTTTTAGTAATAAATCAAGTCCAGTTCATTTTTTAAAATTTGTCTGCAATGAGCTTAAACATAGTGTTAATATAAGTTACCACACATAATGATCCCAGTTCATTCATAGTCCTTCTATACGCATTACGCATACAGATGAAGAATGGAAGCTAGGCTTATGTGAGATACGGAGATGAAATTAAAAGAGAAAATAAGACAGGTATAGCGATTCAGAAGAAAGGAGGCCTATAACCTCATTAGGAGAACTTTCCCCTAAGGCTATGGAAAATTTAAGAAATTTGCAATAATAATAATTACATTTTTGTTTTATCGTGAGCCGAAAGCAATGGACAAAGTCAAGTTTAAAGTACGGATGTTTACTTAATTGTAGCATCATGCACCTTAAACAAATGGAATCGTTATCCGTTTCGAATACAGATAATGGGTTGAATTAATTTTGAAAATCATCTCACTGAATACAGTGTTTGATGTTCAGAACGTTGGCGCTAACCACACATCAGGGCTCAGCAACTCGAAATTATTTTGGGCAGAGGTACACAATGTAAGCCTTTAGTCATTGCTTACAAAGGTATTTTCATTCCATAGCCAGTTACTTTCCCATTAGGGCAAGGAAGGTGGCCTCAGTACATGGTTAGGGAACAGTATTTTTTTTGCGAAAATCTCCAAGATTTGGGAAATTTTAAATTTAGAGAATATAAGGGCATATTGGAATGATACTCAGGGATAGTCACGGAAAGTAAGTAAGATAAATTGAATAAAATTCAAACAACATTATGTTTGGGATGCCTAGGCACAAGTTGGCTTCTTCGAAGCAGCACAGGCAAAGGCTAGAACGGCTGTTAGACTATTATAATTGTGTAGTTCACAAAAGGGAAAAAGGCCTAAGACTAGGAAAAAGCGGAAGGGCAAGTAAAACCCAAGCAGTGCTAGGAATAAGGTACAAAGATAAGAATTTTCAAACCTGGGAATTCCGTGTGTATACTCGACCCCACAGCAAGCACGGAAGCAGGAAGAAGTTGTATATAATAAGGAAATAACTATATAAGTTAACTAGGAAAGACAATGGCAAGGAATAAGTAGTTTACATGAATCAGTTAAGAATAAGCGAATAACAGGACCTGAGTTCACCACGGAAAATGTTCAGAAATCGAAAGACCTCCCAGGACACAAACATTCGTGTCATGATAAAGCGCGAATTCGAAGCTTCGCCAAGATGAGGGATGATGATTCCTCCTACACGCCAATTGCTCAGGTAGGAAGCAATAAAGGGCATAGGCAGGGAAGTTCCCGACCAGGAACCACATAAGAGTCAAGTAGTGAAGAAAGGGTACCTCAAAGAAATATCAGAGAAATAATGTATACAAGTACAGCATATAGAAACAATACGCGAAGATGCGAGCAGTAAGCAGTTAGAGTAGAATAAGGGAAATTATTCACAATGGAAGTAGGGCTTAAAGAAAATAGCCAGTGACAAATATTTAGGAGCGGTAGACGAAACTCCAGTTTTTAATGTACCGGATAGCATATTTTAAAGGAATTACAACGACGGTAAGATCGTAAAATACGTGTTATTAGTAAAAAGGGAGAATAATATTTCGTTTGCGAGAAAGGAGAATGCAGTATAGCAAAGTATGAACTATGAGAAGCGGAATTTGCTTAAGTTTTGAAGTTTTTAACAATAATGATAATAATAATAATATTTTAAACCCAGAGTTGTGCAAATTAAGTATGTTTACCCTTAAGGTCATTTTGAAAAACATGCTTCAAATAAATATTATATATTTTATAATAAGCAAAATTTGTAAAATTTGAAAAATAATGTAAGAGCCATTTATTTTGTAAAGTCATTTTGATTATATACAATTTTATACGTATAAGGAATAAAGAAAATGTCATTGCTAGATCAAATGATACAAAGATTATTAAAAGATTATTAAAAATTATTAAAAGAACGACTAAAACAAAGTTTTTGCGATAAATTACGGATTGAAAGGATCATGTATATATTAAGTAAAAGAGAATTACAAGGGATTAATGCAAAGATAAAACGCTTATGCAACTATACACAAGATGACTTGTATATGCGAGCACCATACTGCTTATCAAGCACGTGCCGAACACAAGAATAGCAGATAAATTCCAAACAAATTTCGCTTGCCTAAGCATGGTCTGACATTAACAGCCATTAGCACTCTCTGAATATAACCGTAATCGGTGATTGAAAATGCAAGACAAACGTAAATAATTATGATAGGGACCTTAAAGATTAATACGCTTACATTAAGCGGGGGACGCAACAGTTTCTGGTAAATTGTTTTAAAGATTACCAGGTAAACTACCCTACAGACACGAGTAAAATGTTGTTTTAAAGAAGTACATATAGGTGAAAGTTTCCGTAAACAGGAAAGAATGCAGATGGTTCCATATTTACTCCTTACGTTCCCTTCCCTTATGTTCAAAGTATTGAAGTAATTAAGTAGTTTGGCAATGTCAAAGAAAGCAAGCAGCTGTTGGCTACCCTAAGTAATATATTGTAAACAGGGATAAATTTTCTTTTACTGTTAAAAGTAACCCTGTAATATAAATTTTTGTTTTTGTTGTTGTAAGTTTATGTAAGACAAGAGAACCCAGCAAAAAGTAAGCAAGTACTAATGCTTACCCATCCCCGTGGCGCCTTCTGGATATGCAGTGTGTTCGGGGCCACACAACTCACATTGGGACACCAGACCACCGGGGCGCAGTTCTCGGACTCCAGAGGGAAGGACGTCAGTAGCCCGGGAATTTGGAATAACAGCAATAACTGCTATGTCTATGGCAACTCGTTTACACTCTTGCCTCACTCTCTGGGAAGAAGCAAAATTGAGACATCAATTGGCACACCCCTTGTGATACCAAGAATAAACTCTTTAATTTCTACCAGTGAGCAAACATTGTTCCAGGAACCAGAAAAACTACGGTCTATAATAGAAGACATTGCGCAGAGACATAAGGAGGGAGCCCCGCTGGCAGAAATACAGCGACACCGAGATACAGAAGATTTATTAAAGCATGATTGTATGCAAAGAAACCTGATCATTATCATAGCCGCAAATGGAGTAATGATAATTATAATCATAACATTAACTGTTTTTCAGAAGAAAATTGTCCTATGTCTAAGAAAGCGAATTCCGAAGGATGCAGAAGTACCCGTTCCAACGGAAAGACGTCTCGCTAACCAGGCGAATACGGAAACACCGACACCAGCAACGCCTCGGTACACAAGGAAAGCCGAAGATCCCACTGGAAGTCTATTCATCGTAAGATGAAGATGAACGCCAGAGAGTGCAGGAGAGGATGGTAAACGAGGAAGGCAGAAGAGGAGGATGGTAAACGAGGAAGGCAGAAGAGGAGGATAGTAAACGAGGAGGGCAGGAGAAGAGGAAGGTGAACGAGAAAAAAAGAAGCAAGAGAAGAAGAACAAAATCAACTACGGGAAGAGGAAAGAGCGATACAAGACACAATGAAGCGATTATTTTTGTAGTAAACAACACTGTATTCACTACATGTATTTTATTGTTATTTTTGGTATTGTATTTTTATTATTACGTTGTATTATTATTATTATTTTTTCTTTTTCTTTCTTTCTTTGTAAGAATATATTTCACAATAATTCTTCTCTGGTGAAGGGAGAGTGTGGTGCCCTGGCACCAACCCAGGACCCCGGAATAAGCAATGCTATATTATCTTATGTCATAAGCACTTACAAACAAACATATAGACTGTTTGTTTGTGTGTTTAGATAAGCAGCAATTCTCAAGGTGAAATTGCATGATTTCAAACAATTGGTGTGAGTATTTGTGATTAATTACATAACTGATGGAAACAATGTTAAACTCAATAGTTATGATTTATCCTCCCTTGAAGGCTAAATCATACTATATAATCTAAGCCTAATGGCACACACGGCAGAACTGCCAAGTCACAAGAAGGTTTGACATCGTAACTCTGGTGGTCTGGTAAATCTCAACGTGTGGCTCCAAATTACATCAACGCTCTGCTTACAATGGGTTATGTCCAACAATCGTGTAAGTAGCCTACAACTCTTTGCTTGTCTAACTGCATTGCCAAAGTAGAAAGGATCAGTTCACAAATACTCATACCTAAATTTACATTATTCATTTATCTTTATTTATCCAACTAGTCAAGTTCCAATTTTTATGTTTTTTATAATAAAACCTTACACTATTGTGTCAAACATTTGTCTGCTTAATTTAGGATTACTGATAACCACTCCTCACCCCGCTACCCAGTAATATCCTCAAATTAGGCACGACAATGAATTTATTTTAATATTTCAAACCATCAGGTCTAGTGATATAAATTTGCTATCAAGTTGAACTACGTATTTAGTAATTTTATTCTGGTTCTCATGTACCCATCTGTTTTTTATTCGTCATAAATATTCATGCAACAGTGTTCTGAACTTGTCGACCAACATTCTTACTACATTTACACAGATGGGTCACGTTACATTAATTGTAAAACTCAAGAAGTTATGGTGAGACGTGCTTTTTGTGGTTTATAATAATAGTGTTTCTGAGATTTATTCTGCTTTGTATAAACTATCATCACACTGTTCTGTTTCCAGTCGAATTGTTCGCCATAAAAGAAGCTGTTAAATGATGCATTGATAGTAGCAGTAGTGCTTGTTTAAACAGTGACTCACAATTAACTTCAAAAACTATATGTGGTTAGTTACTATGTAAACTAGCAAAAAGTGACTTTTTGTCCCACCCATAATGGTGTTGTGTAAAATTATTATTGTAAGAGTTAAATAAATGTTCTGAGAATCTGGAAACAGTTTATGATTTTTATTCCATCTCTCATACCTTCATTAATAACAACATTAAGACTCTAACATTAATAGCAGAACAGCAAATTAACTTTACTTTTGCATCATTAAAGTCAGTGTCCAAATTATGTCCCACCCATAATAGATTTTTAAAAACAAATTTTAAATATTTAAAATAAATTTTAAATAATGCTTTCCATGTAGTATGAAGGAGATGGCATAGTAGATTTTACAGAATGTGCAGAACCAATTCTAATTCATTATTTATTACATGTAATGAACAAAAGTAATTGTCGTAATTTGCTAGAATGTCCCACCTGTAATTATGAAATGGCTGCTTACTACAGGTATACTGTATCTGGTGACGTGAACAGGTCATGAAGCTTGTAATTATGCAATTTTCTCCAGTCCCCATTTTCATCTCTCTTAGGCCCAAATATTTTCCTAAGCACCCTGTTTTCGAACACACTCAGATTATGTTCTTCCCGAAGAGTAAGCGACCATGTCTCACATCCATTTAATAGTACCAGCAGCGTAATAGTCTTATAAATCTTTATTTTTAGATTTCTGGACAGAAGACAAGAAAATAAGAGTTTCCGAACTCCATAAAAACAAGAGTATCCTGATTTGAGCCTACACTTAACTTCTGCCATAATATTATTTTTCTGTAATTACTACTCCCAAATATCTGAATTTTCCCACTTGTTTGAACGATTTACCGGCTGTTCTAGTATTTTGTGGAGCATTATTTTGACCTACCACGACCATATACTAAGTTTTTTCTGTATTTATTTCCAATCCAAAATTCTTGCAGGCATCATAAAGACTTTCTGCATTTCTCTCGATTGTGTTTGTCATCGCCAAACCAGCAAACATCTTCTGCATTAGCTAAAATCGGGTGACTGCCATTTAATTCTAGGCCTACCTTGTTTTCCTGAACTTTCCTAATGGCATATTCCAAAGTGAAATAAAAAAGTACAGGTGAAAGTGCATCTCCTTGCTTCAACCCACTTGTAATGGCAAACCTATCTGATATACATTTCCCTGCCCTGACTCTGCTATAGGTTTCATTTAGACACATTTTATCAGCTTAACTAACTTCTTTGGTATCACAAACTCAATGAGGATATTGTACAATTTGCCTCGCCTAACTGAATCATATGCTTTTTTAAAATCTATGTATAGCTGGTGAACAGACTTATTATATTCCCACTAATTAATTCTGCTGGAATTTGGTCAATGCCTGGAAATTTGTGAGCTTTTAGTTTACCTATAGCCGTTTCTATTTCTGTTAGAGTTGGTTCAGCAACCAATGGCTCTGCTATGAATATTTCACTTTCTACACTTTGGACTTCTCCATGTACATTTAATAATTGATTAAATATATTTTTCCACCTATTCAAAATATTGTTCGAAGTCAAGAGTACAGTACCATCATTGTCCTTAATTATGTTTATTCTAGGTTGAAAACCTTTCTTGAACTCATTTATTCCCTTGTAGAGATCCCTAACGTTTTTGTCTACTATTTTCCTCTAATTAATTTACTTTGTCTTTGAGATAGTTTCTTTTCTTTGTTCTAATGGTTCTAGAGGTTTCTCGTTTAACATTGTTGAGATTTTTGACTATAGTGTCATTCGGGTTATGCAACCACTGTAGTTTAGCTTGCTATCTTGCATTTACTAATTTCACGCAGTCATCATCAAACCACGATTTATTTGGTTTCAGTTCAAGCGGATCTAATTTTTCTTTTGCGGCTACTTTAATATTCTCTTTAATGCATTCCCAGGTTTTATCGCTATTCATATCATCACTAGCTTCTGGGTTATTCCATGCCAAATCATCCAACAGTGGTTGCATGACCATTTTAGAAAAAAAATTATTTTTTGCATGTGAGTTCATATATGTTTCAAGATATCAAAACAAGTTTTTAAAACAATCTTGTGTTCTTGGTTCCTCAGGGGTGTCCATTTTTCAATCCTGGTGTAATGCATTTTTTGCGAATGTAGCTGATTACAAATATTTTCATAACTCAACAACCATAAGAGTTAGAAATTTGAATTATGAACCATTTTGTAACTATTGAAGCGTACTTTCAGAAATACTTTATTGTTTTCTTCAACACAAAATTTTTCATATGAAAATATGAGTTTGAAATTCGGGTAAATTTTTCCAAAAAAATCACTTTTTGGACCAAATTTTATATGAGAAGGAAGTGATTGTAAACGTTCAAATTTTTGTTATGTTCAAACCTACATGTGATTTGTCTGTGAGGAAAAAATCATGGTCTAAAAATACATCCCTTATTTTTAAACTGGCCTCGAATATTACCGTTTTTCAGATTTTGACTACTTTTGGGCTTAAATATCTCTGGTGGGTACCCTTCAAAAAATCTGAAAATTTGTGTAAATGAAGCCTTTCATGTGCCTAACACACAGTTAAAATTTCTATTTTTGGATCCAACTCCTTCTATTAATTTGATAAAACTGAAATATCACATTTTTTAGGGTAGCGTATTCACATGAAACTACTATTATACATTTGTAATAATATTAAAATGAGGCCTTTAAAAATGAAAAATGAAAACCAAAGCCATCGAAACTAAATTCATGACAAGCATTGAGTAGGTATTACACGACGTAACATGCTATGTGAGAAGATTCTAGAAGAAATATTATCTTCAACATTCAACATTCATCCTCTGTATACAGTGTCAGTATATTCTTGACTTCTGTGCTGAAAGGTTGTCTGTGATTTCAATCATACTTGCTCTTTGCTCTTTCTATGGAAATGGAGTGCTCTATAGGAGTTTTAATTAAAGAAGACTGTCATAAGCAGACTTTTGGTAATGTAGAATCCGACTTGATTAATTTTGGTGAGTTTAGTGATAATGTAAAACACTACTTCAGTTAAGGCTAGAGGCTGAAACTTTACAGACAGTATGTAAATATCACTCAAAAAAATTTCTTCTTAAATATAATTTTTTATATGGTAAAGTGTGCTGTAATCCTTTCAAGTCACATGTAAAGAAAAAAATTAATAAGAGTACCTTTGAAATTAAATTGCATCACATGACAATGCCAAAAACATGTCAGGTGAATCTAATACCATGAGAATCCTTATGCACAACATGTTATAAGAAACTATTTATTCCTGTAGAAGGTAGCTCACATGAAATTGATAATGATAATGACAATAGCTTTGTCCCTCCAGAAAACACATTGCAAGAATTAGATCAGCTGTGTTCTGCTGTGAATATGTCACCTGTTTCAAAATTGAAGAGGCTGAGTGCAGATAAACAACAGTGTGCTGTTCGACGTAAACTTACACGTATTACACAGGGAGTGCAAAAGAAACTAGAAGACTCTTTCTCAGAATCTGTAATTGAAAATGAAGATTGTGATGACAGTAGATTTTGTCAACAATATGAACTTTTAATTGAGAAGCTAAAAGAAAAATGTCACAAAATACACAGTAATGCTGAAAAAGTAAAAATTATTAGTTTGATGCCTACGAATTGGTCAAGAGAAAAAATAAGTAAGGAATTGGGGGTATCAGAGTACTTAGTGAGGATGGCCAAAAGTTTATCAAGTGAACAAGGAATTCTACCTGATTTGGCAAAGAAAAAGGGTAACAAACTGGATGAAAAAGTAGTAAAGACTGTAGAGGAGTTTTATCAACACGATGACAACAGTAGAATATTGCCGGGCAAGAAGGATTGTGTATCTGTATATATTGATGGCAACAAGGATTCAAAACAAAAACGTTTAATTTTATGTAATTTAAGAGAATTGTACACACAGTTTAAAAACAACAATCTTGATATAAAGATTGGCTTTTCAAAGTTTTGTTCTCTTTGTCCAAAGTGGTGTATCTTAGCTGGTAAATCTGGAACCCACAGTGTTTGTGTGTGTGTGTATCACCAAAATGTAAAACTGATGTTGGAAGGAGCTAAGCTGCAAGTAAGCTATAAGGATTTACTTGAAATCATCACTTGCAACATGGACAGTTACGAGTGTATGATGAGTGAATGCCCGAACTGTCCCGATCCTGGTGTAGATACTCTTATAGATCTTTTACGAGAGGAGATATCAGAAACCAATGACCATGATGAAATTCGTTACAAACAGTGGATAAGCACCGATCGCTCCATGTTGATGGACTGTATTCATACAGAAGATGAATTCATCGAAGCACTGATTGAAAAATTATTGCCTTTGAGGAAACATCATTATTTGTGTAAAATTCAGTCTCAATTTTTGAAAGATAAGAAAAAAGAACTAAGCGAAACAGAATGTTTAGTTTTGGCAGATTTTGCTGAAAACTATACTTTTGTTGTACAGGATGAAATTCAAAGTGCTCACTGGTCTAAGGATCAATGCACATTGCATCCATTTGTTTGTTATTATAAGAGCAATGAAGAAATAAAAACTTTGAATATATGTATGGTTAGTAATTACTTAAAACACAGCACAGTTTCATTTTATTGCTTTCAGAAGCATCTGATTCAATATATTAAAGAAAACCTCCCTATTGTAAAGAAAGTAGTGTATTTCAGTGATGGTGCAGCAAGCCAATATAAAAATAGAAAAAATGTTGTTAATCTGTGTTACCATCAAAAGGACTTCGATTTAGAAGCAGAGTGGAACTTTTTCCCTTCTGCCCATGGTAAAAGTCCATGCGATGGCATTGCTGGAACCACAAAAAGGGAGACAGCAAGAGCAAGCCTTCACAGACCCTACTCAGAGCAAATTCTCACACCTGAATCTATGTTTAAGTTTTGCTCAGAAAACATTAAAGGAGTAAAATATATTTTTGTTTATTCAGAAGAAATTTTAAAAAGTGAAATTTTCTTAGAGGCACGATTTGTGAACTGCAAAAAAGTTCCTCAAACAAGAGAGAAACACAGGTTTGTCCCATTGAGCAAATCAGAATTAAGATGCTACAAAACATCTAAAGCTGAAACATTTCAAGATTTTACCATCAGTGCAAATAGAAAATAATCATCGTTTAAACTTACTGACTTTAACATTGGAGATTATGTTGCGTGTGTGTATGATGAAGAATGGTGGCTTCGAGAAATTAAAGGCAAAAATGAAGACCACAATGATGTGAAGGTGTTATTTTTCAAACCTGCAGGACCAAGAACTTCATTTATTAAATCCACATCTGCAACTTGGGTCCCTATGAGTAAAATTTTGAAGAAGCTCACAGTTTTGGAGCTGACCACACAAACTGAACGAGGGTATCACGTATCACAAATACTATGCAATGAGTTTTCCAAGATATTCGATCTTCATTCATAGTTCCAATTCCTGGTAAGTATTGCATTACAATATTATGTTTTTCACACCATTTTAATATTATTACAAATGTATAATAGTAGTCTCATGTGAATACGCTACCCTAAAAAGTGTGATATTTCAGTTTTATCAAATTAATAGAAGGAGTTGGATCCAAAAATAGAAATTTTAACTGTGTGTTAGGCACATGAAAGGCTTCATTTACACAAATTTTCAGATTTTTTGAAGGGTACCCACCAGAGATATTTAAGCCCAAAAGTAGTCAAAATCTGAAAAACGGTAATATTCGAGGCCAGTTTAAAAATAAGGGATGTATTTTTAGACCATGATTTTTTCCTCACAGACAAATCACATGTAGGTTTGAACATAACAAAAATTTGAACGTTTACAATCACTTCCTTCTCATATAAAATTTGGTCCAAAAAGTGATTTTTTTGGAAAAATTTACCCGAATTTCAAACTCATATTTTCATATGAAAAATTTTGTGTTGAAGAAAACAATAAAGTATTTCTGAAAGTACACTTCAATAGTTACAAAATGGTTCATAATTCAAATTTCTAACTCTTATGGTTGTTGAGTTATGAAAATATTCGTAATCAGCTACATTCGCAAAAAATGCATTACACCAGGATTGAAAAATGGACACCCCTGGGAAACCAAGAACACAAGATTTTTTTGAAAACTTGTTTTGATATCTTGAAACATGTATGAACTCATATACAAAAAATAATTTTTTCTAAAATGGTCATGCAATCATTTTTAAAAATTTTGGATGATTTCATATGGAATGACCCTTCTTGTTCGGCAGTGTTTTCTAGGACTGCAAATCTATTTGAAATCTTGACTTGGTAAGCATTCCTACTTTCGGCTTCACATAGTTTTTTCAGATTGAATCTCTCTCCTTTGTTTAATGAAAGTTTCTCCCGAAGAGCCACAACTACCAGATAGTGATCTGAATCGCAGTGAGCACCCCTAAAAGTTCGAACGTCGATTATACTAGACTGCCTCCTTTCATTTATAGCACATGATCGATTTGATCATGATTTTTTTTCATCTGGCGAGGTCCATGTGTATTAATGAATATCACGATGTGGGAATTTCGTACTCTTTACGATTAAATTTTTAGAGGTGGCAAAATTCAATTGTCATTGCTCTGCAAGTAGAGACTTTCATTCCCAATCATGGGCTTGAAAATATTCTCCCTTTCTACTTTCGTATTGAAATCTCCTAGCACAATTTTCATGTGAAATACTGGAAAATGATCAAACGTTCATTCTATTTCCTCATAAAAACTGTCCTTGTCATTATACTGTTTATCCTCTATTGGCGCATGGACATTCCTAACTATGATGTCACACCACCGTCCTCTTAGAATAACTTCAGAAAGCCTATCATTAACAAACTCTACTTTCTTAATGGGTTAATTAATTCTCCTATGTATGAAGAACCTGGTACCGAATTGATGGTTATCATTCCCTTTCTCGTAGAAAAAGAAGGTACAGTCAACTCCCGATTTTCCGGGTGCGGATCAACCGGTTTGCGGATTAACCGTTGGCTATTCCTTTAAAAAAATATTTTATTTTTTACTTACTGTACGTAATTTATTTTTCTCGCGATCTCTTATACCCTTGTGAACTGATCTTATGGCGCCTGCTGATCACGCTGCATTTGTCGACCTTGAGTTCCTCCCAGTCTTTCTCACTAATGACGGTCCACATGCTGTGACCCTTAGGAGAGGGTGGTATCGGAAGAAGTTCCTGGAAATGTGGGCGTTAATGCATAACATTTGTTTTTGGTTTACCTCACGTGTCTAGTCTTTAGTCTTTTGCAGATATTTGTCGTTACACAGTGAGAGTTAAGTTAACCTAGTGAAAATGTCGGAAGTGAAGCGTAAAAGAAATGTTCTTAGGCTCTGTTCCGATATTCGCAAGAAGGAAAATGCGGTTAAAAAAAAAGTGTTAAAACTATTTCAGCAAAGTGTAAAAATTCCTTGAAAGTGCCAAACCAAACTGTTAATACAGTAGTGTTTTATTGTTGTGCTGAAACAGTTAGTGACCTCTGATGGTGAATGATTCTATAGACCGTTTCATGCTAAGAATGCAGCATTGGCCTTATGGGGCTATTCCAGGCTTTGTTACAATACTGCCTGCAGGCAGAGTTTGAAGGACAAGGTTACACTATTCTCGGAAAAAGGGATTTCCCTGCACTGTTGAACTCTTTTTCCATCCACAGAGTACAGTCTCCCTCATGAATCATACAGCACATTTTTATCTAAAGGTCTTTATCTAAGAATGCAGAATGATTATAACTTAACAAAACATATGTTAGTGTTATTTGAGAAAAACTAAATTATAGGCCTAAAGGATTGAAATAATGATATAATCAAACCATGTGTTTTAGAGTAAGATTTTAACTCAACTGCTGCAGTTTCCTTCGAAATAAGATCCCTATATATAGGCCTACTCATGATCTGCATTCTGAGCAATAGAGGGAGTAATCAAACTCGACCGAATCAAAATATCCACTGTTGATACCATCTGTGAAACAGCCTCTTCTGGAGTGAAGACGATTTTGTCTGGACTCATAAAAGGCAAACCCTGAGTTAAGGGGTACTTCAAAGGTGACTTCTCCATCAGCTTGTCAACAACACATTTCAGACAGTCTCTGCACTCCCTTCGAAACATTAACGTGTCTAAATCCAAGTCCATGACACTTTCTTAATGAAGACCTTGTGCCATAACCAAGGTCAACATCTTGGGCTCTTAAATTCTGAATTTTGTTGAGGTCGATGTCTTGAAGACTAGTCTTCTTTAGAATGTCGTCTTTCACCACTCTTTCCATACACTTCTTACTTTATGGCCAATTTTCAATTGTTTATTAAACCTGTTAACTGAAAAGTGGAAGATCTCCTTTTCAGGGAATGTAGTACTGTTTGGTACTGATCAACAGTTTAAAAAAAAATGATTTATCACAAAAAAATTCAGAAGGCTAAAACAAAACACCCTGTACATGCATTTCCAAACTTAGGATATCATTTGAAGCAGAGCATTATCTTTCAAATAAAAAAATAAACAACAAAATATCTAAAACCATTCCAAAAATAGTGCACTTTAAAGTTTTTTCCGAAAATCACACTCGAGAAATGGTATCTGAGATGCCATCTTTGGTGGCTTGTATCTCGGCCCAGGAATTTCTTTGGGCAAAACAAAGAAAATGGGTTTCTTACTTTGTTCTGAATTTTAACATACATAAAGTCATTAACATCTGAGACTATGAAAATAAGCCCCTGCCTGAATTGACATGGATTATGCCTCTTTACAATTTTCAGCAGGTCACCATGTAGGAAAGGGGTTGTAGAAATGGTTGTAAATTTTCTGCTAAAGATAAGAAGAAAGCAATTTATGGCAGGAGAAGTTTATATTCAAGAGCAGCTGAGATTTTTTGGAAGCTTGTATTCATTTTCACCTGTTTTATGTGGGCCACAACTTTTTGAATTTTCCCGGATATTTTAACAAATTCATTGACTTTTCCCGGATTTTCCCGACCATACGAAATTCCCGGATTTTCCCGACCAGTGGACACCCTGTAATATTAATAATCCATAACTCTGATTGTGAAGACCTTACGGTTTGCGAATGCCCTTCTCTGAAAATATCTACAGAAGTGAAATATTGGGGATTGTTATTGATCAGTATTTGAAATGGGATAAGCACATATGATATATGTATAGTAAAATACGAAAAGGAATATATCAATTTGTAAATCTCCGTAATTGTATGGGCATTAATGCTCTAAGAGTAGTTTATCTAGCCCTAGTCAAATCCATTACTCAATATGGTATTATTGGATGGGGAAGCATTTCTAAAACTATTCTTAATCCATTAAGAATTTGTTTAAAAAAGCGGCTGGGCTAAACCACTGAACTAATCTATTGCGAGTTTGATGTACAGGAATTTAACATTCACCAATTTATAGATACTCTTTATTAAAATTCTACAATAAAAGTAAGACAAAATTGCATACTGTTTCACATGAAAACAGCACAGAACGAAATAAAACAAGTATTTTAGTAGAACCCAAATGTTTCACTTCTGCTGGTTTATCATATAGCTCTGGTTTCGGTCCTTGTCTTTATAATTCTAAAATCAAATTACATCCAGGTAAATTAGTCCAGTAGAATTAAAATCCAAATCGGAAATAATTGCTACAAAAGGTTTTATTGTTTTAGTGACTTCATTTGTTGCCCAATATGACTATCCTAGGTTTTCCCCCTCGGCGGAGTTGTGCATAAGTGGTGGGGGGTAGAAATGTGGCCCCCAAAGGGGTAGTGTTGCGGTTTTACGGTTATATCTCGTAAAGGACTCACAATAATGAAAACATGGTGGTATTAAAAGTTGTAGGGCATTACATTCTGCATTGAATGAGACTAAACGCATATTTTTTGGACAAAACGTTCCCATAATACTGCTCATCAAAGTGGACAAATTTTACATATTTATGAAAAATTTTCGTTTTAAGTTCTGCTTTTTGGTAATATCATGTAACTTAACCCATCTATCAATAAAGTGGCCCATACAAAAGTAATAAAGGAATAAATTCTGCGTTCGATGAGATTAAAAGTGAATTTGTTGGGCCACCCGTTTCCCTAAAGTTCTACATTTAGTCCAGTAGTGTAAAACCAAAAAATTAGACGAATCGGAAATAATTGCTACAAAAGGTTTTATTGTTTTCATGGCTTCATTTGTTGCCCAATATGACTCTCCTAGGTTTTCCCCCTCGGCGGAGTTGTGCATAAGTGGTGGGGGTAAAAATGTGACCCCAAAAGGGGTAGTTTTGTGGTTTTACGGTTATATCGCGTAAAGGACTCACAATATCGAAAACATGGACCTATTAAAAGTTGTAGGGCATTAAATTCTGCATTGAATGATACTAAACACATATTTTTGGACAACCCATTCCCATAAAACTGCTCATCAAATTAGGACAAATTCTACATATTTCTGAAAAACTTGTGTACCCGTGCTGCTCTGCAACACTTCTGAAAGAAGAAGAAGAAAATGTCTAGCCCCCATCACTTTTTTTTTGTTAACTAAAAATATCTCTAAAAAAATTAAGAAAAGAAGAAGAAATTCTTGCACCCCAACACAATTTTTGTTTGTTTGTTATTATTAAAAATCTCTCTCTTTTTTTTTTTCCTTTTCAGTTTCATAAAAATTGATTGTCCGCGCATAACTTTCCTCTCACTCAACTGATTTGAGTGATCAATTCGGCATGTCAAAGAGCTGTTTCTGGTGAGTGTTCTTAGCCTATCACCGGCTGCCTGAGATATCGCCTCTCAAAGTTACAGAATTTCTGTATCTCGAAGATGGTGGTAGTTGGGTGATTTCCAAAGCCCGATAACATCTGTGCTTGAATACCATTCGTTAAAGAATTTTGTTACAGAATTTCTGTATCTCGAAGATGGTGGTAGTTGGGTGATTTCCAATGCCCGATAACATCTGTGCTTGAATACAATTCGTTAAAAAAAATGAAGCAAATTGGCCAAGAATTTTCTAATTATTTTAATACGGTAATAGAGATGTGTAAACATAGTACTATAGCACTCCATTGTACTAGTCTTGTGCTTAGTAAATATATAAAATATGAAAATTGTAGAAAAGAAACACAATTCTTCAAATCAATTAGTGATGATTTTATTTCATAACAAAAATTGTAGTTAAAAGTATGAAGATGAAAAGGGGAAAAATGGTAGATACACAAATTTTACAGACGTCGACGTTTCATTGTCGTTGAGCCACTCGGCTCCTCAAAATGTCTGTAATTTCCGATAAGGAGTCCGTCACCACATCACTCGACTCGTAAAAGTCTGTAATTGTCGTCGCCCCATATATGCAGTCCAGGTCTCGTCAACATTTGGTTCGTCAGTTGCATCTGGTTGGAGGGAGTTAGTGCAGGAGTTCCCCTTGGAGTTGGCACAAATCGATGAGCAATTGATTCCAGCCTCCGACACCCACAATTACGTGCACACCCCTTGTTGCACTTGCTGAAAATTGTGGAGAGAAGAGATTGTGGAGCTGGCTCCTTGGAGGTAGGAACGGGGTCAAGTCCAAACTTTGAAGCCTGCCATCCCCAGAGGAGCGGATCCTTTCTGGTGTCCTAACCACATTTGTACTTGTAGGTAAGTTCTCAAGCAATGTTGGCGGGCTGCTTCGGATGTTGGTGGTAGGGATACCAGGTTAAATTTGGATTTCACGAGGGCTTTGGAAAATAGGTGAAATTGCAATTTATCTAAAGTATCTCCTGCCCTACCTTCGTAGAGGGTTGTTAAAAATTGTAGGCCAGCTTCGGCATTAGCTTCAGCTTGAGTGTCATGTTCGAAGAAAGGTTTGATTTCTTCGAGAAGACATATATTTTCGACCAACAGCTTGACCACCTTCTTCTTGCCTTCCTGAAGAGTGCCGAAGTTGTGTCACATCCACTTATGGCGTGGAGAAGTATGAGTGGCCTTCTGATGTTGTCTGCCAGTTCGAAGCTGTTGGGACCAAATACTTTTGTTGGGGTCGTTCCTCTTCCAGGTTTTGAGAAATATATGTTTGCTGATGGTGTGGCTAGGGCATTTAGCATGATGAGGAGGTCTGTATCTTCACCAACTACCACAACCTTCTCATGCTCCTGTGATACCTCAAGAGCCGTGGCAACAATCAGGTGGTCTGCGTCTTCATCAGCTTGCTTGACTGAGAAGCATTCACCTTCAAGTCTTTCAGTAAACAAGCTAATAAGACGTGCTTTATTTCTGTCGGAAAGGAATTGCTCCTGAGTCATGGTCACCACCAATAACTCGGTAAAGATGACCTCAGGAGTAGTATGTCTTTTGCTTCGGCGGAGGCGCTCAGCAGATTTAATGATCTAATTTGTCCAACTTTGATGAGCAGTGGTATGGGAATGGATTGTCCAAAAAATATGTGTTTAGTATCATTCAATGCAGAATTTAATGCCCTACAACTTTTAATAGGGCCATGTTTTCGATATCGCGAGTCTTTTACAAGATATAATCGTAAAACCGCAAAACTACCCCTTTTGGGGTCACATTTTTACCCCCACCACTTAAGCACAACTCCGCGGGGGGGGGGGGGAACCTAGGATAGTCATATTGGGCAACAAATGAAACCATTAAAACAATAAAACCTTTTGTAGCAATTATTTCCGATTCGTCTAATTTTTTGGTTTTACACTACTGGACTAAATGTAGAACTTTACGGAAACGGGTGGTCCAACAAATTCACTTCTAATCTCATCGAACGCAGAATTTATTCCTTTATTACTTTTGTATTGACCACTTTATTGATAGATGGGTTAAGTTAGATGATATTACCAAAAAACAGAACTTAAAACGAAAATTTGTCATAAATATGTAAAATTTGTCCAACTTTGATGAGCAGTATTATGGGAACGGGTTGTCCAAAAATATGTGTCTAGTCTCATTCAATGCAGAATTTAATGCCCTACAACTTTTAATACCACTATGTTTTCGATATCGTGAGTCATTTACGAGATAAAACCGTAAAACCGCAAAACTACCCCTTTGGGGGTCACATTTTTACCCCCCACCACTTATGCACAACTCCGCCGAGGGGGAAAACCTAGGATAGTCATATTGGGCAACAAATGAAGCCATTAAAACAATAAAACCTTTTGTAGCAATTATTTCCGATTCGTCTAATTTTTTGGTTTTACGCTATTGGACTAAATGTAGTCATAAAGTCTTTAAATCTCGAAATTAAAAAAATCATAAAACTTTAATTTTCACCTCTTAATTTCTTCATTCCGGTCCTGAAAACCACCATTAACGGCCGTGGGTGTCGGCATGCTGACCACATGCCCCCCAATCCTGCCATCTGCCTACGGGAGATGATGCAGCGGTCGGGTGGTAGGCCAAGTCCCTCCAGGGATGTAGCGCCACGGAGTTTAGTTTAGTAATTTCTTCATTATTATAATTATTATTACGTATATCACTTGAATCATGCTATTGCTCTCAGCTTTTCCCTTTCTCCTCTGTTATTTTTTCCTCATATTTTGTCTACTTCTTAGTTTTAAGATAATTTTAGTTTAACATTACACTTCTATTGTAAGACATAGACCTGTATAAATGTAACCATTGAACTGCCCCCGAGCATGACCTCCTGCGCTTTCGAAGTTTCAGGACCAACATGTGTATTATTTAAGTATTTATGTAATTTTGAAATGTGTTAAGAAAGACTGTGAATTTTTAGTTAATATAGGCCTAGTGTTTTATTCAGTTCATGAATTTATTGTAAATAATATATAATAATAATAATAATAATAATAATAATGTTTTATTTTGCCTGGCAGAGTTAAGGCCATAGGGCCTTATCTTCCACTCAACCAGGATAAAGACAAAATACATTAAAAGGAATTTACAAAAAACAAATACAATAGATATCATACATAATACAAAATGTTAAAAATAAAATAATAATACAATATTGAAGTACCTATATTAAAACATAAGACAAAAATGCGTCCAATAATATGCCGAGAAAACAAATTGAATTAAAGAATTATATTATAATTGGATGTGTGTATAATTATAATATTATACTATAATATACACAAAAATTGAAACTTAAAACTAAGAAATTAACAAATAAAATCAATATAGGCTAAGTGCCATGAAAATCGTGTACAATATAAATTTACCTAGGCTAGATAACGAGACATTCATTCTAGTTATCAGCGAGATACTTGATTGACTTTGACCTAAAAATCTGTAGACTCCGACTACCCCTGATGTCCGGCGGAAGGGAGTTCCAGATACGGGTGATGGCTATTGTGAATGAGGCAGAGTACAGAGATGTTTGATGGCGTGGAATTGACAGTAGACTGTTATTCTGAGATCGTGTGTCGCGGTTATGTTGGGAAGATAACAGTGAGAAACGAGAGACTAAATAATTAGGTGCAGTATTATTAAGTATCTGATAGAGTAGAGTTAGGGAGTGTAGTAGGCGTCTGTCCTTTAGTCGAAGCCAGGATAATTGCTCAAAATAATCTGAGACATGATCATATCGACGTATGTTGAATATGTGACGGACACAAGAATTCTGAACACGTTGCAGCTTACAGGATAATTCAACACTTAGGTCAGTGAACAGGACATCGCAATAGTCGAAGTGTGGCATCACAAGTGACTGCACTAACGTCTGTTTTAGTTTAGCAGGCAGGAAATTTTTCAGTCTATTTAGTGAATGCATAATAGAAAATACTTTTTTACAGATATGTTTAACTTGTGTATTCCATGTCATGTCAGAGTCAAAGTACACACCAAGATTTTTTACAGTTCTACTGTATGGAATAATTGTGTCGTTCAAGGTCACAGGCAAAAGGTCAGTGTTGTCAATAGAAGATAGCGATCTGTTTTTTCCAATCAGAATGGCTTGTGTCTTGTCTGGGTTCAAATTCAGTCCAAATTTTATTGATCATTTACTGATAGAGTGTAGGTCGTCATTGAGCTTTGAAAGAGAGTCGTTGATTGTGTCAGGCCGAAAATGTAAATATATTTGCAGGTCGTCTGCATACAGATGATGTCGGCAATGTTTTAGTGCTGAAGAAATGTCATTTATATAGATTGCAAAAAGCAAGGGGCTTAATACAGAGCCCTGCGGCACACCTGACCTCACGAGACGCCACGAAGAAGATCGATTGTCGTGAGAAACACATTGTTGGCGTCCAGAGAGGTAAGATTGTACCCACGTGACTGCTGCATTTGATAAATGTAGTGACCTCAATTTAGCAGTTAAAAGGTCTGCGTCAACGGTGTCAAAGGCTCGCGAAAAGTCAAGTAGGGTAAGAGCAGTCACTTCACGTCGGTCCATGGCCTCACGAATATCTTCACTGATCTTAAGTAGGGCAGTGGAGGTACTGTGATTTGATCTGAAACCAGATTGTAATGGGTCAAGTAAATTATAAGTGTTTAGATACTCAGTCAGCTGCTTGTGGACAATGCGTTCGAGGGTTTTCGATAAAGTCGGAAGTATACTAATAGGTCTATAGTGCTTGGGGATGTTTGGGAGATTTACTTTAGGAAGAGGCCGGATAAGAGCATTTTTCCATTGTTGCGGGAAGGTGGATGTGATGAGAGAGGCGTTGTAAATATGGGTTAGGGTAGGCAGAATAACATCGATGATTTTGTTTAGCATTAATATATTAATGCCATCCGTGCCTTCTGCTTTCGATTTATTTTGCGAGAGTGCCTTTTTTACTTGTAAGGGCGTTACATTGGAAAAAAAGAATCTCTCTTGGTGTGGAGGAAGAGGTAGGGTTGACAGGTAATTAATAGTATTTTGTTTGGTGACGTCATCTAAGGTCCTGGTTGGTATAGTAGTGAAGTATTCGTTCAAATCATTGAGAGGGATGTTAACAGCTTGGGCTTGATTTTTTTGTTTTCCTAATCCCATTGCTTTTAAGTTACTCCATAAGTCGCGTGAGGTCATAGAAGGGTCAATCAGTTTATGGCTGTGCTGGATCTTGGCGTTTCGTATCATTTGTGTAGTTTTGTTTCTTAGCTGTTTAAAGTTTGTCCAATTTTCCTCGGTTTTCTTGCGTCGAAAAGTACGGTAGGCCGCATCACGGCGAGCCATATGTTCTCGTATGGTCGAAGATAACCAAGGGGCAGAAGGTCGTGTAATTCGTCTAGTCTTTAGTGGCGCATGTCTGTCATATAACTGGAGTATCATATCATTGAAGGCTTTTAACTTTTCGTCAACAGAACGTAAATGCCAAATTGTGTGCCAAGGCTGTTGTTTAGCGTCTTCAGTCAGTTGGTTGTCGTCTATGTTTTTTAAGTCTCTATATGATATTAATTTAGATGGGCGTTTAGGGCATTGAAGTGAATATTCTATGTAAATGAGGTCATGGGCTGAGATACCAGGAACCGGCAACTGACCATGTCTTAATACTCTTTGTGGTTGAGTAGTCACGATTAAATCCAGTAAGGTCTCAGAAGTGTTAGTATGATGAGTCGGTAGAAGAGGTAAAATAGTCATGTTGCAAGATTGAAACGTAGTAATTAGTTGTGTGCTAAGCGTCGAATTTGTATTAAGGAGATTGATGTTCAGATCACCCATAAGGACAACGTGTTCATAGTTCGGGATTAAATTAATCAGAGCATCTTCTAGATTGGAAAGATGACCCGTTTTAGGGGGCTTGTAAATTACGCAGATTAGACATTTCTGCATGTTGGCAAGGATTTCAACAAACAGGAATTCTGGGCTTGCTGAATACTCGGAGGGGGAGGCATGCACAACTTTTGGGTGAAGGTCGTTTCGTATATATGCAGCAACTCCACCTCCACGCTTACCTGTCCTGTCATTGCGGATAAGGGAAAAGCCATTCAGCTCAACAAGTGAAGAAGGGAGGGAGGGTTGGAGCCAGGATTCAGACAGAAGTAAACAGTGGAGGTCGAGACCGGAAACAATAGAAGAGAATTCTTGGAAATGGGAAAGTATGCTTTGAGAATTGACGTGAATAACTTTGAGAGTAGTAGGATTAGGGCTGAAGGAGAGCTTTAACAGATCTGAAGTGGAGGGGGACTGTGGAGAGGACTGACCGCTGTTTTCATCATTGGAATCTGTACTGTCATAAAGAAATAGCGGGTAAATGGAGAACGGGTTTTTGTCAGAGCTATTATCAGGGGTAGGTGGAGAAACATTCCTTGGGTTTAGCAGGTCAATGTTACCAACACAATTTTAGAAGATAAAGAGAAAAAATAAAATAAAAACGTTGCCTTAACGTATCTCAACACTAAAATACAATTAGTAAGTAACTAACCCTAATTATTAGAATAACTACTTAAACAGAATTAAATTATATTAATGTGTGAACAGTAGGCCTACTGTTATGATGATTATGATAATATTGTTAATTATGATAATACTGATTCTACTACAACTACTAGGCCTAAAAATTATACTGATAAAACTTAGAAAAGGGGATAGGATAGCGTGCATTGTGTGACTCACTTCAAATCAGTGGAGCACGTTATCCGTAGCTTTTCACTTCCACTTTTTACAAAAATGACACCGTCCAGGGTCCATACATTCGTGAGGCCATAACGACTGATACACTCCTTTAGCAGGTTATGCCGTATCTTTGATAGGTCCTCGCGGATCGTGATTCCCGTATGTTTAAGGCATCTTTTACTGCGAAAGACTTCGCTCCGTTTTCTGTAGCTAGTGAATTTCACTATTACAGCACGTGGTTTATCAGACTTTCTGCCGACCCGGTGACTTCTGTCGATGTCTTTTAGGTCGATTTCAACGCCGATTTTCTTACCAACATCGACCACGATCTTGTCGGTATTTTCATTTTCAGATTCTGGAATACCAAAAATACGTAAACACTGGCGACGCTGGTATTGTTCCAGTTCATCAGTCTTTTTGTCGATTTTCGCCTCCAATTCCTTTATAGTTTTGT
Source organism: Ectobius pallidus (assembly GCA_964059195.1). NCBI lineage: Eukaryota > Metazoa > Arthropoda > Insecta > Blattodea > Ectobiidae > Ectobius > Ectobius pallidus. The sequence continues at coordinate 507,547 of CAXKWD010000366.1, forward strand.
CCTTTGTCTGAAGCGCAGCTTCCAACCTTTCTATTGTTGCGGTATTTCTCTCTAGTGCTGCTTTCAGCTCGGCAACCACGGAGTCCGTTACCGTCTGCTGGATGAAGCCTGCTAGGCCTTGAAGCATGGCGGGGTCCTTCCAAGCTTCTAGTATCACACGCTTTACACAGTCTTCGATATTTTCCTCCACAGCCACAGATCTATTTTTCTTGGGACCCATGATGAAGTAAGATCGGTTACAATATGTTAAGGATTAGATCTTTACACACGAACAATTTGCAAAGCACGAATTACACCTTCTTTTACGTGTGAGACCACGAGCACAAAATAACGCACCTAGCAGCTATCCGCCATGACACTCTATGTTCTCATATATAGTGATTTTTTTTACTCTATGTCAGTAATTTATGTAATGTATTATATGAATTGTATAGATAAATAAAGTATATATTAGTTTATTTTTCAATGTGTAATAGATGCTAATCTAATGCCATACTGCCACTCGTAAAATACTAATTGTCGAGGTCACTTAGCTTCAGACTGTACGGGCTTTGGATGCCCAAAAGCACGTGCCACCCGATAAGAAGGGGTTTGAAGGGGAGGGAAGGGGAGGGAAGGGGTGGAAATGAGTGTACCGTATATCCAATGCTGCATTCTTAACGTGAAATGCTCTATAGCACTGCAAGACGTTTCCACATAGGCCTATGTAAGTTTCAAATCATTTTTCAATTACAGTATGTTTAGGTATAATTTTGTTTTAACCGTGTTTTCGTTTATCCATGAGGTGGCTACCACCCATTATCCCGGATAATCGGGAGTTGACTGTATATGCATCTGTCTGCATTGAACCTACACCCTCCCAAGTAACTACCTGTACTGCTACTACATCTAACCTGTGTTTCTCTAATTCTCTAGTTGCCAATTTAAGTGCCCCAGGCCTATATAAGCTCCTAACATTCCACGTTCCCAATCTGTAGTTCCTACGATTGTTAGACTCCCTCAGTGTAGTCCCTACCCAGAGATCTGAACAAGGGACTATTTTACCTCTGGAAAATTTTACACTGATAGGATCCATAAATCTTGCAGCGTTACTTAACAATATTTTTACTGCGAGAGGTTGTTAACCTCATGCCAAATCCGCAAGCTGGAGGACCACCTCACGTCGTCTGTCCGCAACTGTTTATTCAACATATTTGCAGCTACCTTCCATATCCGTAACCTGAGGATGCGCCATGCAGTGGTGACAGAGACCCACCCCTTATATATACCGTATTATATGTGTACATGTATATATGTATACCTATACACATACATATATATGAAGCATAGAATAGTTATAAGTAGAATGTAAAGTTATAAGTTTACAAAACTAAAATAGAAAGTTTGATATTTAAAATCCATATAGTCAGGTGGTTAAGAAACAAAAAAGGGACGAACTATGCATTTTTACTTTCTAAGGTCCCACTTCGCACACATCTTCCTTGACCCCTGTGGAGTATTTTTGGAAGGAGCGCCAACGCAAATTTTGCGGCGGAGGGGGGAGAGGGGGGTTCAAAATGGCGGCTGCACTCCATTACTAAATCGCCTATAGCTCCTAACCCCATGGTCCGATTTCAATGTTCTTTTTTAGGTAGATTTTCGAAGAAAAATCTACCTATTGCAATGGATACCACTTTTTGATTTTCGAAAAATTCTTTCATATCTTTACGTTTCATGCTCCCCTAAGTACGAAACCACCGCCCGTTCAAAAAAAAATTTTGTGATATTTATATATATATATATTTATATATATATATATTTATATATATATATATTTATATATATATATATATATTTATATATATATATCTTTACACGATAGCGGCCGTAATTTTGAAGATATTTGAACCAAATTTTATTATGTTATTTCTAGGCCCAATAGTTCGGATAAGTTCGTTAATGGGCAAAATTGGCCCAAGGGGGTGGTCGGGGGAGGGGGTTGAAATTTTGAAAACTTTATAATATCTCGGCCCCTATGAAGTATAGAGGGAAACTTTGTTTGAATAAATTAGAGTACTCCCTATGGAGTTCACAGTGACACCAACGATTCGGGGGTTCGAGTGAGGGTGGGGGTGGAGGATGAAAATTCGAAACTTTTGAAACCACGTCTTGTGGGGTATCGTTGAAAAGCTCTTGATGAGTACTCTACAAATCAATAAATAGTTTCTTGATAGCTCTCATATGACGCGAGATTTTAATGTTTGAAAATAATAACACTTAAAAGAATTATTATAATATCATAATTTTGTCTTGTTTAGCGGCTTTGCTAATTTTATTCATTGCTGATCTTGCGCACGGCCTCCCAGAATATTATATCCTATTCTTGTTGTCAAAACAAATGATTGTAGGCTCTTCCTCTTTACCGAATTCAGTTCTTATTACTGTAGGTTTACCATGCCAAGGCTAAAGAAGAAGAGTGCTATGCAGCGACAATAAATTAAACCAAAAGCACTTCGAAATCTACCTCCGCCTGTAGGCCTGCCTAAAGGGATTTTTTTAAATTAAAGGTAAAAGTAAGGGGTATAAGATACTGTAATGATATTTTAGATACGTATAATGGAAACCCTTTAAAACGTTAAAAAGGGTAAAACATGTTTTTCTTTTCGCTTTTATTTTTATCATAGTTTTTCAGAAAGTGAGAATTCGTAATTTTTTCTCAAATAAAAAAGAAAGTACGTTTCTTAAGCTTTAATTAGATACCATAAAATACACATTTCCATTAACAATTAACCCCACAGCGGCCGTTAGAAGAATACGGGTACAATGTCGTGGCTCGTTTTCGGCCACGAGTTTCCTAGCGTAGTGCTTACCAAAGCATGCTAAGCCGACCTGCCTACAGCGAACGGTGGTTCGGAACATCGTTTCGCGTGTGTTGGTAGTATCCTATTGTTATCAGATTATCTGTGTGTATTAGCCTACGTCCTAGCACTCTACAAATACGCCAATATCAGTAAATGTTACTGCGGTAAGTACTGTTGAGCTGCGCTTTTCCAGTGAAAAGGATATGTTTTCATTACAATAAGGTTAGTCTCAAATAATGGAAGCATTTATGTCAAGAATCATGTGCAATCCATGGAACTGCTCATTTTTATAATTTTGAATGTTGAAACATAAAATTTTCGCTTATACGTTTAACGCCTGTTTAATGTAGGCCTACTACTGTGCAATTTTCAATGAAAAAATTAGGGATGGGTCGATACCAGATTTTCTCGATACTCGATACCGATACATGATTTTTTCCTCGATACTCGATACTTCGATACTCGATACCTTCAACATTTCCAGTTTCAATAAATAGGTACATTAAAAATTATCATTTGAGAGAACTGTGTAATACCAACTAAATTAATTAAGTCTGCATATTTAATGAGACAAAATTTAATATCATCAGTAGCCTATAATTATTTTTAAACTCTACATTAAAACTAAAACTAGTTTTTTAAACAGTCCACTTACAAGTATTTGTTAAAAAATACTAGCATTCTAACTTAATTGCAGAATTGCAGAATTACAAAAGTATCGAAAAAGTATCGAGCTAGTTTTCTGAAGTATCGTTCGATGCCGATATCATGCAAGTATCGAGAGTATCGAGGTATCGAAAGTATCGAGGACCCATCCCTAGAAAAAATATTAACTTCATCAATTAATTTGAACGTGCTGCTAATGAAACTGATAAACCCGCTCATAATTCATTTTGCAGAGGAAATCCTACCATGTTTATGAGAAAGAAGGTGATCCGATGACCTTCAAAGGCTGGCACACCAAAATGCGCTTAGAACGACCTCTGTTTCTTTACTAGGAAATACCTTGGCGCCTCTAGTTTTCGGTCATAATTATGTTTTCTCTGTGTAAGGTACAAAGAAGTATTTGAAGAATATCTAAACTTTTGAGTGGCTGAACAACTGTGCTGTGGTGATTTCTTTTTATATAGGTAAATGTGGGATGTCCAGTAAGAGGAAAGTCGGCTTTATTATTTATTAGCCAACCCATAAGAGAGGCTTAATGAATTGTACTATTAATGGTCGCTGTCGGGAATAATAAAGGGCACGTATAGGGCAACAATAAATATATTAGAAAACTGAAAGGTAAGAGAGAAGAGAAATGATTTAGATTTTACTGATTAAATTTCCGGCAAAAACCATCACATGTGCCGAGTTGACTTCATGGAAATCCTGCCTTGCTCAGTAGGGAAATTAGCTCTTGACTAGATGCTGCCACTTCTGGAAGTGTCATCCATACTGGTACCCATTCACCGTCAGTCTTAGTCCAACCCCACTTGGAAGGATCTTGGTCTGGTTGTATCGGTTTCAGAGCTTTGTCCCATATCATTCCTCTTAGTAGTCTATGCTGTCCTCATTGCATGCAGTTTCAGTGCATCGGAAGTTGATGGTATATTTTCCATCAACCTGGGACCTTTTCTGTTAAGTAAAAATCTTCTCTCTTCATCGACATTTTCCGCACTACAAGACCTGTCGCACAGAACAACATATCTCTGGATCCCAGAAAAGAAAAGTCTTCTATATTTCCTTTCACTAACAAGAGGAAACTCTCGGTAGTATCTGGCAGACATCCATGCTTCCCATGCCTAACTTTTCTTCTTCCATTGAACTGTGAAACAGTATTACAGTCAGTGAATGCGTGAAAGTAGGGAAGAGCCATAGATATAGAATGTTCTAGTCCTCTTGCAGTTTCATGGATAGGAATGTATTGGAAATCTTTTCTTGTCCCAAAGGCAATCCAAAGACTGTTTGTCCCAAGTTCTTCAAAACTGGATATGGAGATAACTATAATATCTGTCTCCACTAACCGGATCTTTTCCTCCTGAAACAGGGAATGTTCTAATGTTGTAATTCCCTGTGAGAGGAACTTGAAGAAAGACTTCTTGTTTTTAGAATATTTTAAAAAGGTCTCCCATTTTTTAGGCCAAACAACATACAAGCGTGACACTGATGACATTTGATGTGAAACATATGGAATGTTTTGTTCAAAGATATGTGCTCCTGTATGAGGTAATAAGTGAATGACTGCAGCTCCATCTAAGATTTTAACATCAACAGCTTTTGGCTCAGTTTTTATTTCTTTTTCATTAATGTAAGTCGAAAAGCACTTAAGCAGACTTGACTTATTCTTACAAAGTATTGGCTTCCCATGATTTGAAAGGGAAGGAGGCCAAGGCTAATTTTCATGTCTACAAAATTCTTGGAAATCTCCTTCTCTTGTTTGATTCGCTATGTACAAATGGCTGAAGAGTGCATTGTCATTTCGTAACACCTGTAATCTTGATAAGTTTTGTTTTCTATTTCATTCGTAGTTTCGAGCAAAAGTTGCATGCCTGGGTTTAGTTTTATTGGTAGAGTGACCAGACGTCCGGATTTCGCCGGACATGTCCTGCTTTTTTGGTATTTTGTGAGCATCCGGCCGGCTTTTTATGGGAAAGGCAAAATGTCCGGCTTTCTGTCTTACAGCAATATAATGTACACAATATTGAAATATGATATATAAGATTTAAAACATGAGGTCAAAAGTTTGTCGTTACATGAAAAATGCGTATTTGAAGGAAATGTTGATGTTCGTAAAAATACGTGTGGTGACCCTGCTTCCGGTTACCTGCCACAACACTCGCACTCGAATTTCGCGTTCAGATCGATTTGTTACAACCAACCGTTTTCACTTCCTGTTCCTGCTTTTGTTGTTCAGAATCATTGCCGGCTTGTATTTGGTCGTAAGTTTGTTTGATTCCCGATCAAAGTGATATGTCGAAGGTAGGCAGTGATGAAAGGAAACCCGACTTAAAAAAACTAAAGTGCAAATTCGGTGATTCCATGAAAAGTAAATACCCATGCTTCACTGCGGGTCGAGTGGAAACCGAAGCGAAATGCACTATCTGTGACTGTTACGTATCTGTGGCTTCAAGAGGTGCGTTGGATTTAGATCGTCACCTAGCTACAAGTAAACATGTTACTTGCTTTAAAGGTGCATCTTCTTCTCGTGTGGTAACCTCGTTCTTCTCACCAAAATTTTTGAAGATAGACGAAAGCGTTAGTGCAGCTGAGGGTGCATTATCATTTCACACTGTACGTCACCACCAGACTTACAGATCAATGGATTTTGAGCAGGCTGTGAATGTTAAGTGTTTTCAATCATTGCTGCATATATGTCAATTCTTTTTTTCAATAATTGCCCATAATGCCAATGTTGAAAGGGTATTTTCATTAATAAATGCCCAATGGTCAGAAGAAAGAAACAGACTATCAGTAGAATCAGTAAAGGGGATTGTAACAGTACAGTATAATTTGAAACATTTTACGTGCAAGGAATTTCATGCCTATTTGTTGAAATCCCCAGAACTGCTGAAAGACATTTCCTCTTCACAGAAATATTGTTAAATCCACTTGGTTATTGTATTTGTTGGATTTTAATTTGATTGAAAAGGAATTTAACGTGTTGTCAGGCTTTTTCTCAAAATGTCCTGCTTTTTTCCTTCAAATGTCCTGCTTTTGAAAATTTTCATCTGGTCACCCTATTTATTGGATCCTTGATACTTTTGTCAGAGCTTTCCAAAGGTTCCTGAAATAATTGAGAAAACTGTTTTACCCCCTCGTTTACAATTAACTTTAGTGTTTTCTCTACAGTTTCTGACATTATTATTTTTGTATCAATTGTAAACAGTTTTGTAAACTCTTCAGAGAAAGGATTTCCAAAATTTGTCACAGTATGAATAAGAGCATCAACTTTCTCTCTGTATTTTAATTGGAACAATTTTTCATGGTGTTCAAACCTGTCAGTGTCGATTTCCCGACTAAAGGTCTTCTTTTTTAAAAAGATTGGTATATATTACCTTTTGTTAAAAAATCCAGTGGATCACGGATGCACAGAGCTTGCTTGCTACGTTTCAACCTGTACCTCCAGATCTTCTTCAGGCGAATACTGGATAACATCGGGGCGCTGAGCTGTATATATGGGTTCCTCAGCCGGTAGATGTCTCAGCTGCGTTTCGAGAGTGGGTGTAACTAACTCCGTATCGTCATGTTGACCAGGTTGGTTACTTGTGTTAAACAGAAAAGTGGTGTTTCTATGGTGTTTATTTATCCATTCCTGGGGAATTTCGTAAGTAGATTGTACCACATAGTCCTTGGGTAAAGGAAATTTTACAGTTTTTTTCCCTTTTGACATTCTTCTAATAACTTCTAGCCACTCATCACATAAGTCACCGTCGTAATTGTTAAAACTTGTTTTCTTTGTTACGTGCGATATGGCAAGCCTCACTAACTTTCCTCAATACAGGGTCATTAGTTACTCTTAAAACTTTAATGTCACCAATTTTGTGCCTCTTGTTTGTCATATGTAGGCTAAGGCCGGTGTTGGTTTTGCCATTTCTTATGTCCCTTTCATGTTCCTTAAGTCTTATGCTGACAGTCCTCCCAGTCTCCCCAATATATGTGCCACCACAGTTCTCACAGGAAATAGAGTAAACCCCTGGTTTCTCAAACCTTCTTTTTTCTCTGCCGAAACTTTTGTGTTGGGAGAATATACTCTCAATAGTCCTTCCCACTTTGTATGCTGGAGTTAGCTCATATTTATTTAGTATTTTACCTATCCCTTCACTTACTCCCGGAAAAAAATTCAAACTGACATATTTCACGTCCCGCTCTTTGTTGACTCTCCCTGGTTCACTTCCCAGTTCCACTTTTTTCCAAATTTTACTTAGCATATGGTTACTGTAGCCATTGGTTTTAGCTAACTTAAAAATGCCACTTTTCTGTTTAACACAAGTAACCAACCTGGTCAACATGACGATACGGAGTTAGTTACACCCACTCTCGAAACGCAGCTGAGACATCTACCGGCTGAGGAACCCATATATACAGCTCAGCGCCCCGATGTTATCCAGTATTCGCCTGAAGAAGACCTGGAGGTTCAGGTTGAAACGTAGCAAGCAAGCTCTGTGCATCCGTGATCCACTGGATTTTTTAACAAAAGGTAATATATACCAATCTTTTTAAAAAAATACACTTTCGACAGTGGAAAGTTAAAGACCATCCGCCTATCATGTAAAGGTCTTCTGAAAATCCTAAATATGTATGGCAATCTGAGGTCCAACAATCATAAACTTCCGAAAGGCATCATCATAAAGCGAACTATTCCTCCGTCCCTTTTAGTGAAGCATTCCCCTGTTCATGCATGTGATCCAGTGCCTTGGCTGAGGCTTTCATGGTTTTCCTTACAACAAATCCTCCTATGTTGAAGATTTCCATCACTGCTGAATGTTTGTCTTTCAGAAGGATCATGTTACGAAAGTGTATTGAAATCCGTCGTGCATAATTTGCATGATCAAGGGCAAAGAAACACGGAGCAAGGTGAAAAACCGACTCAATATATAGAGAAAAATTCTTCTCTCGAATGGAACGCTCATAGGTGAGAATAATAAGAATTCTTTTCAAGGTTATTTACTAGTAAAGAAACAGAAGTCGTTCTGAGCGCATTTTGGTGTGCCAGTCATGGAAGGACATCGGATCTTCTTCTTCATTCAAATAAACATGGCAGGCTTTCGTCTGTAAAGTGAATTATGAGCATGCTTTATTAGTTTCATTAGCAGGACGTTCAAATTAATTGACAAGATAATATTTTTTTTGTTCAAAATTACACAGTAGTAGACTAGTAGGCCTACATTAAACAGGCGTTAAACGTATAAGCGAAAATTTTATGTTCCAGCATTCAAAGTTATAAAAATGAGCAGTTCCATGGATTGAACATGATTCTTGACAAAAATGCTTCCATTATTTGAGATTAACCTTACTGTAATGAAAACATATCCTTATCATTAGAAAAGCGCAACTCAACAGTACTTACCGTCATAACATTTACTGGTATGGAGTATTTGTAGAATGCTAGGACGTAAAACACACATAGTTTGATAACGGTAGGAAACTCCCAACACACGCGAAGTGATCTGTTCCGAACCACATTTCGCAGTAGGCAGGCCAGTTTAACATGCTTTGGTAGCACTACGCTAGGAGACTCGTAGCCGAAAACGAGCCGCGCCATTGTACCTGTACTCTTTTAACGGCCGCTGTTGGGTTAATTGTTAATGGAAATGGGTATTTTATGGTATCAAATTACAGCTTAAGAAACGAACTTTCTTTTTTATTTGAGAAAAAATTACGAGTTCTCACTTTCTGAAAAACTGTGATAAAAATAAAAGCGAAAAGAAAAACATGTTTTATCATTTTTAACTTTTTAAAGGGTTTCCACTTTATTTATCTAAAATATCATTACAGTATCTTATACCACTTACTTTTACCTTTAATTTAAAAAAAGAACATTGAAATCGGATCATGGGGATAGGAGCTAGAGGCGATTTAGTGAGGGAGTGCAGCCGCCATTTTGAACCCCCCTCTCCCCCCACCGCCGCAAAATTTGCGTTGGTGCTCCTTCCAAAAATACTCCACAGGGGTCAAGGAAGATGTGTGCGAAGTGGGACCTTTTAAAGTAAAAATGCTTAGTTCAGACCCTTAACCACCAGACTAATAGACTTGTTACTGTGATGGAGGAATGTAATTCAAAAGTTCGGTAATTTAACAGAACCAAGAAATTAAAAAGTAAGCAGTAAAGTTATACTTACGAGACCAGTATACTTGCATGTGGAATATCAATGATCAAGGAATATTTGTGAGGTTACAGCTCAGTTCAAGAGTTGTGATAATGTGACTGCACTGAACATTTTGTGTATAAGAACACTGATAGAACTTACGATACAAATGATAAAGCAATGAAATTTATACTGTCAAAATTGATTAAATGTTAGTTTAAAACTGTTTTTTACATTACATTAAGGTAAAATACTTTAAGTAAATTACTTGTCTAACTTTGCTGGTAAGTGAACTAGTTTCTTCCCTAGTTACTACAATACATACAGCAATCGTTTAAAATCGTGCAACCTGTCCTCTTCTCTCAGTGCATAATGCAGCATGGTAAGCCTAAGTTCAAGTCCTGGTGCAGGAAATTTTTGTTATAACCACGCTAATATCAATAGTAACAGGCTTGCCAGCCCTCACACACGCATAGCCACTCTGAGACACATGCATTCAAGGTTGAACTCACGCTCTTATGCACTCAAGTTGGAATCTCATGCATTTTATCCATTAAAAACTTAAGATTTAATATGGGATTTCACTTTATTTAAATTCCTTTTTAGTGGACACAATCCCTGAATACTGTGAGTTTAGTATTGACATCTCAAGATAAGTTCACAGAGCTATCATGACAGATTGAGATCGTCCATATCAGAGAGCAGGAGCGACACAGCTGCTTTTCAGTAAGTACATATGTATAGGATTTGATTGGTTCTTGTCTAGAGAAGAATGTGTTTTTCTAAGATAAGGAAAAACAAAATAGCTTTTAGACCTTCACTGAACGTGGATGGTACTTTATCATCTATCTTGACCATGAAAATGGCCATCCCTGAGCCATGCCAATTGCTGTCTCACTCATTTCCCCTGAATCTCACTCTTCCTGATCAGCTCTGTAGTAAGTTTATATTCAGTAACATATGGTAAACTAAACTAAACTCCGTGGTGCTACATCCCTGAAGGAACTAGGCCTACCCTGACCACTGCATCGTCTACCACAGGCAGATGGCAGGATTGGGGGCATGTGGTCAGCTTGCCGACACCCAAGGCTGTTAATGGTGGTTTCCATGACCGGAGCCGCTACCTCTCTATCAAGTAGCTCCTCAATTTGAATCATGAAGCTGAATGCACCCTGTTCCAGACCTCCCTACCTCAGAGAAATCTGTGGTACCAGGGATTGAACCCTGGCCAACCGATCTGTAGTCAGCGATACTAACCACAAGACCATGCCGGCGTTCAACACAAGGTAAAGTTACTTGAGACAGACTTGCATACAGACTTGAAAAAGTTTAATCTGTGTTGAGTTCATAGATTTTTCATTTGGCAATCCTTTAAGAGGCACTATGTCCCTGCGGTCAACAATAATAAATACGAGGGTTGATCCAGAAATAAGGTTCCCATCAATTTTACAAATAGACAACATTGTTTATTCTCATAGTAATGCACATCGTTGGAAAGAAGACACTTTGCTCTATTTTTAGACATAATCGCCATCTTTTTCTGGGCATTTTTGTAGACGGTGCTCCAATTCAACCCGTTGAGGAAGCGTTTCATCCCGTCTTTGACTTCATCGTCGCTCCGGAAGTGTTGGCCACCCAAGTGTTCCTTTAACTTCGGGAACAAGTGATAATCGATAGGCGCGAGTTCCGGACTGTACGGGGCATGACAGTCCACCCAAAGTTTGTCAAAAGGTCCTGGGTGACGGGAGACGTGAGGTTGGGCGTTGTCGTGAAGCAGCGTTACACCGGCTGTCAGTCATCCTCGCCGGCGGTTCTGGATAACTCGCCTGAGTTTCTTTAATGTTGCACAATAACTGTCTGAGTTGATTGTTGTCCCAGGTTCCATGAAATCGATCAGCAGTATCCCCTTACGATCCCAAAACACACTGGCCATGACTTTGCCAGCAGAAGGAGTTTGTTTGAACTTCTTTGCGACTGGTGACCCTGAGTGACGCCATTGTTTGGACTTTTCTTTCATTTCGGGAGTGAAATGTAACAATGGAGTCCAACAATCCTTACGGAACGAATCTCGCACTTGGCGGGATCAACAATGAACACCTTCATCTCGGACGGCTGCAGAGCCAAGGCTGAGTGGCGCAGCAAAGCGTGGCCAGGCAGAATCAAGAGTGGGAGAACAGCCGCGCACAGCGGTGTTGCCGGATTTTGCCTCGCACCTTCCCGTGCGGCTGGAGCTCTTTGGGAACCTTATTTCTGGATCAACCCTCGTAACATGATCAGCTGGGGAAGGCTGTTGGTGAGTGGGGCTGACAACTTCAGTCCCCTTCATACAAAGATATGCCTAAAATCTGAAAGCCAAACATCCAGGAACCATATGGGCCACTCTGGCCTATTCATTTTACTTCCTTGTTCAGTTTATTATAATATTCAGACAACTCTGCATGCTTGAAACACACACTATTAAAACGTAACAGCTGAATTGTAAGGCTAAGACAAAACACAAGACACTTATTCATGAGAAATCAATAATAATGAATGTGCATACTGGTACTTACTTCTAAGGATTCTACTAATTCCTTGTTTCGCTTTCTGAAGTTGTTCTCTAATAACTCCAGTTTTGTTTCACATTCATTCCTCCTGCATTCTGACTTCCGTAACTCATCCTTTAAGGTTGCCTGTCAAAGTAATTATGATTTCTTATAACGTACTTTTAGGAACATTTCAATGTTTAATTTTTGCTGGAGTAGCCTATGGAATGACTGCATCATAAATATTGTACTGAAGTATAAATATCTAGTCAAAAAAATTTAACTTTCAGTTATATGGGCGATTCTATAAAAAAAAAATAATTTCACAGATCAAACAGATCTGAAGCTTTCTTTTAGAAAAAGTTTACCTGTTCAATTTTTAATTTATTTCCACCTTAAAACATGTTACAAGTAAAAGCAAACAGGAACAATCAATCTTGGGAACAAAAAGCCAGTGCCTTACAGACTACTCCACCTAGGCTGATAGGTTTAGCTTGTGATGTGAATGAAATTCATGTGTATTACAGATGTCCGTTACTGATAGGGTCAGCTGAGAAGCACATTTTTTAAGTATAGTGTCAGGTATTTCATCCAAAGCATAAGAAAAGCTATTCTTTAAGCAGTTCATTATTTTACACGTTTCTTCTGTTGTAACAGGATTTAAGAAGGTAGTATCACAGTATAAGTATTAATACAGTAAAGAAACTGTGTGTTAAAAGTCCTATGACAACATGTTGGATGGACGACACTAGCGCTCCATGCGGAGATTAAGTAAAACTACATTCTCATCATATCAAATGACTTGGGAAAATACATAAACACATCGCAAAATATGTTATGTTAAAAGAGAAAAATACAGAATATTTTTATTTAATGCAAATCTAATTTTAAATTTAAGAAATAATAAAACAGATACTGTATTATATTCTAGTTAAGAAGAGGTAAACAATACCTAAATAGGCTACTGTTAAGGACTGTATCTAGTCCTAGTACTTTTCCTTTAAAATCATTGCCCTTTAATATAATTTATAATTCAAATTATGATATTAAATAGCCTACGTATTAATTACGTAAATTATATTAGAGGTCTGTCACGTTGTGCATCCTGCACGTCATTGTTGACAGTGTATTTTGATTCTTTGCCTTACATGGCAATATACGACTTCAATTTATTGTAGGTCTATGTAGCGTCAATTACTGCAGGATGGACTCCATTAAACAAAACAAAAAATTCTGGAGCATTTGGAATTGAAGACACCATCGGTACAGCAGATTTAATTAACGAGTTTTTATAAGAATTCATAAACTGTCTGTTTTCGGCGTGTGTCAAGCATAGACTGTAATTTTCACTCAAATATTTTACATATTTTGTTACTAGGTTTTCTTGTCGACCATTAATGACCTATTATATACACCAAAAATCATTACAAGAGAATAAAATATAAAAATATTACATTAAAGTAACTTGAAACATAACCACACCAGAATCACGAGTAAGCCAGTAGGCCTACAATAAATATTACTTATTTTTGTTCTTACCTTCTGGATGTTTCAAGAAAGTGAAGAAATGCAATTCAGGATTTTGTCTTTTATTATTACTGAAATTTACAGCAGAATAATAAGGTCCTTTCGAATATCGCGTGTTTTAATAAATACAACACTCCTATTTATTTACATACTTCCTTGAGTAGTTTCTATAGTCTTACTTTATGGCCGCTACGATCGCTAGTAAATGAGCACGCATGCTCGTCTGGCAGAAAAACGGACTGAGTTTCTGTACTGTATTAATACTTATACTGTGTTAGTATTTTTAAGCTGTGATAGTTGAGTAATTGGTCCTGTGCAGTAAAGTGAAATTACACAAATATTTGTCCAGTTGAGAACAATGTGCATTATCGCGTCTTGTGAATTTCAGGGATCTCAACCTACATAACCTATAGGTCTCCTTGTAAGGGTATTTGTCTTATTTATTATTACTCTTTATGGCTTGTTATTCTCGGTCCAATGTTCTGTTAATAAATTGGACTCACAGTACATTACTCTTTGCTTTCATGCTTCCTTGACTTTCCTCTGTTTCTGCAGTGGTTTTCAACTGGCGAGGCCCAGAATCAAATAATTATCCTCACATTTAAATTACAATTAATTTACTACATAATGAACATAATCACTAACCGGGATTTTCATTCCAGACTGTACACACTACAGAAGGATAATCTTGTTCTGAACAAAGATTATGTTGCACTTAAAGGAGTTACAATGCAAAAGAAACTGTTCCAGTATGATAATGTGATCGTACTATGGACTCAATAGATTTGATTGTTACACAAAGCTAGTATTTTCAACAGCATACTGCATATCACTGAACCACTGTAAAGCTTTGAGAGCTAGAATATAACAGTTTGTAGGTTTCTTCTCTCTCTCCATACTTAAATCATTATGTTGGTGCATTTTTCAGGTCATTGTGTTTTTTTATTTTTAAAAATATTTATTTATTTATTTACTGTACTTTGTCGTACATGTTATGTATCTTATTCACAATTCCAAAACTTAAAAAGCACATCCGTTGTTCATGCTACGAACTAGGTAATATGATGCAATTGCAAATTAATGGTAGTTACAAACAGGATAATCTCGTTCTATAGTGATTAACACTACTCTTGTTTGGGGAACTGAAAACTCAAATTAGTATAATCTAGTTGTGTACATAATCTAGATTAGTGCACAGTTTTCTTTACCTGTCTGTATGCAGTTACATACAAGCTGATCATCACACATACATTAAAAATGTTACGGCATTTGATACAGTTGGTCTACACCCTTATATAGTCTTCTCCATTATTCTTAGTGCTATGGTTTCCAAAACTTTTTTTGGTATGGTGAAATATCAATTACATTTTTTAAAATGTTTATTTCCTAAATTCTTGCAGATATTAATACCCAAATATGAGCATTCACTCTGAACTTACAAGAAATTCAAAATGAATCAGTATTTACTAAAAAAAACATAATCACAACCAGCGAGAAGCCTGAATTAAGCTGAAAATAAAAATAGCTGATTTTTAGTAGTAGTGGATTATAAAACTTGCATATAAAAACTTTTTAAAAATAGCACCACCAAATTAGAAATAAAACTGAAATATTGAAATTTTAAAACAGATTTTCCTTAAAAATGAAACCATTTTAATGAATCTCTAACTAAACTGTATAAATAACTGCTGATTAAGTCGGTGAATTAGATTGTGACATTCTGTAGTGATTTTATTATGAAGATTGGCTTATTTAAATTTTGTAGTTATAATTAAACTAATTAATACGTATAAATAACTTAATGTTTCCAATGAAGTAGTAGTTGTTTTTTAAAAAAAATTTCCAGCCAGGAAGTAATTTATTGTGGCTGTTAACACCTCTTCTATGTCATCTAGCAAGATTTAAACCAGTAATGAAAACAGTTCCTACAAACAGGGAAGAAACTGGTCGAAGAATGTGTCAACGAGAAATAAGGTAGTCTACGGTCACTAATATTGCAGAAGGGTCAGAAAGGGAAAAGAATGTCAAAGTTATTAATAGGTCCATATTGAAGATAAATTGGTCTTGGGTGGAGCGTTTGGTAAGGCACTGGCTTTCTGGTAATAATGTCAGACCAGATTGGTGGCATTTATGGGTGCATAATTGAAGGGCCTAGTTCCATAAAGGCATCAGGCACAAGGACATAGTTTCGAGAAATCTTGATGTTTTTAAACAATGTTACCATTCACAAGTAGGTGGTTTAAAGTTTAATTTTGTAACATATATTTTTGAAGGACAGGCTAAAATAGTGTTATGCAAATTTACAAGGTAGAATGTATTGGGATTTTTTTTACAACTAGAGGTACCTAAACATGTTAAACAAAAACTGAAGTTCTTTTACAGTAGCAAAAACGTTTTTACTTTGTATCATATTATTTGTTTTTACTTTATTTTAGTAAAAACCTGTATTATACAGTGGCAATTGCATGTTTGCAAAAATAGTCATTGATGATAACCAAAAAATCTATGGTATTTTGAATGAAGTTACACTTCAGCAATGCAAGTTCAGCTTTTATAAACATTTGCTTGGATGGTAGCACTGCAGAAAATAAAAACAGCTGGAAAACTCATCTCAATAACGGATAGGAAGTTTGCCTTACGCCTATATGGAACTGTTATGAAGTAGAATGAATGTGCAGTCTCACAGGTCTTTTCTTATAACTGTGCAGAGGTTTAAGGCACAAGTACAAATAGTTCACAGAGTATTTAAGAGAATGAGGAGAAGGCATAAATGTTAAAAACTCAAAATTAAAGATTTGTGCCTCATGCCCTTATGGAACTAGGCCCTTCAATTGTAAATTGCATTTATACAGATTTACAGATACATAACAGAACTTCTGTTGGATAAAATCTAGCGCATTGACCTAAGTAACAGAACACAACACCATATCAAACGAACTATTGAGGATAGGTATGTTCTTCGTGTTACTTATTAATTGCTAACAAAACCTAGTAAGAGACTTAGGGACCATAAATTATTTTTAGAATATCCTGCATAATGGCGATACATAAAACCTATGGGGTTAGAAACAAACCACTGTATGTAGGTAAATATAGTTATTATACTTTACCAGCTGTTTTTCTGCTCGAATTCCATTCTGAGATTCCTCCGTTTTGCACTTATTCATTTCCTCATTTAACCTTCTCTCAAGGTCACTGTTCATATGTTCAAGCTCTTCAATTCTTGTGTTTGCATCTAAGAGCTGAAACATGTAATATTGCAGTCTATTTATCTATTTATTTGTTCTGACAGAGTTAAGGTCATTTGGCCTCCTCTTCAGCTCTACCAAACTATTACAATTGCATAAATAAAAAAATAGCTACATAAGTATTGGGGTACACCGTAGCATAGTGGTTGAGGCACTGTGCTACAAACTGGAAGGTCGTGGGTTCAATCCCCGATGAGGTCGTAGTTTTTCAATTAGCCTAACCCTTCTGGTGGCACTATGGCCCTGGGGTTGACTCAGACTCTAACAGAAATGAGTACGATGGGCAATCCTGGGGGTAAAGGCGGCTGGTGCATAAGGCTGACCACCTTACCACCTTCATGTGCTGAACGTCTAAAATTTGGGAGCCTTAAATTCCTGGAACACTCTGGGCCTGTATAGGGAGCGCTTTACTTTTACTTTTACATATGTATTAGATAATATGTAAAGGTAAAAATATTACAAAGATCGCATATTCAGTTGTTTGAACCTGATGCAAAGCTTATATTGTACACTAGGAAAGAGTGAGTTTGTTAATAGGTGGCTTTGGATGTACAAGGAAACAAGAGTTCAAATATTAAATTTATATAATATTTAATATCTGCTACTAGGTCTATTTACTATAATGTATTCTATTAATTTAAATCAATTAATCACTCACCAACATTACTTGCTGGGCAGTTTGGAAAATTTATGGGATAATTTGGTGCTAGAAGTTCTTGTTGGAATTATTTCATAAGGAAAAAGAAACAGAACTTCGTATAAATTAATTTTAGAATTGAGCCGCTCGGGGGAACAAAAAGGTAAGTGCCAAATGGGGTGTGTTGAAAAAAAGAACAAATAAATTTCTCATTAACCTAGAAATCTGAATAATTTTATTTTCAGCTGAATTTTATACTCAATACATTTGATTATAAAGAGATCAGTACCTATCACCGACCATTCTGCTACACCAAACAAGCTGGAAAGTAAAAAATTACTTGCTTCATGGCAGGGTCACTTACCATTTTGTTCCCCCGAGCCGCTCAATTATAAAAACGTGGGTAGAACTATTCAGTAAATGTTTGGGCATTGGTAACATTACCAAACGAATGGCGAAAACCATCAGTGAAGATGCTGTATAAAGAAGCAGGGGACACAAGCAGTTCAGATGATTACTAAAGTATTGCCCTGAAAGAAACGGCCCTCAAGATGCTCCTCTTTATTACAGAGTGGACATACTACATTTGGTGAATTACCTCTCGATTTTCTTAACCTCCATATATCTAATCTTAGTCAAGCTAACCTTGTTCTTTCCTGTTACAGGTAAATACATATGATTCCATCTCCCATTCTGCTTTCACATCTGTATTAAATATGCATACATATACAAATACAGTGAAGGAAGTAACAATTAGGGACCAGATTTTAGGTTTTCATGTACCTTTTTGCTTACTACCAAACCAAGAAACACCCATACACTTTTTCAGTCATGAATTCTGTGGTATCTAGAAACACCTAAATAGGATATAAAAACCTAAAATATCTAAAATACTCTTAACAAGCTTTTTCGTCTAATTTATTAGCCTTTTACTTGGACAATTTGTTATTTTGCAGGGAGAGACAAAAAAAACTTTTGTAGTGTTGAAAATAAAACCCCTGTGTACCCTTTCACATTAATATCGTTCAATTCATTGCATGTCTGGGACGTATGAAGCCAAGAAAGGAGATAAACAATACCAAATACACACTATTATAAATGGTAACTAACACTACCAGCATATTCCTTTTAAATGCCATTCAACCTGTAACAATCAGTTTCATATTATCCACAGCCAACCATAAAGCATTTTTTATTCACCCAATTAGAAGCATTGGGTTCGAATCCTGAAAAGACTAGTGTCTAAAGATATAGTAGCCTTATTAAATATTTTGGCCACTTGCGCTTAAATTCTCCACAGTTTTGTGGTTTATTTTTATTATACAGGTGAAATTTCATTTGTAACAGCACAAAGAAGCCGCATCTCACTGCTTTCTTTGATTATGTAAGAGCGGAGGTTTTCCTGGAGAAGAATCTGAGTGAAGGTTTCTCGGGTGGTCAGCCAGGTGTGGAAGTCAATTTCTCCCGATGTTTTGAAGGCCCACACTGCCTCCATTTTCAAGGCCATTCAAGTGCAGAGTCAATTCTATATTTGTGTCTTAAAACTTGTTCCAGAAAAATTAACTCCATTTTCCATTTAAATTGAAGCCTTTATTTATTGTAACCCAAAACAATTTTTTGACCAAAAACCTAGAAAAATATTTCACTTATTGAAAAGCCTAAAACGGTATTTTTAAAACCTAACAATTCAGTCCCTAATAATAAAACAACTGAAAGGAAAAGCAACAACCAATTGGTGACAGATGAACCAAGAGCTACTCCATGTAGTGACAAGATGACAGTTCATGGTTTCCACGATGTGCAAGAACAAAAAGTTCCGTGCACCAGCCAATAACTTATCGATGGGTGAAAGGCAAAACATCTTAACCGCCACTTTTTTTAAAATTGACTTTTTAACATGGATAGAAAGAGGCAACTGAGTTTTCAAGGCTATTGAAACTCATGTAAATATTTCACTAAGTTGGAAAATAATACCCTTAAGAGTACTCCAGCAGAACATCTTAAGTACTAGCCTGAAGAAAACGATGCCAGCCAGAACATCTCAAGTAATAAGATAACTTATACCAACATTGTAGTTACCGGCAAAACAACTTAAGAACCTTTTCGGCAAGTAATCATCAGTTTCAAGAAACAACGCTGATGTATATGTAACTGTGCTCCTCCCAGCTGCATACTGACAAAATTTTATTCAGTTTGGCTTAATAAATATTAAGCAAAACGATTTTTGCTCCTTCTGAAAAAAAAAAATGTAAATGGCGCTTAAGATGTTCTGCCTTTCACCCATCGACATGTGCTAATGTGGACAAATTATAAAATACTCAGTAAGTAATTGTAAAGGCTAGTTTACACGACGAAATTAGGTTTCGTAAGTAAGTTTCGCAACTGTTTTTTGCTTGAATGCGTAAGCGCAAGATGTACTGGCGACAATGAGTTACGAAACTTCGCAGTTTCGGCTGATTCCAACTTTTCACGAAACTATAATAGTAATGAGGATATTTTACGCTTATTTAGCTTGTTCGCATTTCGTAAAATGAAATGGGGAAGTGAGGAAATTGTGAAATGCCTGTATTCATACGTGTTTCAAACATCTATATGGGATTTTAATAACTTGAACTTCAGAAATAACATGAAATGTGTGGTTACATTGGAAAGAAAATGTGTGTAACTAGTTTCACGAAATCACTTTCATGAAAGTGGTTACGAAACCTAGTGTCATCGTGTAAACTAGCCTTAAGCATTATATGCATGATAGTACTTATATTTTACAAACCTGAATATTAAAAGATTCCTCATATATTTGCTTCTCATGGAAAGTGAACTCTCTCAGTTCATCATACTTTCTCTGGTAGTATAATGCATACTCCTGTGGCTCAGATTCTAGGTTTGGGCACACATCATTTTCATCATGTAATCTGTAAAAATATATACATTTTCATTGTTCATAATGATACTTTTAATTCGTAAATAAATAAATATATATATATATATATATATATATCTACACACACACACACATACACAGGGTGAATCTGAACTCTACCAACAAACTTTCACAAGTTGTTCAAGGATGTTTTCTGAGTGTTTTGATATAAGAAACCCATGGTCTCCAGTGGCTCATTACTGAGTAATTTCATTGCTTTCATTTATAATCTAACTACCTTTGTACAACCAAAATTACACGCTGTTTAAAGTAACTGTTCAAAATGTCGATCCCCCATGATCATGACAAACTTCATAAAGATGCCTCATGGACTGTCACACATGCTCTAGCATCCCAGGAGATTGGCGCACATCGTCAGCGGCTGTTCCAATCCTATCAACCATGTCCACATTAGTTTCGACAGGAGTCATGCACACTAGGCGCGTCATTTCTTCTGGGGTCACTGGAATAAAATAATTTCTGCCTTGCACATTATTCTAAATATTATTTAGGTATTTGTTTCTCCTGAAATTTTTTTATCTCTGGACTTGTGAGGTTTTTTGAAATCACCATTTCAATTGTTATCTTTAATACACTTTCTTAATATATTTTTATGATCTGGCATTAAGTGAGTTGTCATGCTGAAAAACTCCACAAGAGAAGAAAGAAACTCAGAGAAAGAAGAAAAAGAGAACTTGAAGATTAGGTCGATGAGTAGGCCAAAACCCAAACATAAAGTACTTGTCATTGGGGACAGCCATGCTAGGAATTGTGCTTCAGGCCTACTCACCAACATCACAACAAGAGATAAGGAGGTTTGTGGCATAGTCAAGCCAGGAATGTGTCTTGATAAGATCCTTGAATCAGGTAAAAGTGAAATCGAGCACTTCTCGAAAAATGATGTTGTTGTGGTGTGGGGTGGAACAAACGACATAGGAAGAAATGGAACCGACGAAGGTCTGCGGCATCTCCATGATTTTGCACTCAAAACCTCACACACAAATGTAATAATCATAAGTGCCCCACATCGACATGATCTTCAGAATACATCTTGCATCAACCAAGAAGTCAAGGCATTCAATAGGAAACTCCAAAAAAGAATGAGAGTACATGGTCATGTAGAGATTTTAGGCCTAAATCTAGACAGAGATAATTTCACAAGCCATGGGCTACACCTTGTCGGCTGCGGTGGTCTAGAGGTAGCGTGCCCGCCTCTGGATCCGCAGGGCGCGGGATCAAACCCGGCCGCGGTCGATGGATTTTTCAGGACGTAAAAATCCTGGGCACGGAGTCCTCCGGGAGGGACTTTAAGCTGGGGGTCCCGTGTCGTAGATTTACGGCACGTAAAAGAACTCCAAGCCTAAATTAGAGCCTCTGGACTAAATTTCTCGGCCCTTTCACGTCCAAGAAATACTTAGTTTCCAGAGGGGGGTTGCGAGGCGATGGGCTTACCACCTGTCCCTCTACCCTCTCTCGGAAAATAAGCATCTCAAAATTAGTATAGGTAATGAAACCTCCACTTGGAGGCCCCTTCGCCCCACCTGGGGATCATAGGGTACCAGATGGGCTACACCTTAACAGAAAAGGGAAAGACACAGCAGCAAGGCATATATCATCAGTCATAGACACAAAACTCATCAAGGACAAGAGGAACTATACCAGTATAGAGGCCAAGTGGAAGGAACCGGAAGCAGTCCAGCCAGAGCATTGCAGCAGCCCAGTCGCAGAGAGCACTACTAGATCATCAGGACGGACACACCGAGCTCCAAGTCATCTACAAGATTTTTTATGCCAGACTGTACCTCTTAAAAGGAAACAACGAAACCTGTCAAGGTAAGTAGGCCTATTTATAGAACTCCAGTGCATGGTATAATTAAGACTTCTGGCAACAATCGCAAATCGTTAAATATTTCAATAATGCATCAAAATTTTCAATGTATAAGGAACAAAGTGGATGATATAGAGGTATTACTTAGCACTGAATTTCAAGATTTAGATGTCCTCTGTTGTGCAGAGCATTGGCTGAATGAGAGCAAATTAAATTTCTTTCACATAAATAATTTCAAAATTGCAGGGGTATATAGCCGCATTAACTACAAAAATGGTGGTTCAGCAATATTTGTAAAAGAAAGCATATCTCACTATGAGAAACAGCAAACATATTATCTGAATCAAGCAAAAACCTTCGAACATGTAGTAACTGAAATTAAATGCCCAAATCTCTCTATACAAATAGTCTGCATCTATAGGTCACCAGAAGGCTGCCTGAAAACCTTCTTTGAAAACTTAGAAACCCTTTTGCATGAATTAAAAAACAAAAACAAGCCACTCATTTTGTGTGGGGATTTTAATATAAATTTTCTAGAGAACAATAATTCAGTTCTTGAATTCAGATCACTAATTTATTCCTTTAATTTAACTGAAACCGTACACTCTCCTACACGCATAACTGCCACATCCCAAACCTGCCTAGACCAAATAATTATAGATAACAACTTATCCATATTTACAGTAGAGAACTTAAATCTAGGAATCTCCGACCACAATGCAGTTATGTTAAACATGCAGTTAGATGATACAACTAGATCATCAGACAAATTAGTTATCTATAAAAGAACCTTTAATAAGCATAATATGGATTACTTTAAATTTATGCTTCAAAGGGAAAACTGGGATATGATAATCAACAAATCAGACTTAGATGAAAAATCCATTGAATTCATTAATACTGTAACTCATTCCTTTAATATTGCATTTCCTATTAAGAAAGTTGTTACCAAAAACCATAAAAACAAAACAGGAAACTGGTTAACAAAGGGAATTATAACATCATGTAACTCTACAAATTATGTCAACTGACAAATGACTTAAATCTTAAATCACATTACAGAACTTACTCCCTCATCTTGAAAAAAGTTATCTATGAAGCAAAATCAAGAAATAATGCGAACTTCATCATGAAATCAGACAATAAAGGTAAAGCCATCTGGGAGGTAGTAAAAGAGAAACAGGTAAGATATCAGACCCCATGGCAAATAAGATTGAACCATTACACAATGGTCAATCCATAAAAAACCCTCATCAGTTAGCTATGACATTCAACAGTCACTTCACTAATGTTTCAAAAGATCTAGCCACCCCAGTAGCAGAAAATGTGTTACCATCTGTTCAGGGTCTATACAACGAAAACACGATTTTCTTAAATCCAGTAACTTCGGATTAAATTTTGAAAATAATGAGAAACTTAAAAAGTAGCTTAGCCTGTGGAACTGATGAGATTCCAGATGCAGTCATAAAAGAATGTGCTGATTTTCTGCTAATCCCTGTCACCGATATCTGCAATTTATCGTTGTGCTCAGGGAAATTTCCCGAAGTCTTCAAGGTAGCAAAGGTTTGTCCAATTTATAAAAAGGGTGACAAGCAAAATGTTGAGAACTATAGACCTATATCACTATTATCAGGATTCTCTAAAATTCTAGAAAAATTGATGTACAACAGATTAGTTCCCTTCTTAGAACACTTCAATATACTTTGAAGTTCTCAATATGGATTCAGAAAGGGTAAAGGAATCAATAATGCTCTAATATCATTCACAGAGTCAATCCTTAATGCGATAGACAAGAAAAATCAAACTCTAGGGCTATTTCTGGATCTTAGTAAGGCATTTGACACAGTTAATCATAAAATTTTGATCGATAAACTACATTACTTTGGTATTAGAGGTCTAGCAGGGAACTGGTTCACTTCGTACTTAGACAATAGAAAACAAGTCGTTCAAATTGGGTCATCAAAATCAAACTTCACAATGACACAAGGAGTACCCCAAGGTTCAATACTTGGACCAATTCTTTTTCTCCTTTATACAGTGAGTCCATTTTATGAGGAAACCTCGCATCACTGCCGCATTGCCGCGCTAGCATTGTACAAAGCATAGACCCTACAAGCGGTTAGTTGCTTCGGTGTCTTGTAGTGAGACGCTTGTCTATTGTTGTGTGTTACGTAAGACAATAATCGAAAATCTATACGGTTGAACAGCGAATTTATTTGGTGGAATGTTACTTATTGAGAAATAACCATAGAAGGCGTGTTCGGAGATTTTCTCGTAAATATCCTGACTGTACCATCCGTACAAAATGGTGAGTAATAAGCCTCTACATGTAGGCCTATTTTGATAATAAATTGGTTGAGTTATTCTATTTTGTATTGTTTCTAAAGTCTTGATTTGCCGATTTGCCGGTAGTAACGGAACACGGTCCCGGCCGGTGCAAGCGCAACAGCGGGGAAAGTGTGAGCAGGAGCAATGCTGTTAAAAAGTTTCCGCATAAATTGGATTCCCTGTATTAATGACCTCCCCCTAAACATGCCTCATGGTGAAACTGTTCTGTTTGCTGATGACACAAACATAATAATTAATGATTCTAATAAAAACAACTTACAAGCGAAAATAGATGACACTTCTTCGAATCTAGAGCAGTGGTTAGCTAATAATAAACTAAAATTAAATACAAGTAAAACTGTCTGTGTAACTTTTAATCAACAACTGCATGATGCTGTCCATGTAACCCTCATGAATACCGTAATTAAGGAAGTGGTTTGTACTAAATTCTTAGGTGTATGGATAGATTCAAACCTTAACTGGGATAGTCACATTCAACATCTATCTGAGAAACTAAGTCGTCTATGTTATGCATTTCGCATTCTTGTCAAAGCATTACCAGTATATCTATTAAGAACTGTATATTTTGGTTATGTTCATTCAGTTCTCTCATATGGTATTATCACGTGGGGATCATCATCAAAATCTTCTCAGATCTTCAAACTACAGAAAAGAATACTCAAAATTATTAAACAAGTCCCTATCAGATCAGAGAGCAAGAATGTATTCAAAGAACTAAAAATCTTACCAATACCAAGCATCTATATTTTGGAAACAGTATGCTTTATCCATCAAAATATAAACTCTTATCCCATAATATACATATGACCTGTCATAGGTTGACCAGAAGTCTTAAGAGTATCTCACACAGAGGTATTAAATTATATAATATCTTGCCTAAACACATAAAGCAATGCAACATAAAAAAAATTTAAATATGAAGTCAAATCCATCTTACTAGAAAATTTGCCATTTTACATAGAAGATTATTTAAGTTTAACATTTTGACATATGCTATGTAAGCTAAATACCAAGCTGTTTTTTCCTTGTAGATACTGCCCTCTTTTCTCTATGTTTCAGGTAACCTGCAACTACCACCAGGCATCTCAGAATACTGCAGCAGCAATAGTGGAAGTGTTAGGCTAGATTGTGTTGAATATGCAAAGACTAGTGTTTCAAATATAGCCTATAAGTAATTATGTACATATTGTATTTAAATTTCTTACACTATTGAATTGTATAAGTTCTATGTAAATATTGTATTTCATTTTCTTAGATTATTAGATTGTATTAGTAACTATGTAAATATTGTATTACACTCTCTTAGACTATTGAATTGTATAATTCATTATGTAGGATAAGTCATGTATTTTTATTTTCTTTGACTGTGGAATTGTAAATTTGTATATAGACGTACTTGTTTGTAATCATTTGACGAGTCCCATAACATGGTTATGTTCAGTTGGACTAAATAAAATCTAATCTAATCTAATCTAATCTAATCTAATCTAAGGTTTGCTCTTTGAGACTACCATAACATTTATTCATCCATTTATCTAAGTCTTGTTAATAAGCAGGTAAACAATTATTTTTATCTAATGTATTTGTCTCTGTTGTTATTGTTAATTTGTTTCATGCAGAAAAGAGGAAGATATTTGCATACGGTGTTCAGGCTCAAGAAAGGAGATCATCAATGAATTCCTTACATTCTTGTGGATGCCATTCTCTTATACACATGCAAACTCCTTTACAACTGTAACCAATTTGAGTATGGAATTTTCACATGAACTTCAACTATTACATACATTAGGTACGTAGTACATACAGTAGATACTTCAAAGGGTATCCCCTCCTTCATCAGCTGAATCCAACTGGCCATCTGTTAGCAGGTGAATGAACTTGTTGGTTATAAGTTCCTTGTCCATTGTGGTGTCAAGGTTTCTCATGGTTTTTGTGAACTGGTTTGCATTTGTTTTAATACATTTATTAATTTAATTTCTGATTTCATGGTCTTCCTTCCACAAATGGGTTGCTGAAGATGAATTTTCTGTTTATTTGTTTATAATATTTTTAAAGTGTTCTTTTCTCCTTGTATTTAAATTCCTTTTGGTTTGGCCTAAGTAACATTTTTTACCATATTTGAAACTCATTTTGTATAAATTCCAGACTTATTAAATTTACCAGTGTCAAGTTAAACTGTTCTTTCATTATACTCAGAGGAATTTTGTTCCACTTAATCGTACTCTCAAGAACTGTTCTGAGAGTTTTATAATTACTAAAGCATTTGAGTTATGAAAGCAGAATTCAGCTTAGTTACCATTCTTAACGTAAATCATCATCATGAAGAGAGACTGTGAAGGACACCCTCAAATAATCACATGAACAGATTCATTTGGTAAAGAGAATTCACATTCCTGCCCTCAAGACACAGGTTATTATAAAACCTCCCTTAGATTAACCAACTTGACTTTTTGCCTAGTTAGGACCTGCCTATACCCATCATGAAATCTGTAACTCCACCTGATCCCAACCAATATAGCTGCCCTGAATAATTCTATAAAAACACCGATCCTACATCCAAACATGCACAAACTAATTACTACAGTAGTAAAACTATATCCATTCATATATGTGAATCAACAAGTGTCTATTAAGGGAATGTGACAATCCAGTAAGTTAAAACCTAAAGAAGGAATCTAAACAACTAAACAATTCATATAACTAAACAAGGAAATGCAAGTAAGTTACAGTAAAACCTCGATATTTCAGAGCTCAATAATCCATGAGTCTCATAATCCAAATGCTGATCCAAGTTATTAAAAAACATTACAAAGCATAGTAAATGAGACTGCATGGAAAAAAAAAAAAAAAAAAAAAAAAAAAAAAAAAAAAAAAAAAAAAAAAAAAATGGGATGTATAATAATATACACACCCACCTGTGGGATGTATTACTCATTACAATGGTGTAAAAGAAGATTGATGATTCCTTTTTACTGAATCATTCTGCACTGAAAGTACAGAAGTAATTGAAACGACTTCTTCAGGATTATTTACTATACAGTATTTTGTTACAATGTTCTGTGTGTTTAAACTTGTGTTAAAGAAATAGGCTGATTGCATTGTTTCATACAATCTCTCTGGTCAGAACTAGTTTGACTTATTGAGGTTCTACTGTACATGTGTCCATAGGTTTTATTTTTGTTTGACGTACAACTAGGGTTGCCAACTCACCCATATTTCCAAGGTTATCCCTATTTGACCCCCTTTTTAACAGACTCCTGACTCCCATATTTCCCTGCCATTAGAATGATTTTCTCCCTTATTCTTATCCATGCAAAAAGCTTTGTTTCAAACTTTTAATGTTACTGCCTTTCATAATAATATGAAATTAAATGTAACAAATTGCAATGAAAGAGTGTCTTATAAATATTATTCTTTGATTTCTGAGGATACCTATTCTCCTTGGTGTGTACTACTTTGCAAATTGGTAGTGCTACTGCGTGTTTCAGATCATTTTGAGTCCATGGCCAAGAGCCATAATCGGTGACTGATTGAGCAGTTTTGGGACAACTTTCAGTCACATCCTGTCAAAACAGGACGTGTTTAGTTTATCGTGTTACATCTCAATCAATATGAGCAATGACAAAACGTTGAAAGTGCTAAAACACCATCAAGGAAGAGGTCTAAATATTTATGCTCATATCTTTCCAAATGGGAAAATTCATATTCTTGGATCAGCCCAGTACTATAATAAATATAAAGCAAACTGTTTCATCAGCAAATGCAGATTCAGCATTGTACATGGTAAATTTTTTGTATGAAATTTTGTTGCTTATTTAATCCCCCTTATTTTCTTGAAAAAAGTTGGCAACCCTAAATACACCACAATGTAGTTACTGTTATTAGAAAACTGCAAAACAATGTCTCACCAAATTGCTGGTGTTGAAGTTTCCTGCTTCCAAAGAAAACTTCCTTCTATAGAATGGTCCATGTGAATGAAAGCATGAAATTCCAAAATAACATTACCTGACCCAGTATTAGAGCTATTTAATCTTGTGCTAATAGTATTAAATAACATTCTGATAATTAAATCCATGGAGTATTTGTGCCTTCCCCCCTATGTTTTCTTGAAAACATTATGTGTTCTAACAATCCTGTTTAAAGCCTACTCATTTACAAAGGTTAGGATCCTTAGCATATTGGTGTAACATCCCACTCAGCCTAACCTTTTCCATGTTTTACACAACTTGTCCTTTTTAGAAAAGCAATTATTCTTAAATGTGGAAGTTCTTAAAACAAAAATTATCCAGAGTAATATACACTGTGAAAGCTTCAAATAGTTTATAAGAATTATCCACTCAAAGCAACTGGTAACATAATATTACTTACAGCAAATAATATAGTTGCTATATCATATTATGCACAGTATGTACAATAAGACATTATAATGTATAAAATTTGGTGGATATGTCATGAAACTTCTAAACTTCTTATTTGTTCTTCAGACATCACTGGTTCATGACATTTAATTAAAAGCTGGACCATATAGTTAACTGGTAAGCTATCTTTTTAATACTGTGCAATCTTCAGTTCTTTTAAGATATCAAAGGTTAAGTAGAATTAGTAAAAGGAACACCACCAACGCTCAACAGAACGCATAGATATGTAAGGAGCACATCCTCGGCTAGCTCATTGATATATGAGCTCTGAAGAAGAAGCTACAGCTACATGATGTTGGCACATCAACATTTGATGCAGTGCCACCTGGACAGCCCAGACACTTAGGTGCTAAGCCATCAGAGAGAAACATACCATGTGGTCTTCATGACTAAAGAAAGGCATTTGACCTGATAGATAGAAACACCCTAATAAAAAAACTTATAGGAATACTGGGAGAGTCTCACTCCCTTGCCAAAATAGCGGAGGCAATCCTAGCATACAAATATATTGTCATTAATGACGGTGTTATCTGAGAGGATTAGGTAGACGAATAGGGTATCATAGGGCGACCCCACGAGCCCCTTGCTATTTAACATTCTAACAATGGATATTACAAGCATTCTTAAGGACTTGTCTGCAGTAAAACTAATCACTTATGCAGACAACATGGCATAAGGATCACAATACAAAAGAGATCTGCAAATAGAAGTTTGAAACGTGGGCCAACGTAATCAGCTTCGAGATTAACGACAAAACAGTACACATGGTGTTCAGTAAAGGAGAAAAATTGGCAATGGATCACATTGTAGAAAATCTTCTCGGGTTTGTATCTTTTCTACATAAGATTCGCCAGGAAAGACTAAAATCTTACAATGGATCACATTTTAACCCTACATGGTGAGCCCCTGGAGACCGTAAACTAATTCCGATATCTGGGAGTTTCCCTACAAACGACCATATCCTCATCCAGGATACATTTCGAAGAGAGAACATCAGCTGCTATGAAAGTCATATACAGGATTCATAACTAGACCATTTCTGTCCATAGTAATGATCATATTCACTGCAGTTATAATGACAATAGCTTGATATGGATTAGAACTAATATGGGAGAATCTGGCAATCAGCAACCTTGCAAGACTAGAAAGTGTGAAAGCAAGATTTCTGAAGAAAATCCTAGGAGTCAGGATATATGCGCCCTCCAGGATACTATATGAACTATCAAAGGAATCTTTCTTCATAGAGGACCTGAGGCTGAAGCTATTGCTATCATCCACCAGCCCATATCAGTCACTGCTAGAATCAAAGCAGAGGAAATGGGACAATATCGACCCTGAATTTTATGGTACAACGTAATGTAGCTCAGAAATGGATAGAGACATGTCAGAAACAAAGTCACATCGTGACCAGACTGGCAACCCATGGCTTCCATCACAAGGTCTGCAGAACTAAATGATTTCACCAACTGAATGGGGCTTGTGTGTTTTTGTTGTGCAATCAGTTAATGTGAACGATACCACCTGATATCATGCCCTGAAAGAACAAAATCAATAAGCGAATACAGTGAAGACTAAACTCTCCTTTATTTAATGTTTTTTCAAGTGCTTATTATTATTATTATTATTATTATTATTATTTTGTTGCATTCTCTGCCTTGAGGTGCAATCTATAAACAAAAATGTAAGGCCTTGCACGTACACAGTCAAGGCTTCCAGAAGCAAGCCAACTGCATTCCTTATGTGAATAAGGATGTGACTGATATGGACTGAATGTGTTACTCAAGAGCTCAATTACTCTTAAACCATTCAAGACATAAAGGTGGTACACCATTTATAATAAAATTCAAATATATCACTAAAACTTTTTTGCTTGAATTTTCTGGACACAAAAATAAAAAAAATTGTCACATAGTAAAATTTGCTTCATCCTCCATGAATTTTGTGTAATTGATGATATTTATAAAATATGAAATAAAAACATTTGTGTCTGCTTCAAGACTCTGTTTTAAACATCAGTAGGGCTCTTGTGTGTAGATTATTTCTTCACAAATTTCACAGGAATCTGCCCAAGAGTTAATTAAAGGTTGCAAGTTTAATCATAAGGTGTGAGCATTTCTAGACTGAGTCAACGCTGAGAATAGTCCGAGTTGGAAATGCGTGACATCACACGTCCCGCCTGCTCGCCGCAGTCCCCGTCCTATAAACTCATCTTAATACACAACCTCTATAGTTTACAAGCCTTGGGCTGAACCCTCAGGGTTTTCCTAGCAATTAGGGACCTACACCATACAAAAAATATGAAACAATTCTATGCATTACAAAAGTGGTTATACAAAATAACATTGCTTTAATGCCAGAAGGCCGTATGTCGAGTTTCCACTGAAAATGAGTGTATGTGCGAAACATAGGCCTAATTCAAACATTTGCAAACAATCTTGTGCAAAAAGGTTGAAGACCACTCTCACTTAATGTAGATGTGTATTCCATATGGATGTATGTCATCCTTTCCAATAGTTCCAGAACCAAAAGGTCATATTATGTTGTGTATATAACTTTCCAGCAGAAATGCACATACAATCTTATGGCAATGAAGCGACAATAAATAGTGTCTTGAATAATAACTGTGCCTACTAACATTCTGTAAGCAATGCATGACCACTTCAAAATATCCTAAGTAATGGTACAATATATTTAGTAATGCCTCCCCATCTTTCAAAGGGTTCTTACAGCTACATTTTCTGGATCTATCAGCATGTTATACTTCTCAATAAAATATGGTACATATATGTCCATAAGAGAACTTACCGCTTCAGCAGCACAGAGCAGTCAAAATGACCATCATCTCCATTCTGCATTTTTGTTTCTTCTGTTTCTGAAATGGAACAATATTCTCTTTTATAAAATAAGTGTCAATTTCCACAAAATTAAATGTTAAACAACTAAGTTACAAGTAAAATAGTAATAAATTATCCCTTTCACCATGAAAGATAGAAATATTTTTTTACATTTTCATTTTTTTACTGTACCTCTTTGTGAACTAGTTGTGCTCATACCATCCATAGAGGAATTAGTGTCTTCCACCTCATCTTCTTCCAAAATTGTTTCAAGATTAATAAGCTTACTGTGCACACCAACTGTTGATACTGATGTTCGGTACATTTCTGTTGCTTCCTATAAGTAAGTAAAACCTCACCTATACATCATTCACTTCTACATTTTATGCATTTATACACTAAATGTTTAAGGCACTGACCTCTTGCCATTAAAATTTGTCTCAATTATAGATTTTTCAGTTATATATTCTCACATTTATATGTTACTTTTTTTTTTTTTTAGTCTCCAAATACAAAAATCTATAATTTATAGGCTGTAGTTTTTGTTTCTTTTAAAAGTAGAAAGAAAGATATAGTACTCATGTAGATATCTTCATTTGTTTGAAGCAACTTTCAGTAGCCTCACTCACAAGTTTGCTTCATAATTGTTCACTCTTAGAACAAATTCTGAAGTAAACAGTAATAATTACATCTACCTTATTCAAGTAAATTATTTGTATATACCTAAGGGTGAGATGGACATTTTCATTTTCTTACTAGTTTACTATACTGACTAAATAACTCGGTACATGGCAAGTTCTTGCACCAAGCAGGAGTAAACTAAACTAAAGTAGGAAATCTGTAGATGAGAAGGAAATTGGCAACTTTCAACCTAGAGTACTGCCTGTGCATTTAGACGTGAACACTGTAAACACAATGCGCAGTGGTATCAGTCTCACGTAATCCATAGTAGCAACACACTCCCCTTCTGTCCCACCCTATGTCTGCGGCGCATGCAAGTGTTCTCGTCTAAATGAACAGGCAGTAATTAACTAATGAACTAATGAATTAACAAACTAAAGTAACTAATGAACTTGAAGTAAAAATTGTATTTACTCCCAAAGTAAATGAATTTACTCCACAAGCGGTGGAGCAAATAAGGCCAAAATTTAATCCTTCTCACGGGGCAGAGTACAGTTGTTCAGTAATTGTGTTCGGTCACATTTTGCATGTATTTTGAGTTACATATCACATTAAATGGATTACATAGATCATATTGAAGATATTGAGATGAAGGAAGAAGGTGGTATACCAAGAATGAGAGTAGCTAAGGAGAGAAAAGATGCATTTATACTGTACAGTTCAGAGAAAGGTTTGGGTTCCATAATGAATCTGTAGAAATGCTGCTTGATATGGTGGAATCATTTCTTAAACACAACTGACAGGAACCTCTATCCCCAAGACTACAACTTCTTTGTGGACTGCAAATCTTTAATACAGGTGTTTTTCAAATTGTGGTAGAAGATTTATTAAATATTAATTTGAATCACAGCTGGTAGAGCATTTATTAACGTGATCAATAGTTTGATTGCCCGAAAAACCATTGACTATGTCAATGCCAAATAGTCTAGAAAAAGTGCGCAACCTAGGTGCCGAAAGTCAATTTCAAGGAGGTATACTGGAGGTTGAAGTTGTGCAGGACCTAGAGAAAAGGTAGGATGGCAAAGTGCTTTGGTGTAGGGGGGCTAAGTACTGTATTATAAAAATTGCTGAGATTACCTATATAACCACATCTACCTGTATAATTATTATTGAAGTTCGTAGCTTGTGAAATAGTGTACAGCCCTTTTTCATTTAAATGCTACATTTCTCAGTTGTAATGTTATTATTATAGTCATTTACAATACAAGGAGGATATAATATGCTTTTTTTTTTTTTTAGTTTTGTCATTATCTTTTTGAACCCCCTTATTTCCACGATTTTATACAATATAATTATTATACTACTTCTTATTAATATTGTCAAACAATCCATAAGTATTAATCATTCAATCTGTTGACATTTATTGCTAAACTATAGAATTGATTTAATGTTATAGGGGAAGAATATGGTAACTTATGCAAAATAAATATTTTACTATTCTTATTATAGCAATAAATATGTATTATTATTACTACTATTACTTATTTATATTGACCTAAAGAAGTAACTATAAATTGAGCTTTCCTACACTTAGGGTGCACCTAACTCATGTCATTTCTTATTTTAGTGAACCTTACTTCTTTAGTTCTAACTACGAGAGTAAGTCAATAAGTATCTGCACCTTTTGTCTAATCTTTTGAAGGTTGGCTATACGGCATTGTGCTCGTGCAAGTCAACATCTTATTCATTTATCTCTCTGCTTGTGGAATGTTTGACTGTTATGACTCCACTGGGTGTTGCATGTTGCACATTAAACATGGCTGCACTGCTTCAGCATTTGCACCAAAGAAAAAGCATGCAGCGATCTGTTTTTTGTCATGTGTAGGTGTACCAGGAGCCAAAGTCCATCAAAGACTTCAGAAAAATGTTAAACCAAGATTCTATTATATTACAATTAGGCCATAGCCAGGTGGTAGCTTTACAGGAAATAATACATAAACAGAGTATAACATAAATAGAGTATTAATACATAAACAGAGTATTAATACATAAACAGAGTATTAATACCTAAACACAATAATAAGACATACTGAATAACATTTACATAATAAGTGCACTCAAGAGCTAACCAAAATGATAAATACATTTATTAATTTTTTCCTAAATATCTTCTACGTGAGACGATGGCCATAAAAAACTGTTGCAGTTTTAATTTATTCCCCTATCAATAAAAAAATACTTTCCTACATCTGTTCTTTATTTTCTACTCTTTATTTTGAATGTACGATCATTCTTCCTGTAATTTGGTTTCTCCATGCAGTAAGTCCAGTTTATGATTTGTAAAGTGCACACAGTCTAGCCTTTTTTCTTCTAATTTCTAGCACTAATTTTTGTGCAGTTTTTCTTAAAGCCATTGCTTCTAACCTATAATATATATAACAATTATTAGTAAACTGATAATACCTCTGTACAATCACTGGAATTTTGTTCATTCTGGGAACTATCAACCTTGCAATTAGTCTGAAGTCCAGGAGACGTCAAGCTAGGAATTTCAGCTAATTCATTTTCAGGATTAGCTACACATGGGAATCTGTAAACACATAACAAAACACAACAGAATAAAAAAGGGTAACAGTAATGATTGTTTTATTTAAGATTGAGCACTGTAAAAAGAAATGTATGGCTGCATAACTACAGAGAGAAGAAAACAAGTAGGACAATGGTGAATAAAATGAATATCAGAAGATGTTAAAAATGACACTTAAGAGGAAGTTAATTGGATGGACACTTCAGAAGTGATGAAACTGGTTCACAAGACTGTTTTTACTAAGGGTGAAAATCTCTCTCAGAATGTAGTACAATCAACCTTCGAGAAAGTTCACTACTGTACTTGACAGAAATCATGTACGCTTCTTTAAGAACTTCCAAAATCCATTTCTTCTGTTTTTACATAATAATATTAATCACTTGATTCATATTAAAAATACAATGAGAAATAAAAAATTATTCCAAACATGTGATACACTTCATCTCAAATGACTTCAATTTTTCACAATGTTCATACCAAAGCATCAAGGACACATCTTCCACCTCTACTTACAGCATAAGAAACAAATAAGAAAGCCTTGATGGCAGCAAATATATAAAACAAAATTAATTTCTTATTAGAAGTAACATCTTCATTGAAGGAGAATGAGAAAACTAAGAATATGATGATGCAGTCTTTACATTTATTTTGTAATTCTATATGTAGACTAAGTAGAAGTAGAATTAACTGAAGAAAAAGAAACAAGTTTATTGTATCAACTAACCTGGAGCTGTTCTATTTGCAGTGTTACAATGCTACAGCTTACTGATCAATTAGTTAAAATGACAGATAAAATTATCAAGAGAATGAAGGGAATATATTTTTATATAAAAATAATTTCAGATGTTTTTATTTAGTTTGTGTACAAATGCAGTACTAATAATATAAATCCTTTCAAGGATTAATATTATGTAACTAGCAGGAGCCTGTGGCTTCGCCCATGATAATGAATTAAAAAATTAAAAACAAAATAATAAAAACATTATACTTCAAACGATTAATAATTATAACGAAACAGCTAAAAGTCCGGTTTTGGAGTGCATTCCATGATAAGAAAGCACCTCTATTGTATCTAGGTATTTGACATAAGCAAATGAATCGACCAGGGTGAGCTCACAGAATCAAAACGATTCATAATTCACATTTTTTGCAAATTTTTCACTCATAACTCGCAATGAAAGCAAACATTAAAAATCCGGCTTTAATATGCATTCGGCCACCATTCACTCAATCTATGTTTAAAATTTCACATCTCTGCATGCAATAGTTTTCGCTGGGCATCACTCACAGACAGACAAATACTTCCTCTTAATATATATGTAAATGCGTAGATGACCTCCTTAAAAACAGCTTGAGTGAAATAAAAGTACACTTAAACCTGGTGTTATATATGTAGTTTATCTGCAGGTTAAATAAACCAAATCTAAATTTTAACTACAGGTGCAGTTTTATAATGTTCTGGTGTAATGCAATGAATTTGGTAGACCTGTTGGCTGATAAAAGAAGACGACCGATAACATTATATAGTACAAAAATCGTGAAAAAAGACAGTCAATTTTGTTTATAGTGCAAATGGTTGGAGTTAACAAAAAGAATGTTAAACAGTCTGCAACTTTTGCATCAAAGAAGTACAACTTCTTGAGGATCTAGTGGAAAAGTTCAGTACAGTAAATAAATGCAAAAAAAAAAAAAAAAAAAAAAAAAAAAAAAAAAAAAAAAAAAATATATATATATATATATATATATACTATTTTATGTTCGATATTTTAATTATTATATTATTTGTGTGGGTGGGTTTTCTATAGATGTAAAATTGTAATCTACTGTACTGTTGTCAGTTTTTAAGACCTAGGTAATTGATCGTATTAGGCTAAGATGGAAAAGTGAAGTCAGAATGAAAAATTCAATGCCGTAGCCGGGATTTGAACCAGGATCTTCGGCTCTCCGTGCCGATGCTCTAACCAACTGAGCTACCATGGCAACGTGCCGGTACAACATTAAAATCTTCAACTGACTCACAATCCCAGTATACCACCAGTACTTTAAGACCTGGGCTTTATAGTAAACCGTATTGTTGTTACGTATTTCAGCTGTAAATTGTAAGTTCTTATGAATATTAAGGAAATCATGTATTATATCCTTTAATTTGTGTTTGTTGCATATAATTAAGATATCGTTTATTTTCTCTTGTACACATTAATATGTAACTGATTAATGATGTTGGTGATGTATTTCTCTTCAATGTATTGTAGGGACGCTTCCAATAAAATGCCAGATTCTCCCATTGCTAGTCCATCTTTCTGTTGATAAATTCTGTTATTGACTTCAAAGAGTTCCTGTTTCAAGATAGTATCTAATAGATTAACTATTACCTATGATTATGCTGCTGTTATTGTTAGACGATAAGCTATGTCTTATTATTTGTATGGTTTCATATAAGGGATATTAGTATAAAACTTCACTGCAGGGTGCTATGTTAAGATACCTCTCTTCTAAATTTTCTTCTGTATCATGCATTTGTATTTTAGGATAATGTACTCATCTTAAGGAGAAAAGGAGTAGAGAACACAATCATTGGAATGTAAAGATCAAACACTCCATAACTCTGAAAACAGTCCATATCAAGAAGGCCTTGCTCGGAAAAATGAAGATCACAGCCTGTTCCCAGTATTGCCATACCAAAAAACTTCTTGTGGTGCCATTCTTGAACTACTGTCTATTTTTTATCTGTTTACAATATGAATGAATGAGCCACACATGTCCCATTTAGGACTATTAAAAAAATGGCAGAATTAAATCCAGGGACTTTAGAAGAACAGTACTGGTGTTGTGGAAATGGTCAATACAAGTGACAACCAAGTTAAAAGTGAAGATTCTTTAAACCAAGAAGTGTCGGACAACAGCGTATAAATAAACCAAATAAATAAATGGAAGGAAAAGCAATTTAATGTGTTTTAAGCTGAGTCTGTCAGAGAAAAAAAAAAGTTAGTTTTGATTATTTTGCTAGAAAGTTGTATTAAATATTTGCACTCGTGAAAGAAATTTTGTTATATTGTATTAATTCAGGCATGTGAAAATGCATATTCAAGTGCATTAAAAGTTCGTACTTTTGAAAAAATTTTCTATATTCTGAAGACTGGGAGAGAGATTGTCTAAAGACATATATATCACTGAATTCATTTCTCCAGC
Source organism: Ectobius pallidus (assembly GCA_964059195.1). Taxonomy (NCBI): domain Eukaryota; kingdom Metazoa; phylum Arthropoda; class Insecta; order Blattodea; family Ectobiidae; genus Ectobius; species Ectobius pallidus. The sequence goes on from CAXKWD010000366.1 coordinate 545,858, forward strand.
AATATATTCTACTATAATATCTGCATTGATAAAATATCTTTAGTTTAGTAGCGAGAGTTGAAAGTGCCACTAACTACAGTTAGTTCCATTCTGTACCAGCATAAAACTACAAACGTTATATATTTTCTAGTAGTTGGCAACCCTTCAGAAATTACGTCAATTTCAACTCACCGTCTCCTGCAAAAGCCAATCTATTATACTGCATGCAATATCAGCTCCCCTCATCCCCACATTTTTTCAGCTCAAGATAAAGTGTGTAGTCTATACCAGTCTCCTAGAACATGCTGTGATTGATGCAATTTTATAGAAAACCTAGCTATCTTTGTATATTCAGATTCATATGAAATAATAAATGCAATGAAATCTATTGTTCCAAAGAGAACTAAATGTTAGATGGTGTTCCTTGTAAATTCATAACCGAGTTTATGATATCTCCATGTTTGTTCAACAATTCTCTCTGACAACAATAAATCCTCAATAAAAGACGTGTGAGTGGTCTAACACCAAGAAATATCATCTGTAAGTAAATATCACTGAAAAATTTTATATTTCAGCCGACAATATTAAATTCATTTATAAAGGTTAATTTTTCCCAAGTTATGAACATGAAGCTTGGAATGCACACATTTTCACTTATTGCTTATACAGTGAGTCCCACTCAAGAGTTGGCCAATGGCGCAGGTTCCTGCGGCACGGCGGGCACAGCTCCAACTCCCGAGCGATCGGGTGAAATATCTATGGTAATAAAGCCACGATCGGTGTAATGATTCAGGTTCTCACATTTACAGTTAAAATTACAATGAAAATAAACACGTACCTCATCACAAGAGATGTTGGAAATGTTCTCCGCTTGCATCTCCTTTTTAGGAAATTTTCTTTCACGCGCATAAGTTCATCTTCCGAGACAGAGTTCATTTCTCTTGTGATAGGCCTATGTGATATTGTCTTTAAGTTCTTCTAACAGTATGTGAATATTATTTATGGGGAAACTTGAAAAATAAAGTGTATAGGTCAATTTCCCATACATTAGAAGAACTTAAAGACAATATCACAAGAGAAATTAACTTGATCTCGGAAGCTGAACTTATGCGCGTGAAAGAAAATTTCCTAAAAAGGTGCCAGTATTGTGTGGATGCAAGAGGAGAACATTTCCAACATCTCTTGTAATGAGGTACATGTTTATTTTCATTGTAATTTTAATTGTAAATGTGAGAACCTGAATCATTACACCGATCGCGGCTTTATAAGCGTAGATATTTCACCCGTTCGCTCGAGAGTTGGAACTGTGCCCGCTGCGCCGCAAGAACCCGCGTCGTTGGCCAACTCTTGCGTGGGACTCACTGTAGAAAAGGAAGCAAAACTAAAGAACTATACTCTGTTAAGAAATATTTTTAAAGCATACTTACTAGTAACTATATGGTCTGAGATTAACTGGAAGATATTTCCATGTTTTTATTTACATAGTCCCCCCCAAGGACTAACACCTTGACGTGGTGGGGGGGCTTAGTATCCAATGAGCCAGACGACCAATCCAGGAAAGTTTGGTTTTCCTAACTTACTGGTTGGTAAGAGGCGAGGAGAACTAAGTTTGGTCCCTACGTGGGAAGAGGAAGACCATCACCTCAGAATAGAAGAACCACGTCTAAAATTAACATGCTGACCAATCATGGCATGTGAAGCGTCCCCTTGCTGGTAAACAGGGGAAAAAGTCGGTGGACTTGCCTCGTCAATCCTCCCGGCTAGGTCAAAAGGACCCGCTAACCAACGATTGGTGTGGCCCTCCAAACATTTTGGGGGTTGTGTAAGAGCGAAGTGACCGCCAAAGCAGAAAAAGATGGTGCTCAATTAAAAACGGTTACACTCTTGCTAATATCTAGCACTCCAGTTAATGATGAGCGGAGGAGTTAAATTAAAATCCGGAGGTAAAAAAGTCCCCCATTCGGATCTCCGGGCGGGGACTACTTCTCCAATCTTAAAGACAAACAATAAAATCATTAAGATACTTCAATGGAATGCAGGAGGCCTCACTCAACCTAAAAGAATAGAACTCAACCTAAAAGAATAGAACTCAATAAAATGGTGACTGACAACAACATTGATGTATTTTTCATCCAAGAAGCAAATCTATCACCTGATCAGATTAAATACTTTAATTTTAAAGGATTTACTTTAAAACTATTACCAAAAAGGAGACAAATAAGCAGCGGCAAATTAATCGGAACAAGAAACGACATTACTTCATCTTTCGAAATTATAAAGGAAATGGACACTGAAGATACATCTGAATTAGTTAAAATAGACTTGTGGATTCATAAAACCAACTATAAAGTATACAGTGTTTACAACCCCCCCAGAAATGTACCTGATCTGTCAACTATCGAAGCAAAAAATAAGACAATAATAATTGGAGACTTTAACGGACATTCTAAAAGATGGGGCTATAAAGAATCAGATCCAACAGGAAAGGTAATAGAAGATCTTCTTAATACTACAACTTTCGAACTTATCTATAGGTCAGAAGACCCCCAACTTTTATACACTACTCAGGATCAGGCAGTAACCCTGACCTCCTGCTTGCATCCTCAGATATATCTCACAACATCCAACGAGATGTTATAGAAGATCCAGGATCAGGCCATAGAGCCATCATTGCCTCACTAAAATTGGACAACACACAAAAAAATGATAGCAACCAGAAATTATATTGGAATTTCAAAACAGGTGACTGGAACAAATATAGAACCCTACTAGAAAACAAACTAGAAAAACATACTGACCATCCAGAACAAACTGACCACATGAACAAACATCTATGCAAATCAATCTTAGAGACAGCCAAAAAGTGTATACCTCGTGGTCGAGTAAAAAACTTCAAACCCTTTTGGAATCCACACTTAAAGAAATTGAAAGTAGAAAGAGATTCCTCCGGAGCTATAGCTGAATGCACAAAAAACATAAATGACACCCAAGAATGGAGGAAAAAATGCTCAATCCTTAAAAGGGAAATCAATACAGCCAAAAGAGAACACTTCCATAGTTTTTTGAAAAAAATGGACTATAGAACAGATGGGAAAAAAGCATACAAATTTATACAAGGTGCAAACAATGCCCAGAAGCAAGAAAACAAAACACCCATCAAGCACAATAACAAATTTCTGACTAATGACTCAATAATAGCAGAAGCTTTTAATAAACACTATGCTAACTCCCACAAACCTATAAGGTCTAACAAACGCTTAAGAAAGAATCTTAAACAAAATACAAAAAATCACCCTAATACCTATTGTAATATCTTCTCCGAAGAATTTACTATGCAGGAACTAAACATAGCAATCAACAGTTTACCAAACAGAAAGTCCCCTGGACCCGACCAGATTTACCCGGAATTTGTTAAAAATCTAGGAAAATTAGCTAAATGGAAATTACTCACTCTTTACAACCTAAATGGAAAACTACAGTACCCACTGAGTGGAGAAAAGCAATAATTATCCCAGTCTTAAAGAAAGACAAACCAGCTTCTGAAATAAAAAGTTACAGACCCATAGCCCTTACCAGTATTATAGCGAAAACCATGGAGAAAATGGTTGCCAACAGACTAAACTGGTTCCTAGAATCACAAAATTTAATTTCTCCGTACCAAGCTGGATTTCGTGAGTTCCACTCAACAAAAGAACAAATTCTTCTACTTAGCCAAGAAATCAAAGACTCGTTTAACAGAAGAGAAGACACACTGGCAGCCTTTATTGATTTCCAAAGTGCACATGACTCTATTTGCAGACTTAAATTATTACAGAAATTACAAGACTTAGGTATAAAAGGCCACCTATTTACATGGATATCACACTTCCTCTCCCAGCGTTTCATCGCTACCAGGTACGGAAAGAATACATCCAGATATAGACAGATACACCGCGGTCTACCCCAAGGAGCAGTCCTCAGCACCACACTGTTCAATGTATATATCAATGATCTACCAAGTAAACTACTGAAATCTGGAGTAAAATGTGCACTTTTTGCAGACGATCTTGTAATATGGGACTCCATCCCAAAAACCAAGGGCTCCATGAAAGGAAAAAGAATACAAGAGGCACTAGATATTCTAAAATGGTGGTCCCTTAACAACTCAATGACCATCAACACCTCCAAATCCAACTATCAGTTTTTTTCACTGCGGAAAAAGCAAATGAACATAAAACTAACGTTCGATGGGAAACCCCTTCCAGAAACACAAACAGCAAAATATTTGGGAATGAGCTTAGATACTAAGCTTACGTGGAAAACACACTTAGAACACATAAAACAAAAAGCTGAAAAACGCCTGACACTACTAAAAAGGTTAGCAGGGAAAAAATGGGGATGCTCAAGAGACACATTAAACACAACATATAATGTGTACATAAAACCTATAATTACATACTGTGGCGAAGTTCTGATAACAGCAAATCTTAACACAATCCAACGTTTCCAGAATCAAAGCCTTAGACTGATCACAGGCGCTGTGAAATCTACACCAGTGGCTGCTATGGAAATACTAACAAAACAGCAACCTATCCAATTAGAACTAGAAAAATCTGCTGTTATACAATACTGTGACAAAGCCAGAAAAGCCTAGAAACTAATAGAAGAAGGACTCGGGCCGAAGGTGCTAGAATTAGATAAATCCAGAAAGGGACGGCCCCCTGATTGCTGATTGGAGCCGCGCGCCGACGGGTGCGGCCTACTCCCTAGCACGGCGCGGTGAGTGACGGCGCACGCTCGTGGGAGGGGCCAGAGGTGGAGCCACGCGCTAAGGGCTTGACGGCGCACCGCGCGGACATTCTAGACCTTGCGCGGGCGGGGCTCTGGAATATTCGACGGGCCTATATAAGGGCGGCGAGCGAGCAGAGTCAGTCAGTCAACAAATGAGAGTAACAGCGACAGTCAGTGTGAAGAGGCAGAGTGAAGAGCCCGTGAAGAGTCAGAGTTAGCGAGAGGCAGTCCGAGAGTAGCGGCGAGAGTCAGCGTCAGAGGGTGAACTAGTGACCGGAGACTGGTGAACGAGGGAGCTAGTGAACGGAAGAACTGGTGGACTGGACTGGGCTGAAACAGTGCCGTCCCGTGGAACTCTGCGCGACGGGTGGATCGCACAGCGGCAGCGAGGACTGTGGAGCTGACCGGCGCGACGTGGGATTATCTCGACTGGGAGACCGCACAGTGTGTGCGAACGGAACAGTGCTGTAATTAGGACTGAGCACAGTGAGAGTGAGCTCTGAACAGGACAGTGAACTGGCGAATAGTCTGGAGTTTTCTGGCTGTATTGTCAATTGTTGTAGGAAATAAAGAAACCTCCATCCTTCAATTATAAACTCGGTGTTCTCATTTTGAACCCCGACGAGCCCTTGTTACACTGGTGTCAGAAGTGGGATATAATTGAAGGAAGGCAAGATGGAGGAACGCAAGATGGAGGACCTGTTAAAATCATTTCTTCAGCAGATGACAGAGAAAATGGACCAGCTGAACGACCGACTGACAGAGAGAATGGATCGGCAGAATGGCCGACTGAACGATCTGACAGAAAAAATGGACCAGCAGAACGATCGGCTGACAGAAAAAATGGACCAGCAGAACGATCGACTGAACGAGATAATTGACCAGCATTACACCGAAACAAGAGAAATTATAAGGGGAATGAAGAACCTGCACTTACGCCCTAAGGAAGAACTCGAGCAGGAACCGAAACCGGCCAAGGAAAGATTGAATGAACCGGGCAGCGAACTGGTGGCCGTGCGAAGCGAACCAGAGAGAGAGGCCAAGGTGGAAGAACAGGAAGTGCAGAAAGAGGACATGGCCATCACCGTACCACCAGCTACCGAAGGGGAAGATCACGCCCTGAGTGAACAACAGCGGGACGACGTAGACGTAGCACAGTCACCGCGGAACGACGTGGACGCCGGAGAGACGCTGCGTGGCGACGTTGATGAAGGACAGACACCGCGGGACGGTGGGGACGAAGGAAAGACACCGCGGGACGACGGGGACGAAGGAAAGACACTGCGGGACGACGTGGACGCCGGAGAGACACCGCGGGACGACGTGGACGTAGGACAAACATCGAGGAACATCATGTCGGGTACAGGACCGACGAGGGAAGAGGTAGCCAGTCGCAGCGCCATCTACGAAGGCTATGGGAACCAGCAGGACGCCCTAGTGGTCAGGGACGGGGGCCTGAAAGGGAGCTGGGAGTCTGCGGATGAGAAGGCGACTGCGGAACACCTAGTCCTTCCAAGAGCCGGAGTCAAGGAGGTCCTGGAGGAAGTCCACGCAGGAGCAACAGGTGACCACTCGGGAGCGAACCGGATCCTCGACAAACTGCGGAGAATGTTCTACTGGTTGCACCAATGGAGTGACGCCGAGAGGCGGCGTGAGCAACCCGACACCTGTGCTGCCAGCAGAGGGCCTAGAACTTGCAGCCGTGGGGCCATGAGGCAATACAACGTGGCAGGCCCATGTTCCATTACTGATGACGGAAATCGGCACCTGTTGTTGGCCATGGATTATTTCACCAAGTGGCCAGAAGTCTACGCCATCCCGAACCAGGAAGCGGAACAGTGGCGAAGGTACTGGTGGAGAACCTGATCTGTCGATATGGAGTGCCGATGGAGTTACACAGCGACCAGGGGAGGAACTTCGAGTCGAACATTATGAAAGAGTTGCTCCAACGGCTGGGGGTACATAAGACACGCACAACCCCCCTTCACCCGCAATCAGATGGAATGGTGGAGCGCTACATCAAGACCTTGGAGGAGCACCTACGGAAGGTAGTCTCAAGCCACCAACGAGACTGGGACGTCAGGGTGCCGCCCTTCCTCCTGGCATACAGATCCTCGATCCATGACACCACCGGAATGACACCAGCCAACATGGTCTTCGGGAGGGAGCTCCGTCTACCGTGCGATCTACTGTTTGGCACCCCACCTGATGAGAAACAGCCAGCTACCGACTATGTGTGGAACCTGACCGAGAGACTGAGGGAAACCCACCAACTCGCCCGAGAGAATCTCCAGTTGGCTAGTGACCGGATGAAGGCGAGGTACGACAGGCTCGCCAACACAGCTGGGTTCCATGAGGGAGACCGAGTGTGGTTGTACCGCCCTACCAGGACTAGAGGGAAGTCGCCTAAGCTGCAGCAGTCCTGGGATGGCCCCTACCGGGTCATCAAGCAAATTAACGACGTAGTCTACCGCATCCAACGACAGCCAAGAGGGAAGATGCTGGTAGTACACCTGGACCGTCTGGCGGCATATCGTGGGGCACTTCGGGACGAAGGCCCTTAAGGAGGGGGCAATGTGACAAAGCCAGAAAAGCCTAGAAACTAATAGAAGAAGGACTCGGGCCGAAGGCGCTAGAATTAGATAAATCCAGAAAGGGACGGCCCCCTGATTGCTGATTGGAGCCGCGCGCCGACGGGTGCGGCCTACTCCCTAGCACGGCGCGGTGAGTGACGGCGCGCGCTCGTGGGAGGGGCCAGAGGTGGAGCCACGCGCTAAGGGCTTGACGGCGCACCGCGCGGACATTCTAGACCTTGCGTGGGCGGGGCTCTGGAATATTCGACGGGCCTATATAAGGGCGGCGAGCGAGCAGAGTCAGTCAGTCAACAAATGAGAGTAACAGCGACAGTCAGTGTGAAGAGGCAGAGTGAAGAGCCCGTGAAGAGTCAGAGTTAGCGAGAGGCAGTCCGAGAGTAGCGGCGAGAGTCAGCGTCAGAGGGTGAACTAGTGACCGGAGACTGGTGAACGAGGGAGCTAGTGAACGGAAGAACTGGTGGACTGGACTGGGCTGAAACAGTGCCGTCCCGGGGAACTCTGGGCGACGGGTGGATCGCACAGCGGCAGCGAGGACTGTGGAGCTGACCGGCGCGACGTGGGATTATCTCGACTGGGAGACCGCACAGTGTGTGCGAACGGAACAGTGCTGTAATTAGGACTGAGCACAGTGAGAGTGAGCTCTGAACAGGACAGTGAACTGGCGAATAGTCTGGAGTTTTCTGGCTGTATTGTCAATTGTTGTAGGAAATAAAGAAACCTCCATCCTTCAATTATAAACTCGGTGTTCTCATTTTGAACCCCGACGAGCCCTTGTTACAATACGAAAAGTTAATCAGACTTCCCTTCAACACTTGGCAGACAAGAAATTTTTCAACCCACCTTAAAACACAGGACAGTTTCCTCACTAAAATACACAATATCAAAAAGCAGATAACTCTACCTCTTAACAAAGAAAATTTACTCCATAGAATAAACCCATTACAAACAATAGATATAGAATACTATACAGATCTAATGGAAGAAATTAAAAAAGACAACACTCCAACAGAAGTTTTGAAATTGTTAGCATTAGAAACAATTCACTCAAGATTTCCAGAGGAACAATGGCTACACATCTTCACTGATGGCTCCCTTCTACCAAATCAATCCGGAGCAGGTGCTGGAGCCACATGCCAACTTTTCTCCTTTTACAAACCCCTGGGATTTGGCACTACAAACTTTGATGGAGAAGTCGAGGCTATTTACACATCACTGCAAAATCTATTGTATAGAATAACTAAATTTCAACAAGCAGTTATTCTCTCTGACTCAAGAGCAGCAATCCTGGCTGTAGCATCTACGTTAACACCAAAAAGCCAACAAATTTTAGAGTGCTGGAAATGCCTATACCATCTCAGCAAACTTAAGAAAAAAAATAGTTTTTTCAGTGGATCCCAGCACATTGTGGACTAGCTGGAAACGACTCAGCTGACTACCTGGCCAAGAAAGGCTGCAGCATTATTCAAAAACCTAACACACAATTATCCTATCATGCAACAAAAAGGATAATTAATTCTCAATACCACAAAATTGTATTGAATTATCACTCCCAAGCCTCAAAAAACAAAAGGTGGGAAGCAGTCTTAACTCAGAACATCCCTGGATACCCAAGAAAGAGTGCGGTTGCAATTTTCAGACTACTCACAGGTCACGACTGCCTTGCTAAACACCTCAACAAAATTGGGATACTCCCCTCACCTCTATGCCCCCTATGCGACCTCCAAGAAGAAATGGACCAAGATCACCTTCCACAATGCCCAGCCCTTACCAACTCGACGTCTTTAAGTGAAAAATACTGGAGAGCTAGAGAATTAATGATTTCATTGTCAGAAATTCAGCATTAGCCAACAACAACAACAACAACAACATATTTACATAGTAAGTCTGGACTTCAGTATAAAATAAGTCAATAAAATCAGTTATCACACTGACCAAAGTGCTTGTTTACTGATGCATTTACATCTAATCAAGACTCATTGAAACCTCAAATACACATTAACTAATAACTTATTATGTATTTTTAACTATCTAATGATGATGATGATGATGATGATGATGATGATGATAATAATATTAATAATGGTATTAATATTAACAAAGAAAAACTATCCTTAATAACTGAGGCCTGGATTTTTATAACATGTCATATTTTCCCCCTTTTTTACATGCACTGTCAACTTAAATGAGCATGTTTTTGTCTAATCTGATTAAAACTGTATGTGAACTTGACATTTTAACTGACACTCACTACTATGCAGTTGAAAGCACTCCAACAAGGTAATTCGCATTACCAAACGTAGCAGTGAGAGTCATTTAAAATGTTAGAAAATTTAACCAAGTCCATGTTAAATTGCATATTTAAATCACTACAAAATTGTTGCGGTTGCAACCTATTTTCTTCTGAACTGAACTGTTATTATTATTATTGACAATTAAATCGTATATTTTGAGTACACGCGCGTTTTGTTTCTCTATTGTCATTCTGTATATACCAGGCAAAACTAATCTAGTTATATTACTTACTCTTGATACGCTAGTGGTGCCATCTTTTTCTGTGGGTACTATTTTTGCGACTAATTTTGCCTGGCTGCTAGAGTTGACGTGAGCGCTTAACGCTACTTGGCTGGTTCTATTCTTCTTCTATCCTTCGTCGGCGACTGTACTAGTTTCTTCTGTGTGTATGGATCGTCGTGTCTGGGCATTGTCTTCATGATGTTGGGTCGTCAGGTGAGCGAAGTATATTTTTCTATTTCATTATTCATGTTGTATTTAAATTATTTCTATTTTTGTATATTTCCAGTTATATTCACTTTAAAGCATTTGTATTTTGTATAGTAAATTCACTTTAAAGTTTGTCTATTTCGTAAAGTTAATATGTTTGCTCGCTCACCTGACATTTCAATAATTTTCTATTTCGGCTTTACAATTCTAAATTAATTTTTTTATCATGAAGACAATGGGTGTGTCTGGGACGTATGTATGATGATGAATGAATGTTTCGCCGACTACTTTCTTCCCTCTTAATTCTTTTCTTCTAGTATTTCGTTTTCCTATTCTTTTCTTCTGTTCCGGTCATGACCGATATATATGTATAAATTAAATATCCAGCCAAAGTCATTAATAGTCATAATTACATAACTTTCTCATTACTGTAAATTTTATTCTGGCCTATTCTGAATTTTGCTTGCTCATTGATCTGTATCTGTTAATTCAGGCCATATTGTACAATCTAATAATTTCTAATGATACATTTCTAAATATAAAGATTAATTTGATTACTCACTGAATTTTTTAATACTTTTGTCTATCGTAATATCAAATACTCCAGTAATATAAAATATGGGTCATTAATATTGTTCTCTGTATAAAAACTGTTATGCTATTCCATTCAACAGATATTTTTCTATTATATTGTTATTGTCATTTCTCTATTCTGTAATAAACTTATACATATTGAAATTTAATTCTTTTCTTACGTAAATATATTATTGTTGGGCTAACTATTCCAGTACCTTCCACTTTTTATCCTTATAGTCTGTGTGTGGTCTGCCATCCCTATTCACCCTTGGATATAATATATACATTTAATTATCTTATATAGTCATTTTTCCAAGGGGGATTGGCTTGGTAGGGTTTTCGCTGCGCTGAGTTCTTCAAACCTAACTAACTATTCAACTTATTACCAGCGCCAGCATTATTCCCCCTACCACCATAGATCACAACACAGCAAAATGGACAAAATAAAAAAATAAAAACTATATACTTTTTATTAGTTACATAATAGCATATTATGGGTTTTTTAGTTGGGGTATTTTTTCATTTAATTAATTTTTATATGTAATTTTTTTTTTAATCCATTTGTTTATAAATCATTTCAGAGACAAATTTTGCACTCCTGAATTACTGTTTACAATTTAGCTTTCTTCCAGAACTCGATAAAGCATAAAATCATAATATTATAGAAAACACTTTTTTTTGTCTATTTCTTGCACTTAAAGGGGAACTGAACTAAAAAATTACATATATATTTTATTTACAAATGAGTAAGAGCTCTGATTGTATATTACTATGGCGAAAATAAAAACTCGATCCAACTTACCGTTTCAGAGTTGTAGCGCTCTATAGCAGCGCTCGTGATGTCACCTAGCTAGTTCGGGTCTGAACATGGCGCATTATACACGGAACAGCCCCAACACAACATAATATTAGTTTTATTGTTGCACTCTTTATTGTTGAGTATCCATTGTTAGAGATGTGTGTTCATTAACATCATTGACAGTTTTCCTTACAAGATTTTGCCTCCACTCAAATATTTTCTTGTCGTACTTTCTCTTATAAACTCAATCTCCACAAGATTTAGAAAATTCCACTGAGCCGCCCACGACTCTTTTTCCTTGATGGAAGTTGTGGTCAAGAGCTGTTATCATTGACCGTAAATATATGCCTTCAAATGAAAAATGGGTTCTTTTTGGTACATATTTAAGACGTTCGCTATGATATGATTCAAGACTTCCTGTGTGACAAGAATGATTGAGATGCATAATATCATTTAAAAATCTGGTATTCATAATGATGTTACATAGGTCATGGTAGTCTTTCGAATGCTTACTGAGCCATTTAGTATTTTTAATTTTACCAGCACTTAGCACATCGTGAGAACAAGCATGGTATTTCTAATTACCTTCCCAACTATGAATGTTATCAATGTGATTGAGAATTGAGGTAAATTTCTCCTTTGGCAGTGTACTGTCATTCTCACACGTAGACGATGCCCACCATAAATGATTATAAATTGATTGTTTCCATTCATGAATGACAGAGGAATTCTGAAAATTGTTATTATTTTTCATTAGAGATTTAGCAAGGTGCCAAACATCAAATTCATGGTGTATGTGTGAAAATTTGTTTTTCATTAAAGCTGTAATGCCTGTGTGCCTGTCCGTTAGGAACAATATAATTAAGGAATCGCGCACAATGTGCATTTTCTCAACCTAAGACTTAACCTACTGACAAACACCCAGTCTTGAACCCGGGGAGGGGATCTTTCACTACTGAAAAATCCCCGACCTGGCCAGGAATCAAACCCGGGCCGCCAGAGTGGAAGGCAGGCGTGCTACCGACTCACCCATGGCGGCGGACAATATAATAGGGAGTTTCTCATTCATTGTGCTTATTATTTTTTCACAAGCTCCTCTTTCAATGTCACCAGCTACAGTTCCTCTTTGTACAATTACAAAATCTAGTATTTTATTCGTTGCTAAATTCATAATGGAATACGTCAAATACTTGGCAGAGAAACCAGGGGAGTCATATTGTCCATCTCCACATAAACATAAATTTAAATCACTCATAGCATCTACATAGTTAGCTTCTTTTTCTTTTAACCACGTTTTGTGCATGGAAGGAAATACAAATTTCTTTACAAGCCTATAGAAGTATGATTCAGAAAAAAATAATAGCTTAATTTGAATTTGAGAAAGCTGATACATAATTAAATGTTAATCGCTCCTGAGGCTATGAACACATTACTTTTTAAACTTCCACCTATGCTTCCAGAAGACCACTCGTATGTATGCCCATTCACACAATGAGTTTTTATTCGTAACATTACTCCTCTCGTTTCAACTTTACGTTCATTAACTGGAGCGCCACATGTATGGCATATACTGAACAGTGTAAGAAGGGCACTTACACAAACACAAAAGAATATTTTTCCGACAAGTTGATATTTTCTATGCCATCTTCTTCTCCTTCACTAGTGATTTCATCGGGGACGTAATCTTCGTCCTTTTCATTGGCGGTGTCATGTTCATCAATGTAGTTCATATAGACAGTATTTGCAGCTCTATAAATTTCTGTGCCTATGAAAAAATAATATTGAGATAGATAAATACACTGCTTCCCTTATTTTGATTACTAACCTGAACCCAGGTTTCGGTGAGCCTTCCCACCATGTTCACCAGTTATACTCCATCTGACTGTTGGTCTTCATCAGCATCCTCTCGTGGGCTTTTGATGAACTTCTTAGACACATTAAATATGCTCAAGGGGATAAATCAGCAGTAGCAGCACATGTTTTGGAAACTGGTCACCAAATAGGATTGGAACCAGAATTGAAAAAATGTATTCAGGGACATAGACAACTTACGGTTTGGGAGAAAATCTACATCCACAAAAATAAGAACAATCTAATGAATTTCGAGATTCCCTCGGAAAATGACCTCGTCAAGAAGTTCATCAAAAGCCCACGAGAGGATGCTGATGAAGACCAACAGTCAGATGGAGTATAACTGGTGAACATGGTGGGAAGGCTCACCGAAACCTGGGTTCAGGTTAGTAATCAAAATAAGGGAAGCAGTGTATTTATCTATCTCAATATTATTTTTTCGTAATATTAACTTCCCTGTATAAACTTTCTAAAATTCTATATATTCTGTGCGTATCTCACATTTCTGCGTCAGTTTTCAATTCTACATGCATACATTCATAAACTTGTGTAGCTTCTCTTTCTTGTTTAGAATCAGTTATTGAATTGTCAATTAATTCCTACACTTCCCTCTTTTTAAAGTAATTAGACTTCCTTTTCTTGGGAGAAGGAATTTCTTTACTTCCTATTAAGAACTTTGAAGGTACCGCATTGTCTTTTGGTCTAGGGCACCTGAATTTTTCATCCTTCAATATTCTGATTTTAAAAATATCCGATTAATTAAAAATCTGCTTTAAAATGCTTTCCACATACTCTAGAATTTTTTGGTGGAACAAAATTTTTACGCTTCATGCAAGAAACCCTATTCTTGTTTTTATAAGGGAATGCATAGTAACCAACATTTCTATGGACACCAGAATTATTTGAACAACCGTAAGCCCTGCACGCAGGCATCTTCACTTACACTACACAATAAACATTACTAGGGAATGCAAGACCGGCACCTTTCACACATTACCGGAGCAAGCTAAACTAAAAGTGCTGACGGTGCGGCGCGTTAGCCGCGTGACGTCACAGCCTTGCAACACTATAATTTAAATTGCTCACAGAATGAGAATGAGCGAACATAAAAAGAAACGGTTTTCAACTCTGCACTTAGTGAGAATCGCATTTTATTTTAAGATAAAGTAAAAATTTTCGTTCAGTACCCCTTTAACCTTTTACAGGATTAATTTGTTACTTGGTATTATAAGTCTTCTCTTTGAGACAATTTCAGAGAGTATTGAACTGTCTGGGGACAAAAAATGTATTCCTTGATATTGGCTAGGTAAACATGCAGGTTTTCAAAAGCCAATAAAGCCTATAATATACCAAAAAATAAATGAACCTTTAACACTAAACGTTAAATTGTTAATAAATTTTATTATATTTGCTTTTTAATAATGGAATTAATATATTTTTATATTTTCCACTTATTTTATCGACTTGCACAAAATAGGCCTATGTACAACAACTTCCTGCATTGGCAGGTGGACAAAGTAAACAAATCAATGCAGGATAAGTTAACACATAGATTACATTTGACATAGATTACGTATGGATTATATTAATGTAGGTGAAAATAAAAACATCCCTTACAAGGTTTGAATTATTGAAGATGTTTAATGAACTGCGTATTGTCATAACAACTAGCAATTCGATCTCTGATTTTGGCAGGTCAAATTCATTCTAAAATTTCAAGAGGCCAATTATCTTTATAGAATCAAGATGATACTTTTGCTTGTAAAATGTACTGGGATGGCAGGTTCATATATCAGTTGTTTCTCGGTATTAACCTCTTCGGGTTGGCCACTATGATGTTCACAACAAATGGTCGGATCGATTATGAAGCCTTTTTTACTGTTTGAATGAGTGATCATGTCTACTCTGCATGTGCAAATTTTATGGTATGGTATATTATCATGTATTAACCATACATTATACACATAGAAAAATAATGAAATCAAACAATGTTTTATAATGTGCTAGTAAAACAACACCAAAATGTTTTTGATTGTACAAAAATATCACTTTGAGTTTATTTCCCCCCCCTTTCTTAGGCCTAAACTCCAAAATATTACTATTTGCATAAATTATCACTGTTATTCATCAATATGAGGTTTTCAGTTGGAATATTGAATACTTTATATACAAAATTGAAAGCATGTATGTATGTTCCCTGTACAAATCTACATTTCTTGAGCAATTTGTACAAAATTTTGCAAACATACCCAGCTCAACCCAGAAAGTAACACGGTCAACATTAAAATTCAAACAAACCACTCCCCTTCCCTTGAAAAATAATAAAGTTACTGAAAATATTATAAAGAATTCATGAAATGGAAATCACATAGCATGTACAGTTGTCATGACAACAGTGTACTGTTTGCAGTGTTCACAGGTAGCTTTGGAAGTGCATGACACTGGGCTCTGACAAATTAGAGAAGCTATCAATATAATTCATTGCTGTAAATAACTAATGAAGAATGGAATCCATGAAAATAATGCAGTCACATAACTTTCTGGTTGGATAATACCATTTTCTCACTTCACATTTTGATGTAGAATGACAGCATTTTCAGTTGTCTCAGCCTGAGTGTGCCAACGAGGTTGCTATATCAGAAGTCGGTAAAAATTCTATCCACTGATATGTTATTCATAGCTGTAGGCTTTGTATTTTTAGTTGAAAAATATTGATGTTTATCATAGGCCCTAAGCATGTAAAAGAAGACGAAATAGGATGGAACATTTTTAGTCTTATGTGTACAGTATATTATGTCCCAGGTTTTTGGGGAGGAAAGTATGAAAATGATATTGAATCTCTTTTTTAGTTCAGCCCTGAAACAACAGTATGGTATCATGAGAGTAAGAAATAAAATATTTCATTAAGACAATACAATTTTATGTTCCTTCTTCTTTCAACTCCTACCAGGCTTGGTGTGTAGAAGCAATGGGGTGCAAAATTCTACATCCTCTTGAACCATAGAAAGCTATATCAAGCGTTATCTGAGGGAATAGTTTGAATGCCATAAGTCGTTCTTCCTCATTTCAAACTCTACATATCTACAGTTTGAAAACCGAAAGTCCTTCATAAATTAATTTTGAATTACAAAACACAAAACCCAGGTGACGCCGGGCCTTTTAAGCTAGTATTTTGTATTGGAGGGGGTTTTTTTGTTTGCTGTGCCAATGAGAACGTCTCTTGTCCTGTCCAAGTTATTAATAATGAAATCCATGTCCATGTCAACATTCTTGCATTCCATTCTGTCTAGCTTATATATATACTAGCATGTTCCCGCGGCTTTGCCTACGAGATTTATTTAAAAAATTAAAAATTAAACATTAAGAGCATAATAGTTAAATCATATTTATTAACACCTAACGTAGCGTCGCCTGGTAAAAGCGACCTCAGATTCGAGTTCCTTGGCCCAGATAACGCCTGTATAGTGAGTTTCGTTCAAATTGAACAATATTTGACCATATTTAGGCCTATATTGACTATCCCTCTTCCGTGTAGGTTGAAAATTTCATATGTCTGCAGGCCTTGACATTCTAAACAAATGAATCGTCCAGGATGGACTTACAAAATCAAGCGATCGCGATGCTTTTATTTCCAAGGTATGACAAAAATAGCCAAAGCCAACTGTAATTGATTTGCCATTGAAATATATTACTGAAAACTGATGCTTCGAAAATGCAAAAAATGCACGTTTTCTGCCTGTTTTTCACTCATAACTCATGAAAGAAAGCAAAAATTAAAATTCCGGCTTCGAGGTGCATTTTCCGACCCCTCAGTCCACCTTTGTTTAAAATTTCAGATCTCTGCGTTGAGTAGATTTCGCTGGGCATCGCTAATCAGGCCACAGTACTTTTTAGCTCAACATGCCTTAAACTAAGAGATCAATAAGTGCAAAATTGCAAGAATTTGTACAGGAGTTTGGAGAAAAACATTCTAGTACATATATGACTCCATACTCTTCTGTTCATTGTACGACGTTAAAAAGCAATTTAATTTTCAGCAATATTGCTCTACAACAAAATACAAAAGGTTGTTGGGTTTAGGAGTATTCAGTAAAATTTGACTTTAGGTCACACTTAAGAAATGTTTCAGAAAATTTTGTTTTTCAAGTCATATTTTGATACTTTGTAAGTCATAAATAATGATGGGCAGAATTGAATGATTTTAAGAATCGAGTAATCTGTTTTCGAGTAGGCCTAATATAAAAAATTGTGTGATCATTCAAATAAAAAAGTTCTCGGATCGAAACAAAATTCTTAGCAATGCGAGATATGAGATGTTGCTAGCTAAGAAGGGAGGACTATTAAAAACTGACTAGATTAAAGAATTAAGTGATCATAAGCAGATTACAACTACACATGGACAGGTGAATCTGAATGGCGCAACATTATTTATTTTTGGATTTCCACAGGATATGTTGGAAAACTTCCCAAACCTCTTCAATCCTAGCTTGAGTCACAGCTTCCCTTCTTTCTCAACAGCAGTTGCTTATGCCATTTCACTATGGTATGATGCTTTGGAGGATTCTGTCCATAATCCTGCATGAACTTTCTTTGCACAACATGGAATACTTCAAATCCCCAAGCCAAAAACAACATGTAACTTTCTGTTGCACTGTGAACTTCGCAATTTTCTTTTCTAAGCGAATCAAATACCGAGCTTGCGCACAAGCGTAATAATTTCATTGTTGCTACAACTTTGAGAGTTTCTGTATGAGTGAACAGAAAAAGCATCTTTGTGGAACGTATCAACATTTGTTATTGGTAGTGATTCTGCAGGACGCTGTATAGTAACTTCACAATGAAACCAGCCAAGATTTGTACGGGAGATTATTTAACTCATGTCATAAGAAAAAACTTGATCCAGTGGGGATGCATGATTGTTAGAGGCCGTATTTTTTGGTAACAACGATAAGCGCGAAATTTTATAAAACAACCTCCCTTAGCTATATTTAACTTTTATATGCTTAAAATAAAAATATGAATCAAATTGAATCCACGAAATATCACGAAATTTACTTGATTCCATGAAATGTGTCTATAAGCGAGAAATATGCCCCTTCTGTCAGTAAAGTGAGAAATGAGCATGAAAATGTGCCTTAAAATCACAATATTGTGTTTTGGTGTACTGTATTTTTTATTTCTTCGCAGCATGCTCTTTTCTGCTGTTTCTGTGGCTGTCGAAGATTTACCAATGTATCAATATTTGTGATCGATTAAAAAGATTGCAGAATTTACGCAAAGAATTCTGTGACCTGGTTTGTACTGTTGAGTACTCTCCTTTCCTGCTATCTCTTTGCCAAGTTAGCGATGCCTATGATCAATTACAGCAGAAGAGTGTAGAAAGTTTTTTACTTGTATTCAACAGATTTCGTCTTTTATCCACAGTGGTATGGTTGGCACTTCTGTTTGCAAATGGCTATCTGATGGTGTTTAGTAGAAATTACGATAATATTTCTTGTAATTATATTTGAACATTAACTCTAATTATGTCTATATCGAAAGTTACTTCAGTTCATACAAGGGCAGAAGAATATAGAAATGAGGGGGGGGGGGGTGTTAGTTAATGTGAATAAAGAATCAAAGTTTATCATTGCATAATGTTCCCAATGTAGTATAAAGTAATTTATTTCATGAAATACCCACCAAAATAGAAGGAAGTTAACACCGAAATCAGCCATTTTATTTCACCAATAAATCAGGGCCCTAATGATTGTACAACAATCTTACTCATCATTCAGCATATCAGCATGTCTTAAAAAGCTTTCTGCAGATAACATCAGACAGGTTAGCTTTTTCTCACGGTATAGTCAAGAGTTTTGGTTTATTATTATTATTATTATTATTATTGAGTCTCCAACGAGAAAAAGCCCTACTGTACAAATATATGCTAGGGCTATAGTTTAACAAAATACATACTAAAATATGTTATTGCGAATCAATACAAGAAATATGAAATAATTTTGCCATGAATCTGTAACACTTATCTCTACAAAACCTTGAAAATGTCACTGACAAATTTCTGGAACTGTGTGAAACAACACTGTTGTTTGAACATTTGTGTTAAAGGTGGTTCGAATCTTATGTTGCAAAAATCAAAATGGAGTTCTAAGAGGTGTCTCTGTCGTTCAACCACTGGGCACTCAAATAACAGATGGTTGACTGTTTGATTCTGGTGAAGACAGGAGCATGAAGTATCATTTGAATTATCAATTTTAAAGCGTTTAAAATATGACTTGAATTTGCCATGTTCTGTCATAAATTGAGTCATTATAAAACTCGGTTCGTAATTCTTGGAGTCTTGGAGTTTTGGTTTGAGCACAGTGTTTAGCCAGCAAATGAAACTGTATAATTTGACACTTGTATTTAGGTTAGAGTTACCTGAATTAGACAATGTTGTATCACTATTATTCGCTACTCATCATCAGGAAGCTTCACCTAGCCCTGCCCCATTTTCCTTCAATTGGCACAAGCCATATAATAGCATAGCACACTTAAAAAAAACCATGTCAAATAAAAATATGGTGTTATTTTGAACAGCTTTTATGACTGTGCATTGCAATATACTGGTATTATTTCTAGACTCAAAACATAAAACATCTGCTCTTGATCAACAACAATAATTACAAACCTAATTTAACAGAAAAAGAAGACACATCGAAAATGCCGATACAATGCATCTACAGTCACTTACCTAAGGAAGTTCAAGGGATCGTTAATACCATCAGACAATGTGTAAATCACACGTATACCTCCTACAAGTTGTTTAAGAACTGCTTTAAGTATGCAGTCTTCTGACCTTACATTATCCCTGAAAGAAAGGAAAAAAGCAATTTATTTTTCTTTGCTGTATTAGGGTAAGTTCACCTCGAGAGTATAGCATGTACCATGTTCTCTTATACTTAGTAGCACAGCCAAGTTTACAAATCTATGCTTTGGCGTTGAACAGTTCACACCATACATTAATCAGTAAGCCTTGCATAATGATAAATGAAGCACTAGGTAATGCACAGTGCTGGTTATTTGTATCACTTGAAATGGAGGATGAACTAAACTCTACAGTTTTTCAAAAGGAAGACCAAGCCAAATTTTAGATCTCTTCCTTTTTGGATGAAATTAAAATTAAAATTGAAAACATATGAAATGGTTGTAAATGAAGTGATGGAAAATGAAGAATTTAATGTAAATGTGCAGCTATTTATTGTTTTATTAAAACTTTAAACTATAAAAAAATTGTTTCTATCTTTAGATGTAATCACTTAAACCTGCATTAAATATTAAAACTTTCAATAATACAATATGGGTCAAATTAATATTTACTATGGCCCTAGATCAAGCCTGCTGAACAGTACTCCCAAGGTGTGAAGTCATTTGCCTACTTCCTCTCCCTTAGTGACCTCCAAAGCATAGCGATTGGTTCAGTTGTGCAACTGTGATGTCATTTCCCTGCTACCCCTCCTTCGTGACCACCAAAGCAAAGCGATTGAACCAATTTCTATGCTTTGGAGGTCATGAAAGAGGGGTAGCAGGGGAATAACTTCATGCCTTGGGAGTACTGTTCAACAGGCCTGCCCTAGATGATCTCTTTAGTAAGCCATGCTCATTATATCAGGAAACCCTTGCCCATATTGGAATGATTATGGGATAGTTCTTAATTATTAAATTAATTCCTGTTATATTAATAATGATAATAATAATAATAATAATAATAATAAAATCAGGAAAACCGATAACGAAGTGCCAGATGGAGTTAATAGGCCATATTTCACATGCGGAATAGACTTTGTATTATTATTGTTATAAAGGCTGATCTAAAGCATTATTATTGGAGTACCCTATTAAAATATTATTACAATATATTTAGTAAGCAATTCATTAGCAGTACTGTAAATAAATACCCTTCACAAACTACAAATCACAATTCCACCTATAATCACAATTACTACTACTGGGTTTAACAAAATACTGACAAATATTTATCATTAACATGAGTTATTTGAAGGGGCAAAATTTTCTCTGTGAATTGCAGATAGTATTAAGCCGTCTGGAATCATTTTTGGGGAATTTAGACACTTGGACAGACTCTCCATTGGCATTATTACTATAGTACAGCCAGAAGCACAAAACTTTTTCGGCATTTTTCCTATTTCCGCATTAAAAAAAAAAAACAGCACAACGTATTTAATGGCTGACATGCATTTTTGCTAGCAAACCCAGCCTGCTATAGATGATGTGTATATTATGACATCTTAACTTAGGTGAGAGGCCATGGTTATGGATAGCAAAAGAAGGCAGTGAATCGCGGCTATGTAGTATAGTGATGATTTGTCATTTAAAAAAAAAGTGACCGTTAATTGGTCTTTACTCTGGTACCGGATGGATTTGGTCCAAACTCAATAGCCTTCTTCCCATATATGCATATACGAAGTAACAAGAAAATCTGAGAAAGCATATTCAAGTTATCGCACGTACGGACCCATGGACAAACAGACAGAAGGACAGATATTTTCCCATCCACCACACAATCTCAGAAATTACCATTCTGGTGCTTAATAATAATAATAATAATAATAATAATAATAATAATGATTAACAATAACATCAACAATAACAGTAATAACAATAATAATAATATATTAATACATGTTATACAATAATTGTTATTATATATTATATTAATATTGCATATTATATAATAATTGTTATATTATACTAGCAATTCATGCTAGCTAAAGTTTAGCTAGATTAACGTAAAAATTATATTTATGGTATTTGCCTTGTGATTAAAATTGAGGAGCTACTTGATAGAGAAGTAGTGGCTCCGGTCATGGAAGCCACCATTAATGGCCGTGGGTGTCGGCATGCTGATCACATGCCCCCTAATCCTACCATCTGCCTATGGTAGATGATGCAGCAGTCGAGTGGTAGGCCTTGTCCCTTCAGGGATGTAGCACCACAGAGTTTTTTTTAGTTATTATAATATTAGTTCTCTATATAGGCCTAATTGTTTCTTTAGATTAAAATTCTTATATATCAGCTCATGCATGTAACAGCTTGTATAGTAAACATTGCTTGCCTAAAGCACTATGTTTTTATCTTAACTAATTAAATTCATTCATAAAGAGTTGTATACAATGATGTAAGAAATGCTTAACATATGTGAATAGTTTACATGATTACAATGAAACTATGCTCAATCTGAAAACAATCCGTCAGGAATAACTTTAGACCTATTACTTGCACATAAGTGAGGAGCGTTTAATCTGAAAAATATTCACATTAAAAGTATAATGTAGACCAAGTAAATCGCCAGCCGTACATTCCGATACAATGCACAATAACTTTTTATAACATTTGCTTCAATTAATATGCATCTGGACTGTATCAAAATTAGGCTTGTTGCCTGTAACTTAAGTTGGGCATATTCAAATTTATCATAGTTTTTATTTAATGTTAACATTTTTAAAATTGTTTATTGAATCACCAGTATACTAGCAAAACAATTATATCAGCATAATTAAAATAAAAACATTCATCAAGAGAGAAATATATTAAAATAATAAATACTGTCAAGGGAGCAATTTTCTGGCAAGGTTCCCATGATGCTTATTGTATTCCCTTGCTGAATGGCTATGGCTTAGATGTTCAGTGGAATGATGATCTCCAGAAACCAAATTCAGTCATTTACCTATATCAGACACAAGATTTTTTGCTCCCATTGATTCAACAGCAAAAGCAACAAAAATAAAGTTATCCTTTATATCCTCATACTTTCGCATTTTGTTGGAAACAGCAGTATCTGCTGCAGAGCAAGCATGTTTGGAAGTCTGTGGTATATGTGAAGCTGCAAGGGTATCCATGCACATAGCATCCCACAGTAAAGATTTTCCTTTGGACCAAGGGACAAGAGACATTCCGTTTGGTCATTTGCCATCAAAGCGACTAAGTCCTGACAGCTCTAAGATCACAGGAATGGACACAGATGTTAACGCTCTCTCAAGTAAGTCATTAATTTCAGCATGATGTGAAAATCTACCCTTGCTCTTACAACAACTCAGGGCATGATAACCACAAGAATTTGATGTAGATCCACAGATCCACTTGTGAGAATGATAAATTCTGCACACGATTCGTAAAGCAACAGATATCTTGAAAGAGTTGCTATCTAATAAGTTTCCAATGTTCAGAGAACCACGAACCAGCTTCATTTTCCCGTAAAGCAAGCAAACGTGCTGTATCTGATGGTGACTCTGAAGATGAAATTAAAGTGTCTATGGTAACCTTGATGTTAATTTCGTCCCATTATTTCTGAACATCCAAGTGACTAGGAAGGTTGGAAGTGTTTATCACCACATTCCACTTATCAAGTGCCTGAGTCAAGTAATATACTTCGATCTTGTCACCATAATTAGGAAATAACAACTTGACAAAATTGAAGACACCATATGCAGAGGCATTGTAAGCCGGAATGCAAACTTCACTAAGTTTACGTATGCCAAGACCACCAAACTTGACAGGCAAACATGCCTGAGTCCAGTTTCTGTCCTCTAGGTTTGTATTAAGAACTGATCCCAAGCAATCTTTTAACATGTGATCGGCTTGTTGGAGGAGCGTTGGAAATAACCACAATGGAGTTGTCCTCATGAAATATGTAAATTTTGGAACCATTAAACAGTTCTATAGGAAGAAATACGCTATATATGGATGTAGAGACAACAAATTGTCAAATAATCTCTCCATAGTAAGCAGTTTTTCTTCCATTAATTCCGAGGTGCGCGGGCAAAGAGAGTTAAGTCCACCATCCTAAAAAATTGAGATATGTCCATAGAGTTATAGATAAAAATGTTCTCTACATTTGTGTTAAGTCCAGTAAGTCATAATCAACATTGTACGGTAGTTATGGATGTGTGCCTCATGGGTTTATCCATCTCTAAAGCTATGTCAGGCTGGTATAGTGTGTTAAGTCACTCTAATTCTCAGTAACAAGAAAGTGGACTTAACTCTCTTTGCCCGCGCACCCCGGAATTGTTGAACTGCTTCAAGCATTAATGTGGATCCAAGAACATTCAAGTCAGCCTTTGAAGCAATCTTAATACCTCGAGCTATCTTTCGAAAGGCAAACAGAATATCTTCATCTGTTTCCGAACAGGAAAAATGCTCACATTTGTTGTGATTAATGTTCAAACCAATATTTTGACATGAAACAATTAGTTTTTGAAAATCTTCAAGTACAACATTTGGATTGTCTCCCAGAATGCAATCATCTAGGTAAGCAAGGTTAAGAGAGCTCCCCAAATTCATATTCATTGGATGTAAGTTAAGGCTGAAAATCAGTGGACCAGTGGGGTGACCTTGTTGGGCTCCTGTTTGAGATAAAATTGTTCTTGACTCAAAATAAAGATTGGATGGATCTCTATATGCTTGCCACAGGTAGGGAAAAAGACTAGGGACCTCATTCTTAACAGAATGTAACATAGAGTCCCTTTTGATGCGGTTGGACACATTTTTAATATCTATTTTAAGAAGGATTTTGCTGCTATTGATGTTTGTATTTATGAATGTACGTGTAGCATGAATAGTTAATTTGCAACCTTTGGGAGTGCCAAAACCCAGCAGGTGAGGGCGAAAATACTGGCAAATCTTTGATGAACATGCAAGCAAGTTTGGCAACAATCATCAGAAAGTATTGCCAATCACTATGGGCCACAATCCTCCATCTTTCTTTCTCAGTGCTGGTGGTTCAGGGTAAAACATTGATCTTGAAGGAGGCAGATGCTTCTCTACTAAAGATTCATAGGTAGCCTCAGAGAAGTCTGCCAAACTGAGGTCAGATGAAAGGAAGCGAACTGCATCTCGAATGTCACCATCAATCACTCTAGCTTCAATACGGCGTGTAGTTGATGACTGAGATTTTATAATAATAGCATTTATCATTTGTTTCATTGTTATGAACTGTTCCTTGAATGTATTCTCTATGGGGCTTTAGATCGAGATATCAAAACAAAACACTACATTTGACTTTAAAATAAAAAATTTTAATTTAAATAATGCAGCCAAAATACTTACTAAAACTCAATGGTATGCAACTTGGTTAAATCGGAGCAAAAACTTTCGACTGCAGTGGTGGCTCGTGTATAGGCACTGTGGAACTGTGGCACTCCCTATTTCTACTTGTCTTTATCGATAACATTTAATATAATGGGTCTTTTTTTTCTTTAATTCTTTCTTTATACTTGTACAATATATAATCCTTAAGCTTAATGCCAGTAGCCATCCCCCAGTTTATTAAAAAGAGAAAAGAAAATCTTTGTATAAATCTGTGTGCTTCACAGTTCCAGCGGTGTGTGTTTGACTGTTGTGCGCATGCCCACTTAGGAAGGTGCATGCCGTGGCTGTGAGGGAGAGGAAGCACTGTCGCTTCCACAGTGCCCACCGTGGCATATTGGTGCAAGGTAGTGTTTTTTTTGTTTTGTTTTTTTTGCTCTGCATGTGTTGTGCTTAAAAACCATGTACCATATTCTTGAATGTGATAAAGTGTAGAATTAGATTATTATCTTGCTTCCAGCCATTCTATTTGATTCATTCTTTTTCGGTTCTTTTATGTAGATCAAGGAAAAAATTATTGATCTTTTCGTGGAATTTAAAACAAGAAGAATGGATTTCATTTTTAAATGAATAGATCAAGCTTGATTTATAACAATTTATATTAAAGTGAGTAAAAAATTTTGATTTTGTTCTATTAGGGTTTTATCAAGTTTTTTAATACATTTCCTTTTTATATATATCTATGGTTCCTTTTACACAATTTTAAACAAAGGCTAAAAATTATCTGGAGCAGCACCCGCACTAATTTTAGCTATAAGCCGCCACTGTTTGATCGATGAGTGTAATTCATTTACTGGTTTGTGGCAGTTCAGCTGCTGATTGGCTGTCCTTGAGAGCCAAACAAAATGCTTCTGGTCTTACATCGCACTTCACATAATAGATTAATATTACATATTTTATAGTTCTCCTTCCTCCTCCTCTTTTATTATTATTATTGTTATTATTACTGTTACTGTTGTAATTATTATTGTTATTATTCACATAATTTACTTTGTCAAGTCTATAATTAGGCTACTCTAGCTAAATTGTAATTAATACATGGAAATATATTTCTCAATATCACTCCACACTGTTAACAAATACAAAAAAGCATAAAACTATATTCAATTCTACGAGTAACTTAACACACGAGATCACACAGAACAACACACTTAGTTTTAATAGTACATTTCTAATGATAATAAATAAATAAATAAAAAAATAACACTAAACACATGGAGAATTAGGACCGTTGATGTTTAGGACCTGCACAGCATGTGTAAAATCTCAGTTAAATAGAAGTTTATGCTACTTATATCTTATGTTAGTAGTTGGTTAACTGGCAGATCTCAGAGAAAAACTGATTTGCTCTCATGCCTCAACAATGCGGCAATAAGAATTAAATGAGCAGTCTCTACTTAATGGTTTAAAATGGCAATTTCAAACACAAGGATAGGCTTCTAAGAAATCTGTAATACCATAATGAAAGACAGATAATAATGGTAAAATTCCCTCAACTGAGGTTAGTCATGTCACACTTCCATATTCATCAATTAAGTGTTTTAGTCAATTTTATTCAACCTGCTGAATGCACATTTCTTAGAAGCCTCTGTAGGTCAACTATCCTTTTGAGGAAAGTCTGTGGAGGGAGAGCTGAAATTTCAATTTACCAAAAGACCATTTTCTAACTGAAATGCCTGCAAACCAGCAAATCACTTCTATAATTTTTCCGGGTATAAAATCTAGGTTCATGCAGAATTTCAGCTTTATCAGGTTAGTTGTTTTTACAACAAATCAGAATCTTTATATTTTTATACAAGAACCGAATATAATAAACATCCAGGCCCTAAAATAAACAACACTCTATAATACAAGTATGCAAAAAAAGCAAAAAGATAAAAAAAAAAATCACTCCACACTATTTTCACTTCAGGATAGGCACCTATTTTGACTTGAAGCGATACCACAAAGTGATGGACGGAGAAGGAATTCTGCACGAGAGCTTGATCATCTTTCTTATTACCATCCTGGAGCCTAACTTCAGGAGCACGCAGAGACATATACTTCTCCAACTATATATGGAATAATTACTCCTGGAAGAGTTAGTATTACACTGTGAGTGAGAAAGAGGAGAAAATGAAAGATCTCTTTGTCAGGTCTGTAATATTACAGGATAAGTTTAGCTGCTGAGGAAGATGACTAACTATATTCCTGCAACTATTTCAATTGTATATATAATTATTTTTTATAAGGATCTATAATGTGTGAGAGCTTAATTGAATTCAGCCAATGAAACTGTTCTCTTTCAATAACATGCAATATCCTCATTATAACAACATCTTCCTTTTTATTTCCTTATTTTCCATTTGCAAGTGTATAGATCAATTTGCAGCATTTAAATAAAATGTCATGCATTATATTTATTTATATGTATCTTTCATATACATATCAGGAATACAGAAATGACTTATTTTGCCTATTATGCCAGATTAGACATAATAGTAAAAAAAAATTACAAGTACTATATCAACATGATTGAACTATATCCAGACGTAAATACTAATAAGTATCATGGTTCAAAATATAACTTTAGAGACAAGTTAATTCAAGAATTAACATCTTTATAATTTCTTATCAGATTTCTTTTGCCACTAGTGACAAGGGGTCCCTTTGGCACCACCTTAGCTTGCAGGACATACCACCCCTAAAATTTGGCATGACACTACTGTTGAATCAAAGGAAAATGCTTTTAGGGCAGGATTAAGTCAATGTTTAAAAATCCTATGGGTAAGGGGAAACACCTAATAATTACGCATATAGGTAGTGACACAGGCTTCGTAGATGGGGGTTTGCTCATTTTTGAGTCAAAGAAAACAGGTGAGTACCACGATGACATGAATGGAGAGGTATTCCATAACTGGTTTGCTAATGTTTCGCCGAAACTTGAACCCAACAGTTTAATAGTTATGGACAATGCATCATACCACAGAATGAAACTCTATCGGCGTCCAGATACTTCTTGGCATAAACAAGATGTTGTGAAATGGATTTCTGGGCTGTTTTCCACGAATTGAAATCTATCCACTGCTACGTTACTCATAACTGTAGGCTTCGTATAGGGATGTTTACCATAGGCCCTAAACATCTACAAGAAGAAAAAATAAGATGGAACATTTTCAGTCCTATGCCCGCAGTATAGCCTATTATGTCCCAGGTTTTGGGGGAGGAAAGTATGAAAGTGATATTGAATTTATTTATAATTTCAGCTCCGAAACGGTTGTATGGTAACATGAGAGTGAAAAATAAAAATTTCCATAAAAACAATACAATCTTAGCCTATGTAATCAGAATTTATGTTTCTTCTTATTTCAGCCCCTTCCATGGTCGACATCCTCTGTGAGCCATAAAAAGCTATATCTAGTGTTTTCTGAGGGAATAGTTTGAGTGTGATAAGTCGTTCTTCCTCATTTCAAGTTCTATGTAGGCCTACATATTATACAAGGCCCTAGAGTTTGAAAATCGAAACCCTTCATAAGTAAATTTCAAATTACAAAATAAAAACCCGGGCGAAGCCGGGCCTTTTAAGCTAGTAAAAAATAAAATTGAAAACAAATAATTGAACATCCCTCAATCACAAACAAAATCTACATGTATTTTTTAATCATTTAGATCTGAATTTTGAAAATAGCATGTTTTGAATTCCATACTGAATTGAAGTGGAATTTATAAAACATTAATCACTGAGTGTAGTTTGTTTTACACTTCATTTATCAAATGTTTTGGTAGAATATTTTTGTAGAGCTTTTACTAGCAGCTGATGATGAAGCTACAGCATGGCTTGGTTTGGGTAGTTGTGGAGTGGTGATTGAGATTGTTTGTTTCAGTCACTCAGGACAACAGGCAATATAAAAAAAAATTAATTCACTATCTGAAACAGATAACATTTGCAAATCATTTAACCATTTCTTTTTCTCCATGAGTAGCTTTATTTTTCTTTATTTTTTTAAATGATACTGAAGTAAATGAAGGATACAATATGCAGATACATTATCTTGAACTCCTAATTTAAACATGTGTATAATTATTACCAGCGTACTGTCAATTTAAAGCACCCCATAAGCCGGTGCCTATGTGTGTATATTACAACACGAAAGTCACATTCTATATTCAAGAAAATTAGGTGCTCTGATACATCTCTATTTTATCTAACAAGTTACCGGTGAATGTATCTTTGTGCTAACATGTTAAAATAAGGTATACACCAATACTGTTGACTATTTGTTTTAATAAATTAATATAAAAATAAATTTTCATTACATTTTATGTAAATAGAAGTAGTCCATATTAGCTCATATGTTACATAGGCTGAATTTTGTTAGTGAAATATATAATTGATAGTTTGGAATGACCAACAATGCATTCGCTATTATTTTACAATTTTATACATAGTTATTATGTTGACACTCCCGATAAACATCGCCTTGGACAATTTTTTATATTTTTAAAAATAATTAACCCTTCGTGGGTGGAAACCATATATGTCATAACAGCCCACAGTCTCGAAGGCGGAAACCCATATATGGGTTCTCTGACCGACTCATAATGTGACTGGCTCTTCTCACGCACAAAGTACACAAAATCTTCAAGAGATGGCAGGAGAACGTTCTCTTATCCACTGTGACTTGAGA
This sequence comes from Ectobius pallidus, assembly GCA_964059195.1. Lineage (NCBI taxonomy): Eukaryota > Metazoa > Arthropoda > Insecta > Blattodea > Ectobiidae > Ectobius > Ectobius pallidus. Next base: position 575,956 of record CAXKWD010000366.1, read on the forward strand.
ATTTCCCTATACACGTGCACAGGATGATTTTAGTAGAGGGGTCATTCCACCTCAATTCATCCAGGGCATGTAACCCTCCGGTCTCAGATTTTGATGAAAATTTGTAGTGTGGTTCCCATATGCATGAGAAACAAAGATCTGAATTTTTAGATTCCTGTCAGTTATAGATTCGGAGATACACTTCTTTGAAAACATCGTGTTTTAGGAAGAATAGAGTTGGGACAGGAGTAGGTTTTGTGTGCAGACTGTTACATTTTTGCTTGTACCATGCCTGTGAATGTTAGCAGAACCATAACACATGATCATTCCAATGCAAAAATGACTGCTGAGTTCAAATCTGGTGTCAGAATTTGTCTAACACTTACAGAAATGTTGTTATGGGCATGTAAACTTAAAAATTGAAACTATAAAAAGGCAATCGTGCCTCCTCATAAAAACCATGATATCTCAAAAAGTAAACTAGATACAGCTGAATGCTTTGCACCATTGGAACGAGCAGGAATTTTTTTTCTGCACATATGTAAAAATAGAATATTTGAGTATGGATTACATACATATGTTGAACAGAGTTTCCAGATAATTATGGAGCTACAGTCTTACAAGCCAAAGTAATTCAGTGTTATAATCAGTTCTTACCATTAAGTGCACAGAAATCCATTACCACAATTATAACATTTTTACACGGTAAGTTAAACATAATAAACAGTGTTATAATCAGTTCTTACCATTAAGTGCACAGAAATCCATTACCACAATTATAACATTTTTACACGGTAAGTTAAACATAATATTTTTGGAGCAGACCTGATACATGACATTATATTAATTTGTTAACAGCTCAGTACCCAAATTATTAAGTGTGCTGCCAATCCAAATACATGAATGTTGCAAAATTCCATACACAAACTGCTATGGATTGTAGAGGAGACCAAAACAAACTTTTTTGTTAAATAACCATAGGTCGGAAACCAATAGGTATGTCAGTAGTCACCTTCGAAGACAGACATCGTTGAGTAGAAACAAACATCCCTGTGCATGACAAACACATGACATGTTGCAGATTGTACACAGTTTAGGTAGCTGTTTGCTTTTATTCATTCTGCTTGTTCTTAGGCATTGAGTAAGGATGATGGAAGATTACAGTTTTGTTGAACTCGCGAATATCCACCTAGTTTATGGTGCATGCAATGGCAGTTCCACAGCTGTACAATGTCTCTATGCTGAGCGATATCCTGGTCAGCGTTTACAAAATCCTCGCACATTTGTTTCTGTTTCAAGTTCGAGGGCATCTGCGTGACACATTTGGTGAAAATTGGATTGGCTGGGGTGTACCCATTGCATGGCCTGCTCGTTCTCCTGACCTTACCCCACTTAACATTTAAAGAGTTTAGTGTATGAAACACCAGCTGTGTCAGAGGAGGATCTTGTTGCACGGATTCTTGTAGCTGCCAACCAATTACAACATACCCCTGGAGTATTCCACCATATGAGAGAAGCAGTATTGTGTCGTTGCAGATCGTGTATTGAAGCAGGAGGCCGCACATGTGAACAATATCTGTAAATAAACCTCACCACAACCAGCTCAAATGGTCACCATACCTTCATTGTGTGTCAGCATGTTTCCATTCGAAGGTGACTACTGGTGTAACTATTGGTTTCCGGCCTATGGTTATATAACAAAACAACTTTGTTTTGGTCACCTCTACAATCCATAGCAGTTTGTGTATGGAATTTTGCAACACCTTATACAAAAATAGACCACAGATGTAATTTTAGATAGGCCTATAGATGTGCTATACATCAAGTATTGATTATAAAAAATATTTATGAGTGGTGATAAGTAAATATTCACAGTTAATAGATATAATAACATGCCTATTACATTTGTAAGGACAATTTTAATTGGAGCTAACAGATGGTTGCACTGATTTATAACGATCTGTTACTCTATAATAGTTAGGCTACTTCGTCTTCATGAAGTAGGCCTAAGCATCTCATTTAGTAGTACGAACTGGGGGTGCTACACTGATGTTCCAACTGAGGGCCGGGAAGGAATTTGTTACATAGAAGTCTTTGCAATATATTTGTTCCATTTTTCCTGAATTTCAGCAGTACATTTACGGCAAGTCATCTTGTGATGGCATTGAAGATGCTGTCAAGATAACTGCCACCAAGGCTAGAATGCAACGGCCGTACAAAAACAAATACTGGAGTCAAAGCAGATGTTTGATTTCTGTAGCCAGCAGTTCTCAAAAATTAAATTTCAATCTATATCTGCAGCAGAAGTGGAAAATGTTCACAAACTGCAGAGTGAAAAATCCAAAGCAGCAAGTAGGGTTGCAGGAACACAAAGTTTTCATCATTTCATACCTCTATCTTGTAACATTTTGGGAGCGAAACGTCTGAGCACAGATGATCATTTGTCTTTAGTCTTCCAGTTTTCAGATGCAGAACTTACAGTACATGAAACTGTAAAATTAAACAGTTTTGTTTGTTGTGTATACGACAAAAAAATGGTATATTGGTTTAGTTAATGAAGTAGATACAGATGAAGGAGATGCAAGTGTAATATTCATGCATCCTAATGGCCCATCTACATCATATCATTGGCCAGAGAAAGAAGATAAGTGCTTGGTTCCATTCAGTCACATCTTACTACATGTACCCATTCCAGATACTGCAACAGGTAGACAGTACCACATATCTGATAAATTACATCTGTGGTCTATTTTTATATTTGGATTGGCAGTACACTTAATAATTTGGGTATCGAGCTGTTAATAAATTAATGTAATGTAACAGGTCTGCTGCAAAAATATTATGTTTAACTTACCGTGTAAAAATGTTATAATTGTGGTAATGGATTTCTGTGCACTTAATGGTAAGAACTGATTATAACACTGAATTACTTTGGCTTGTAAGACTGTAGCTCCATAATTATCTGGAAACTCTGTTCAACATATGTATGTAATCCATACTCAAATATTCTATTTTTACATATGTGCAGAAAAAAAATTCACCTAACAAAGTCCCACAAGTTTTTTTATTTGATCCAGATGGAATTTTCCTGCTCGTTCCAATGGTGCAAAGCATTCAGCTGTATCTAGTTTACTTTTTGAGATATCATGGTTTTTATGAGGAGGCACGATTGGCTTTTTATAGTTTCAATTTTTAAGTTTACATGCCCATAACAACATTTCTGTAAGTGTTAGACAAATTCTGACAACAGATTTGAACTCAGCAGTCATTTTTGCATTGGAATGATCATGTGTTATGGTTCTGCTAAGATTCACAGGCATGGTACAAGCAAAAATGTAACAGTCTGCACACAAAACCTACTCCTGTCCTGACTCTATTCTTCCTAAAACACAATGTTTTCAAAGAAGTGTATCTCCGAATCTATAACAGACAGGAAGCTAAAAATTCAGATCTTTGTTTCTCATGCATATGGGAACCACACTACAAATTTTCATCAAAATCTGAGACCGGAGGGTTACATTTCACTTTTTTTCTGGATGAATTGAGGTGGAATGACCCAGAGGATTTCACTGGCCGTGCCTAACTAGTGAATAGCGTGCTCTTTTTCTTCTGTGTTTTTCCCTTATTTTCGGTAAAGTGGCAAAGAAGAAAGTGTATTACAGGTTCTGAAACTGAAGAATTAATTACTCGAAGTGATAGTGAAGTGTCAGAATTATCATTTAGCAATAGTAAGGGATGTTTTTCCATGATTGCTACCGGCAGCGTTAGTGATAGTGAGAGTGAGAGTAACGTAAGTGACACCGGTGGCAATAGTGCACCCAACTGAATGGAAGTGAGTAATTTCGATGCAGGCCCATCACTCACTATTACAATATACAATATCCAGCAAGGGCCAGTTCTGCCTTCTGATTTTGATCAAGATATTGATCTAATTGAAAATCATAGCCTACTCTAGGCCTATGTAACCTTATAATGCACTTAGTGAGACTTGTGCCGCTTCCGCATAAACATTTTCACGCTAAATAGTAAAAATCATTTCTGGAGCAGATTAGAGCAGAATTCGGCAAAACTCCAAGGTATATGTTGTTTTTATGCATGAATGCATCATTTCATTTACTTTCAATTGGTTTTCATTAACTTATTTTTTCTTTAAAAATTCCTTCCGCCCACAGCCATAAAACATCGCTGCCCACGAAGGGTTAATCAAATGTGAATCAATCACAAGTCAGTTTAAAATCGCCCAGCAACATCAGTGCTTTACAGATTTGTGTTAACTCAATAATCACACACATACACACATTAAAAAAAAAAAAGCCATACTAGACCTGAGGACAGCCAATATGTATATTTTTTACTAAAGATAAAGTGATGTTTCAGGTACTCTCTTTGTCCAATGTTTCTGGTGTTGATAGGAGATTGTCCTGAGATAGTCGGCTTTTAATTCTAGTTTGCTGAGATGTTCTTTGGCCAAGACTGATGTGTACTGCTCCTGGAACTTTATACAAATCTGCGAAGAACTTTTTAGCTTGTTTGCGAATAAATTCATAGATACTGTATAGATAAAGTTTCAGTGGTGGCTCATCTATAGGCACTGTGGAACTGCAGCATCCCCTATTTCCACTTGATATTATCAACATTAACATTTAATATAATGAGTCCTTTTTATCTTTAATTCTTTCTTTATACTTGTATAATGTATAATCCTTAAGTTTAATGCCAGTAGCCATCCCTCAGTTTATTAAAAAGGGAAAAGAAAATCTTTGTATGGAACTGTGTGCTTCACGGTTCCAGTGGCGTGGTGTTTGACTGTTGTGTGCATAGCCACATAGGCAGGTACATGCCACGGCCGGTGAGGGAGAGAGAGCACTGTCGTTTCCACAGTGCCGGCCGCCGCGGTGGAAGGTTGTGTTTTTTTTGCTCCACATGTGTTGTGCTTAAAACCCATGTATCGTATTCTTGAAAGTGATAAGGTGTAGAATTAGATTATTATCTTGTTCCCAGCTATTCTATTTGAATGATTTTTCTGGTTCTTTTATTGAACAGAAAATTAAAACATTAGATAGTTTACCTTTAGTGCCAATATTGAACCCATTGTGGTATAAATTAAGAAACAGTTCCCCTGCATAACCCCACACATTTTATTTAAAAGAACTTGTTAATTCATTAAATGCATATATTCTGTCTGATACAAATAAATTAACAAAGTGGTCCATAGTTTTTTTTTTTAATTCAGTTTCCTTTTACATTATTTCCGTTTAGTTATTTTATAATGGGAACATTACATGAAGAAAAAGCAATAAACCAAATCTGCCTGTTTGCTGTAATTTTTATCTGCTGTATAAAATATTGACTACACAAAGATTTATAGGATATTGTAACGTGTACACAAGAAGCAGAAGTGTTTCTTACATTAGTTTGTAGCTATCTATATATTTTCAGGCCAGAGTTATATTTTTTAATACTCACCACGATTCTTCATCAAGAAGATCTATAATTTGATTTTTGTTGAAGTGAGGGCAGCTCTTTATTGACTGATCCCCAAAGCCTCCAGCCCGATCAACACAACAAGCAAGAAATAAAAAATTCAAATGTGATTCTCCTCTTTGCTCTTCTTGATCCTGACTGCTTTGCTGCTTCAAGCTCTGAAACAGAGAAGCAAAAAATACATTATAAGCCTAATATTTTTTGCAAGTTCTTACAATGGGTTATATTCAGCAATATTATGAATAGAACCTTGAAGTTTATGCAAAATCATATTTTAAAAACGCATTCTATTAGCCTACATATTAGTGTTAAAATGTGTACAAGACATAAAATAAATAAATAAAAGAAAATTGATCGTTTCAATTTGATATTGCTGCATTTACAACTGTATCTATAAGTTTACTTTCAAATTGTAATGTCTCATGGTTTTGCATTTGATACATATCTGAGTGAATCTATGAATTAGTTTCTTTATCCACTGTATGAGTATTTTTTATTTATATTTTATTCGTCCATCATCGTCATAGTACAGAAGTACAGTCGGTCAAATAAAAAACGTCGGGCGGTATTTCATAAAGTATCACGAACGAGCATATGCGCATGTACAGGAAGACTTAAGGTTAGGTTCACATTTGCCTCTTCTCTGTCCATGTATTTTCTTGATTATTTAGTCAGTTTTGTTCCAAAACAAACTTGTATAGAAGGCTGTGGCTATATGCCTCAAATCCGCCATATTCATGCATGGAAATTCTTATAATAATAATGAATAAATTCGTGAGGAATATGTTTATTCAAGAAGCACTTTTTAAAGATTTTATTTTATAATACCGGCACTTGTAGTGCAAAATCAATAACTTACGTTCAACTTCTGCAACCAATCTAGCATCGAAATACGCGGCCGGCCAGATCCACTTCCTATGAAAACTTTCGGTCGCATTACAGTGAAGTTCCCACCTTTGAGCTGCTCTTTCATAAATATGGAACCTTCTCGCTGCTTCAGAGGCCGAAAAATGCAGGTCAATTACAGCCCTAACTACACTTTCTCTCAAGCCAGCATTTGTGTGTGGCACGATGACACACAGCAAAATGAATTATGACAATAAATTAAGTTGAAAATCGTGTGTTGCGCTTTCCACGTTGTTCATTTTTTTCCCTAGTTGTTCATTTTTCCCCTCCTGTCGCATGGCCTCATATGTTCCGATTATAACCTGTATTTTATGTATTTTATAGGAAACTTGTGAACTAATGCGTTAAAACTTTAATTTTAACTGCATACGAGTCCCAACGTTTTTTTATTTGACCGACTGTACATCTGATATTCGACACGCCAAAATAATACATAATATGAAATACCGGTAATTTAGATCAGTAAAATACAAGACGAAACTGACAGCAACATATAACCCAAAAAACTATAAAGTCATTGGTTTTTTATATTTGTTGTAATTTAGATACTCTTGGACTGTATAAAAACAGTGCTCCTGTAAAAAGGTTCTCACTTTGGATTTCAATAAATTATGGTTTTCTATAGATTTTAAGGTTTATGGTTTTCATTCTCCTTCTCTACTGTAAATATTACAGCAGAATCATCATAATTATTCATATACTTCCATATGATAAGCTTTTAATGAGTATTGGGATGTGTTCTACTGAAGTAAATTGCAACACATTTAAATGTTTTACCTCGACTCTGTTATTGTTGATAAATTTGTATTACTGCTCATGTTTTAGGTAATTTTAATGTTTTATACTGTTAAAAAATTTGTATGAAGAGGTTGATTACAGCTACAAGTCAACAAACTGAAAAGGAAATATAATATAAACAATGACACTTATTTATAATAGTGGATAAAACAATCTTTTTACAACACACAACGTTTCACCCTGCCCTCCAGGCCTTTCTCAGGCTACTATGTAGCACAGTCCTTCCCACACTGTTTTATCCACTATTATAAATAAGTGTCATTGTTTATATTATATTTTGTTTTAATAAAAGTATAGTGGAAAGAATAGGACCATAAATTATTTTCAATTGAATATAAACTGAAAAAGGACTCTTTTAAAATGCTTTAAATTAAACATGAATCAAAATATAAACTTTTATATCTTGGGAAACCCATAGTTGAAAATTATGTAAGCATTATCTCTCTGCATGATAAGCAACTGGTATAATACAAAACTTACTATTTCTGCAGAGCTATAGGCTTGGAAGTACTATTCATGGCAATGGACTCCAGTAGTAAAGATTATGTGGTCAGGTCCAGGAGACGTATCGATTTTCATTTCAGAAATTGCAAAGCATATTTTTCATACTATACTATTGTATTACTTTAGAGAGGTCCATCACTTTAAATTTATAAAAAGTCTTAACTGAGTTCTGTGCAAGTCAATTCCACCAGGATTGAGATTAGACCTGATGTAACTATTGCTACAAGATGGAAAGAATAAATTACTACACAAATATTCTGATGTACAAGTAGGTGGTGACTTACATCAATAATATGCTACAATGACAGGGCAGGGGGGCAAAGGGCAAAGATTCTCTTAACCAAATGTACAGGTTAGAATGAAAAGGAACTAAGTCAAAACCTGTAATTTTTGTAACTTTGTAATGTATGGTATACAGCAAGTGAGTGATTTATTTTGATGGAACAGAAGCATCCGGCAGAGAAACCTGACGGTTTTTAAATTAAAATACTGCAAAACTGCATTGTTTGCTTACATTATTTTATTTCAGTATTACAATACATCTCAAAGTATTTTACCTACATCAATTACTTTTTCAAAATTGTGTTCCTACTTCAATCCACAAAGCTAAATAAGCCCATTACATCAAAATTATTATTGTGGTTTCGTGAAAAGTTGGAATCAGCCGAAACTTCGTAGTGTCGTAACTCATTGTCGCCAGTACATTTTGCGCTTGTGCATTCAAGTAAAAAACAATTTCGAAACTTAGTTATGAAACCTACGTGTAAACAAGATTGCATCAGTTTCGCCGCCATTTCAACATTCATCAAAATGAGAATATTCCATATCGGAATGCCATACTGTTGTGGGTGGCAATTGTTTTTTACTTGAATGCGCAAGCGCGAGATGCACTGGCAACGAGTTACAACACTACGCAGTTTCGGCTGATTCCAACTTTTCATGAAACCATAATAATAATTTTGATGTAATGGACTTATTTAGCTTTGTGGATTGAAGTAGGAACACAATTTTCAGAAAGTAATTGATGTAGGTAAAATACTTTGAGATGTATTGTAATTCTAAAATAAAATAATGTATGCAAACGATACAGTTTTGTAGTAATTTCAATTTAAAAACCGTCAGGTTTCTTAAAAACCTTAATACACCACATAGGAACTCAAAACAATAGTTAAGATGTTGTCATAATTCATAATGAAAGTTATCTACATTTCAAGTTCCTGGGTTTTATGTGAACGAACAGTTTGTTGCTGCTGTTCATTCACAACAGAGTATCAGTAGAGGAATGATTTTTTTTATACAGAAACTCACTTTTAAAAACCTGTTATCATAGAGAAACAGAAGGAACTTTATCCCAGTAAGTTCATCTGCCAAAAAATTGCTCATTCGAACCAGCTTGAAACATGTTCTAAGGTAAAAATATCTAATAAATGAAGTTTGTGTGAATTTCTGCACTCAAATTTACTACAGATATCAACACTTTACCGTCCTACTTCCAAATATATATTAATCAATCACTCATTTATGTGAGTCTATGTAATATATTAATCTTTACAGCTTTACGGTATGCATGTTAAATGAAAAACTGACACTATCTATAACTTGGATGCAGATTTATATGCACTAAAAATCGTGGATATATGCATGCAAATATGCTAAAAAAAAATAGGAAAACATGCAGTAAAAGAAGAAAAAAAAAAGCACAATTTAAAGATGGTCCTTTATTCTGTACCAGCAATCTTTATTCATATTTTGAATAATACAAATTTCAATATTTTTCTATAAATTTTCACAGGTAATCTTTTCGTTTGTCAGGGGAAAAAAAAAACTGTATAGTTAGAAAATACACTTTTCTCTGCAATGAATTTAGTGGACAATATTTGAAAGATGGAAGAACTGCACTCATTTGTTTTATTCAGTCTATCAAAACCTAGATGTACAGTATTTCCTTTATGGAAAACACAGCCTGAATGAAACGAATAACCCAGTGGCGACTCTTGGTTTTTTAGTTGTGTAGGATGGTGTGGAGAGAGCTAATTAACCCATTCACTGCTATTGACGTACATATGCGTCGCCGTAAAAAATGCATAAAGGCTGAGATGTAAATTTAATACAATAATGCTTTATCGTAAAATATGAAAATATTTAACCATGTATGAAAACTGTCGTTTGCAGAAATCAGCTATTCCGCTATATAATAGTTGATATCAAACTTGATATTGCTCCAGGAATACTTATATTGAAACATAAACAGCACTGTAAAGTTTAATAATAACTAGGCCTATAATATATACCAAGAAACGAAATAAATAAATAAATATTAATAAAAATATGATCACTCCCCTCTTAGAAAACAAGCTATTGAACGTGAGGAAGGACTGTACTGTAAGACGTCCTCAACTTCCTCCATATGAAACTGGCTTCTCACCGCCTTTTCCCTTCCCCCTTCACTTGCCAGAGCTTTAACAACGGCATGGATACACTGAGGACATCCTCTCAAATACCAACCTGCTCAAAACAGAACCGCTAACTTCCTTCCCGAGTGCTCTACAAAAACGCTGTTTTGTCATTTTATTGTTTTAATTTTGACAATGAATGCTAGTAAACATTTATGTAGATGAATTATGAAGTGTAGGATGATCCTCACATCCTATATGGAATAATCGCCACTGGAATAACCTGAACAAAAGTTAATTAAACAAAGAGCGGTTTGGAAGTGATGATAACGTCAAGGGAGCAGTGCATTCTTGGTTGCAGAAACAAACAAAAAACATGTCTTTCTGAAGGAATAAAAAAGTTGGTGCAACTGTGTGAGATAAGTATTGAAAAGGAGGGTGACATCTTGTTTGTTATCTGTAACTTAAGTAAGTACTTTGCAAAAATTAGTTTGCTGTTACTTTTTTAATCACCTAAGTAATTCAGAAAATTTCAAAACACAACAAACAAAAATTACTGCGTCATAGGAATGGGATTTTATATTATTTGACTATTTTGATTAAAAACATAAAACTACAGATATTTAAATCTAAAACTTTAAAATTCAGATTACTAATAGAAAGGAACCTTGATATTACCATTATCATATAATTCTTACTATGTACAGATACTAAATCTCAATGAAATATTCAAAGTGTCATTCTTATTATAGTATTAAAAGCATCCCACATTAGAAACAAAAATCCCTTTAGGCAAGCCTACAGGCTGAGGTAGAATTCAAAGTGCTTTTGGTTTAATTTACTGTCGCTGCATAGCACTCTTCTTCTTTAGCCTTGGCATGACAAACCCGCAGTAATAAGAACTGAATTTGGTAAAGAGGAAGAGCCTACAATCATTTGTTTTGGCAACAAGAATAGGATATAATATTCTGGGAGGCCGTGCGCAAGATCAGCAATGAATAAAATTAGCAAATTCTTTTAAGTGTTATTATTTTCAAACATTAAAATCTCGCGTCATATGAGAGCTATCAAGAAACTAATTATTGATTTGTAGAGTACTCATCAAGAGCTTTTCAATGATACCCCAAAAGACGTGGTTTCAAAAATTTCGAATTTCCATCCCCCCCGCCCCCACCCCGACTCGTACCCCCAAAACACCTGAATCGTTGGTGTCACTGTGAACTCCATAGGGAGTACTCTAATTTATTCAAATAAAGTTTCCCTCTATACTTCATAGGGGCCGAGATATAAATGTTTTAAAATTTCAACCCCCTCCCCCGACCACCCCCTTGGGCCAATTTTGCTCATTAACGAACTTGTCCGAACTATTGGGCCTAGAAATAACATAATAAAATTTGGTTCAAATATCTTCAAAATTACGGCCGCTATCGTGTAAAGATATATATATATATATATATATATATATATATACAGTAGAGCCTCGGCAATTCGAGCCCCGGTATTTCGAGGTTCCGTGTAATTCGAGCTGGTCTTAAGAAAATTAAAATTTTCCATAAAACTAGAGTAAAATCCCGTTTTTATACGGTGTCCGCAAGTAAGTTTTACGCACTTCCGAATGTGTTACATTTTGAGCTTTCTTTCAATTTTTCCATGTACAAAAATGCAGGTAAAACTGTCCCGCTTAGGGTTTTTGTTCATAATACACAGAAATAACCTTGGCTTCAGACTGCTAACGCATTTCTATTACAGATTGACAGAAACCGTTAGGTTCGATCTTTCTTTGTCGGGACCTCGTGTCAATCAATTGTACAGTGCATATTTCCCCATCCTTTCAGAAAAGAATACTGTATTGTTACAGTAATCCCTACAATGAAAATTAAAAGTGTTTTCCTAGTAGCGCCGCTTTCCCGTTCCACTCCATTAAGGGTCAGACAATGACTTAATCCTTAAAGGATGCCGATGTAGCAAATTGGAAATGTTTGACAATATATACATACAGGCGTAACACAGGTATGTAGGCAGACAATATTGTTTATTTATTTATTATTTAAACCGTTATTGTGCTCATTAAACATTTATTTGCGATTTACCCATTGATTTAGTGAAATTTCCGTATAATCCGAGTTTTTTGTAATTCGAGGTAGCCTCAGCCCCAATTAGCTCGAATTATCGGGGTTCTACTGTATAGGGTTACTGTACCAGTAGTTGACCATTTAAGGCATTTTATTTCTTTGATAAAGACTATAATACACAACACTGCAAGAACTGAATAAGTAATTTATGTAAAAGAAAGTTTGAAAGCTGCTTTACAAAATGCATATAAAAGTTTTCAATATTAAACAATTGGTGTACTACTTATCTCAGTTCAAAAATAATTTGTTGTGATGTACCTGTAGTTGACCACTACTACCCAGTTCTTGACCACCGCTTGCACCAGTAGTTGACCACAATTTATATTAATGAATTTTGTTGGAAAATATATGAAACTGATATGTTTGCAGGTTGCAGAATACGTGTTGCATTTGGCAATAAAGCAGACTGCATAATGTCATTCTCAGAACAAAATTTAGACACATTGTATGTAACATGTGCCTTACAACCATTCGCTAATAGAAGGATCGGAAACATAATTTGCTAACTCTCCACCCATGAAATCAACACATTTGCAATATAGGCAATTCATAATAAATAGCACCTGTTATCTACCCATTTTTTGATCTACCAATTCCTTAGAAATTTAAGGGCCTTCATGTCCTGAATAGGAAACTTCCCCCCCTTCCTTTTTCCACTTTTGGGGCAAGTTTGAAAGCCTAACTCGTTCACATTAAACATTCTTGAAGGATCTTTCAAAATATCCAGTACATTCTCTTCTTTTACATAAGCATGCAATTCATTGAACCAGTTTCTATTTCTTCCACATCTGCTCAAGCTGTATGAATACCTTCTAAATATCTTTCTGAGATTATTGGACACCACATCATGAACGATTCGAACCATTCTATCTGGTTTGTTGTTTTTAAAAGGAATTTTTCTATTTGCATTTATCTTTAAAATCTTGTTTTACAGTTTCAAACATTGTGTGCCTTTTTATTTCCAGGCACTTCTTTTGCACAAGGAAATATCCCAAGAAACAAGTAAATTTTCCTAAATTTTTAATAGAACAGTACATTTTAGTTTAATTAGGAATGACAAATTTGGTATGCCATATTTCCTTGCAGTTTATCTTATGTTGGACCATAAATATCACTTGTAAGGTGCTGGTCAACTACTAGAGTAAGGGATTCCATTTGTTGACCGCTAGTGGTCAACTACTAGATACCCGGCCATTTTGGTGTTTCAGTAGTTGTCCAGCCTTTTCTTGCCCTAACAATCAAAAACTGGTTGTTAGCAATACGTCATTAGCATTAAGCAATGTGCATTTTAATCATATGAATTACAAAAGAAATGAATATGTCATTAATCAGTATGGCTGTACAAGAATAATAGAAAAATGCGCAGCTTACCTTCTCTATTAATATCTGAAGCAAGCCACGTTGCACCACCAGAAAACAATGCTAAAGAATGGCAACCATTCAGTAGATTCAGTACCTGATAATTGTGTTTGGTGAGGCAATCCCTACTCTTTCAAATGACATATAATTTTATACTCTTTGGTTTAGCACAACAAAACCACTGCCTTTATATGCTGATTTGGTCAACTATAGGTGCATGGTCAACTACCGGTACAGTAACCCTATATATATATAAATATCACAAATTTTTTTTTTGAAAGGGCGGTGGTTTCGTACTTAGGGAAGCATGAAACGTAAAGATATGAAAGAATTTTTCGAAAATCATGACATGGTATCCATTGCAATAGGTAGACTCCAAAAGTAGGAAGTGTGTTTGTAGTTTATACAACCTCTGATGAAATCTTTACGAAACAACTGAAGTTATCGTCCCAGTGTTCGATTTTTCAAGCAGAGTTAATAGCTATAAGAGAAGCTATTAAGTGGTGTAACAACAAAGGTAATAACATATGCATACACAGTGATTCTAAATCAGCAATATGTGCCATAGATGACAAACACAATGTACACCCGATCGCTCATGAAATCCGCAGATTTTTAAGAGAGTTTCCTGGTCACATATGCATATCTTGGGTTCGTGGACATTCTGGGGATGAAGGGAATGAGAGAGCGGATGAATTAGCCAAACTGGCTGCAGATTCAAACCTTATTCCTTGTTACACCCTCTGCCCTATCTCGCATATAAAAAATGTAGTAAAGGCCCACATCATTGAAGAATGGAACGCCCAGTGGCAGAACAGCGAGAACGGAGCTGTAACAAGAAATTTATTTTTCCCATCTGTGCACGACAGATTGAAATGTAAACAACTGGTACCAAGTTATGTTACGACACAGTTTTGTACAGGACATGGGAAATTCCAACAGTATCTTCACCGATTCCACATAGGTAACAATGCTGTCTGTAGATGTGGAGAAAGTGAACAATCAGTTAACCACATATTATTCTCCTGTCCGATCCACACATTAGAAAGATTTGCACTCATCTCTTACCTGAACCAACTGAACATTCAGTACACTATCCCCCTTCATAACATACTCTTTAATAAAGCAGGATACAAATTTTTCACATCTTTTGTTAATAGTATATATTCAAAAATATGACTTACATTCACTGCTTTCACTTTTATATTATTGTTATGCTTGTTATCTCCCACCCTATTTTCTTTCACATCACTTCTGTTTTAATGTATAGACTAATAATTTATGTTAATCATTATTATTGAATTTCTTTGAAGACAGTGCTCAGATTAAGACTGTATACGTATATTGTAAACCTGTAAGTGTAGCATATCTCTAACCCTAATATACCTTCGGGTGAAATAGGGTTTATTTCAATTTGGATATTCAATAAATAAACATTAAACCCTTTAATAAACAGTATCTTGGTGGAACTTTTTAACAGTGAAGCACTATACTATGTTTTCAAAAACATGTGTTAAGGTCAACCAATTTGTTTTTGAAAACATATTAAACCCTTTGTTGAGATCGTACTTGTTTACCAGTTCTTTATTGCAGTAGTGTATTTTGTTTCATATCAAATTATAATGCAGAAACGCTCAAGAAAAAAATCCATTGTGTGTTACTAAAGTTAATAAATAATTAACAATTAATTCATTAATGAGTTTCAATGTCTGGGCACACCCCATAGCAATGCCTATGGAGGTGAGCAAATGTTTGAAGAATAATTAAAATGACAGAGGGCGCTTAGTTCACAAAGCCCATACAAACTGTATTTAAAATATCAAGAAATACTATGAAACCCTATTAGTTAAATTAAATGAGGGAACTTCATCAACCAATCATAGACGTGTATGGAATACATTTGTTCTTACAATACTTGCGACCGTGTTCTGTTCACGAATACCTTTTAATAATGTTTTCTCTGCCTAAAACTATATTAAAATAATTATGTTTGTTATATATTTCACTAATAAATTTATTTGATTAATTATTCGTTCAATTTTATTGATAAAAAATAGTCATTATAAATATAACTTGTGACGTATATTTATCATTTTGTTGTGTTTGCTGTCGAGACACTTGGTACTTGGTGTGCAGAAGCCAAGGAGTTAACTTCAGAGATAGGAAGAAGACTTGCTACTGCAATAGGGGATCCTAGGGCAGGCGAATATTTGAGGCAAGGTATCAGCATTGCCATACAAAGGGGGGATGCCACTAGTATCATGGGAACCTTTCCTCCATCTTCAGCCCTTGAGGAAATGTATTTCTTTTAATTATTGTTATTGTAGTTCATATTTCATTGTATTTTTTTTGGGAATTATTAAGTCATTGTAAGGCAAGATGGGCATTCTTCTCTCTTGGTGTTGGAAAACTAAATTAATTTTTTTTCTTCAACATATAACTAACTTGTACCTAAATAAGATAAGATATAAATAAGATATAACAGCTCATACCATCATTACATCTTATAATATAGGTTAGCAAAAAAGTTACAGGAACTTTTCTAGTAATTTACCAAAAGACAAAGAACTATTATTTTAAGTTTACCTGGAATCAAAGAAATTCTGAACACCAACACTATTTCACTCTGCTATTATCTAATTTACATATGGCTTTGAAACTATGCAGACGAATTCCTGGGCTTGTAAATTCACCACATACAGAAGATGCTTTCATTAAGAGTAACTCCCCACTGGCTTGCTGCTATTACTCACTGCTCTGGCATGTTGCCATATGTTCTTTATCAAAGTGCTGCCCCAGGGATGTACAAAGTCCACTCATCCAAACTTAGCTTGTCAACACACTCCTATGAAAGTTCTTGTTAGAAGAGTGTTTCTAATATTATAACCTAATGCTTATACATGAGTCAGACAGTGTCATCTACAGCAAACATTACCATAATGAAACAAATAAATTAAGAAACTTTCAAGTCTCAAGTAAAGATTTGTTTACTTCTCTGTTAGTCAAACCACAGGGCTACAAGTCATAAAATGTCAATGACCTTACACAGCTTTGCATGCCAAACAATCTTGGGTGAAAGGGGAAATCACCCAATCCATCAATCAATCAATCAATCAATCAATCAATCAATCAATCAATCAATCAATCAATCAATCAATCAATCAATCAATCAATCAATCAATCAATCAATCAATCAATCAATCAATCAATCTGTAACTTAAATATATTCCAGAGCAGAATGATTATTTGTTATGCTATTTAACCAGAGTTCGTTGCTGCTACAGTAAACTCTTCTTTAACAAAACTAAGGGGGATGAATTTTTTACCTTATAATGGGGTTTGCCTCAAATAAGAATGCACTGAAAAAATACAGAAAAATTTATGTAATTTACACTATCTGACAGTATCTTATTTTGTATTAAAACACAAATTAACAAGTGTTCTTCAACACAAATGACATTAGAAAATTTAAGAAATTGAAAGCACAAGTTGATCAAGACCAGTGATTATATCATTACACCAAGAGTCTCTCCGACATCAATAAAAGTTACCTATTCTAGATAACAATCAACATTAAAATCCTCTCCAGTGTAGATTTTTTTTTTTTTCGCAGACCCATGCATGAGTATTTAAACGCTTATTCTTGAGATTATTGGCAATTATTTTAGCATTCCTACATTTGTATTATTACTTTCTTGTCTCTAAAATTTAGTCATAATTTAAATATTTGTGATTATCTCTTTTCCCACGGCTATTAAAGGAGCAGTCAACAAAAAAATTAAGTTGGCTTTAACCAAACTTTTTTTTCAGTCTAAGCTGAATAAGATTTATCCTATATCAATGTGAGGCTTGTTTCTCAAGTTCTTAATTCTGGGCAAGTGTGCATGATATCTCCCTGTATCCCAAACAAGTATGCAGAGGCCCATCATCTATATCAGAACAATAATCATATTAACTTCCAGGACACCAGGATTCTTGAAAAGCAGAATACATATTGGGGTTGAGGCTCTGGAAATAAAACTACAAAGCAATAATTTCAACAGTAACAGCAGTCTGGAATTAAAACAGGCCTGGAATCCAAGAGTAAGTATGCTCCAACAAAATCAGTTCAAATCAGAAGCAATATGTTCAAACTAGGCCTCTAATTCTATCAATAACAGCTTTGCACTTCACACATCTGTTTCTCAGCTCCTTATTGACTGTCATCTACCTAGTTACATGAGGTAATGACAATCTAGCAAACTGCTTTGTAACATGGGGTGGGGGTAGAACTATGTCAACATCCACCTCTACATGTTGGTACCATTTTAAAATATTATCCTTATTTTTTTGTATACAGTAGTTTCTTTAGTTTTTCTGAAGGTCATAAGGATACGGGGGCCAGAGTTGGCAAGGGCAATTGAGACAAAGGGTGCAGGGGGACACATCAAATTTGTGGATCATACAACTAAATTAACTTAAAATTAATTTTTTGATCTGATTAGTTACAAATTAACGCATACTTAAAGCTTATCACTACGTTAAAGAAACTAAATTAATTTTAAGATGGAAAAAAACTTAATATTGCCATAATTAAACAAATCTGAAGTGAAAGTAACATAACTTCCTCTGCCCAAATAAAAGTTAGAAGTATTCACATATCCTTGTACAGAATCGCAAGACACAATTTTATGCTAATTATGCTATAAATATCTTATAGCCCTTTCTTTGAATGTTGCGACTAAAAACGCAGGCTAAGGACAAACAAAAAAATAAGAAGAAAAAACAAGTGACTGCAAACGTGTATTGAACTTTCCGTCGTAAAGAATAATTTCCAGAATTTATCGAATATTCCCCTCAAGATATTTCTTTACTGTAAGCATGGCCAACAATACATCTTTCTCACTTCATGTAATGTGCTTATATAGAATAAGAGGCAGTGAATGTCCGCGTATTGAGTTGTTCACCAGGCAAGACAAGAGTTTCTATAAACAACCTTACAACCACCCTTCAGAGAATATTTTTTTTAAGAAAAGTTTTAAATAACAGTTTTAGCTCTTGGTGTAAGCACTCCATGAACAAAATTTAAAGGAAATCGTTAGAGCCGTTTTTGAGAAAATCGCAAAAAACAAAATTTTATTCAAATAAAGTCCCTTTAAATATAAGAGGTTGTCACTAATCTTCGTGTCACAGCCTCAGAAGGTACCTAACCCAAATACAAAATTTTGTTTTCATACAATTTTCCGTTACAAGAGGTCATATTGCAAAGAGCGAGTATTCACTGTGGGTGGCTTATAACTACCCTTCAGAGAATTTGTTCGAAAAAATGTTTCAAATAAAAGTTTTAGCTCTTGGTTTAAGCAACCCATGTGCAAAATTTAAAGAAAATCGTTAGAGCCGTTTTCGAGAAAATTTCAAAAAGCGAAAATTTCTTCATGTAAAGTCCCCTTAAAAATAAGAGAAACTTGTCGCCAATCTTGGGCACACATCTTCAGAAGGTACTTGACTCAAATACGAAATTTTGTTTTCACACAATTTTCAGTTTCGGAGCTAGTGTGTTCACAGACAGACAGACACAGACACACAGACATGTTTCCAAAAATAGTATTTTTGGATTCAGGGGGCCTTGAAACGTGTATATATGCTAAACTCTCAACTTCGAATTTTGGGGTCGAAAACAATACTTCCTCTACCTATAGTACCTATAGTACGGGCAGAGGAAGTAAAAATATATTACAGTATTTATCGATGTAATTGGTGGATTTACGTTTACTTTCACAGTCTAAGGTATCAAGAATGGTAGAACCTACAAACCTATAAACCTTAAAATTGAAACCTTCTGCACTATGTCCCGAGTGTCTGAAATAAACAATCTTATTCACCACTCAACAACAGCTCATACCAAGCCAAGCTATTAGTTGGGAGAAATGTCAGACACAGTTAGAAACAAATATATGGCCTGCACCATCTCGATCCCAGTACTTCTGAAGTTGAGATCCACAGAACTTAGGAAAGGAACAAAAATCTAATTAAACACACTGTATTCAGAAAATGCCTATGCACAATCTATTAAGAGACAATCTTGTTTGATATTTTAACACTGAGGATACTAAAGAGACAATCTCGTTTGATAATTTAACACTTAAAATATTTTTCTTTCATATTTAACCCTCTTTGAACTAAGTAACACTAAATTTCAGGCATAAATAATGACTAAACCTAAAGTTTTCCCTACCCAATTAATTACTCCAGACAAATCATTCTGGACTGGCAAAGAACAATACAAATATTTAACATGTCCCGAATCCTAACCAGTTTAAGACAAATTAATTATCTTCTCAAATAAACAACAAAATTACACAAATTTTGGGACTTACCTTAGCCATTCCATCATGAAACTGAAATTATTAATAAAGGAAACAGATATTTAATTTGATGCCAATGATCTGGAAGTTCAAAGAATGCCTAAGTCCTGGAAGTTCAAAGAATGCCTAAGTCCGGATGACCCAAGAAAACTCATGCAGATTCTCTGCTTCCATTCTGAGGGACAACATGTCGACTCCCATCCGTAGAAGTAACAAGTTGAACTGAAGTCTTGTAACATTTGTACTTTGTACTGAACTAAAAGACCTCCATATTCCGCGAGCAATACAATATCTATTGTGGACCTATTGTTCTCAACCCAGAAATTATTTTTCCCTTTATGATGTGGAATTGTTAAACAACTAGCCAAATCATTCTTGACCTAATCATAACAATACTTTCACAGGATTCCACATTCAATCAAGACTTTATCGATAGATTCACGACTGCGCAGCAGGAGCAATTATCTGATTAAACTCGTCAACTCTAGTTGGATTTATTAAGACTATTCCATGAATAAACATGTAACAGATTATACAAATAATAATTACTTTTATGCTTTGTTGTATAAAAACAAAACTAACAGCTCCGAGATCACAGCATACTATGAATCAACCATTCATGAATCGATTCGAGTTACCATGTCCTTGTTGTGACCAGTGCTACAATTCGAGTTACCATGTCCATGCTGTGACCAATGCTACCAATTGTTCATATAAGGCATAGTTAACATCACTCAGGTAAGCTAACAGCAGAACAGAATAAAAGCACACGAACAGGCTTTTCTATTATTTATTTTCCAAACAAGTTATATTGTATAAAATAATCTGTTTTCGTGCTATTTAATGGCCGCATATGACATATTAATTACTGCACACTGATGCTTTCTTGTCTAGTAACGAGCAGATGGTTTTACCCAATAAAATGCCACCCTGGCGATTCCTACAAGAATATAGTAAGATAAACAGCCATGATTGGTCTATATCCGAGGAATTGCTAAACATCATTGGTCAATATCAAACACGGTATGAGTAGAATAGTCAAATTAAATTCAACCAAAAATAATTATTAACCGAAACACAATTATTCTACCTTCCTTAACATCATTACATTAATCTGATCCCTAAATAAAATGAAAATGAGGAATAAAACCAGAAAATTATACTTTCTCCAAATTTCAGATTTGACTTGAATTTCTTTAGTTTTGATTCTAAAAATTATTTTATCACATTTTCAATAAGATCAAACATTCTACAATTATTATTATCATTTCAAACTCACAATTGAGTATTCCCATAGCACAACTATTCTGCACTGCAGCCTGAATATGGGCAACTATATTAAACGAGATGTTTGGTGTGAGTGATAGATATGAAAACGGAAAATTCCTCTGAAAAGGAAAAGTTCATTTACCCATTAGTAATTTTCTTATGAGAATAAACGAAAAGACCATGCAGATTATTACATTAGTCCGAAAGGGCGTGGGTTGGGAAGCGCATCTAACAGCAGTTCTTCAAAACAAGGAGATGCAACCCACACCAAGACCAGTAAATGATATTGCACGAGACCCAGCGCTGTTCACAGAAGCAGAGATAATATCGGCTATTAAGGCGACGAAGAACAACAAGGCATGTGGTCCGGACTTGATACACAACGAACACCTGAAAGACTTCACCGGAAAATTAGGAAAATGCATAACTGCACTATTCAACGCATACCTGATACAGGGTACCGTGCCGGAATCATGGAGAAAGGCAACAGTTAAAATATTGTACAAAGGGAAGGGAGACAGCTGGGACTCAAACTCGTATAGAGGAATTGCCTTAGAGTCAGCTATAATGAAATTACTGAACAGACTAGTATGTGACCACATAACGAAGGCAGTAAAATTGCAAATACCAGAGGAGCAATTTGGATTCCGTAAGGGCAGATCGGCAACGCAGGCAATCGATAGCCTACAAAAAGACTTAGAGGAAGCTCTGAAGACCCCAGGAGGTAAACTATATGCTGCTCCTGGATTACGCAAAGACCTTTGACAACTTAAAAAGACAGATACTAATAGACAAACTGGAAGACACCTTAGGAGACAACAACCACGAACTGAAACTCATCAGGAACTTGCTGAGCAGCAACCTCATTGAGATATCAGACAACATCACTAAATCTAAAGAAATACAACAGATGAATGGGGTCTTGCAAGGGGATCCCCTCAGTCCGATATTGTTCACAATGGCCACAGCTGACGTTACAACAAGTATTCCAGATAATGTAAACATCTACCTTTATGCAGACAATATGGCATTGACATCCACAAGCCATGAAGAGCTACAGAGAGCTTTCGACAGCATAGCAGACTGGGCAGAAAGAAACGACCTAAAGCTCAACGAGACGAAGACGGTCACAATGACATTCAGAAAGGAAGAAAAGAGGCACACTTGGTTTACAACGGAAAAAACCTGACATCAGTGAAGCAGTTCAAATACCTAGGAGTAACGCTGCAGATGACAGGGACAACATTCACAACGCATGGTAAGGATAGAGTGAACGCCTTACTGAGAGCAACGAGCGACATAAAGCACCACCAGGAGATGTCACTGCAGACAGCATTGAAACTGTTCCAGTTGAAAATAGTACCGGTAGCAACATAAGGACTAGAGAATATATGGCATCATCTAAGTTACAAGAATCTGGCAGACATAGAAAAAATTAAGGCCACATACCTGAAACGAGTCCTAGGCCTATCCAAGTTCACCCTCTCATGACTCACATATGTGATGACAGGAGAGTTGCTGCTTGTAGAGGACCTGAGACTGCAGCTTCTTCTGCAGTCCACCCCCAGCTATGAGAGACTGTTACGGGACATGCAAGAGAAGCAGAAAGAAATATGGGATGACTTCTACTGCACGGACGTGATGATATACAAAGACTGGACGAAACCCCTATACAACCTACAGTGACCAGATTCGTGACGCACGGCTTCCATTTCAAAGTGTGCAAAATCAGGAAATACCACCAACCAGGAAATGCGTGTGAGTGTTCATGGTGCGGAAAAAAGTGTGACAGGTACCATGCAAAGTGGTATGAGAAGAGGCAGTTATCACTGACTCAACCGAGTACTGAACAATAGAGCTATATACCAATGCATATTTTGTGCTTTACATTCATTATTATTATTACATTACACATTTTCATGATCAAAAATAGCATTCCTGACAAGTTTTAAAAAGTGATACTGTCCTATTGTCTTCTACTTCTAAAATTGGACAAAATATAATTGCAATTCACAATAAAATAAATTAAGAATGACCTTAATGTTACAAAAAAGTGAAGAATGAACGAAAAATACTTACAATATTGAATACAGTATGAAGGCTATTATCATCCTTCAATCCTCTCATTTTACCTCCATGTGTTAATAACTCTGATACCTGAAAGTAAAATAAAGTTAATAAAAAATTACTTTTCTCTACATTTATACAGGAATGCATTATGTGCATTACCCCAGTACAGTGTGTCAAGGATTCCAACATATTTTTTTTAAATACAATTAAAACTAAACATAAATTTCCATCTCACAGTTTGATGTCAGTTGCTGTTTGGGTCATTACATGTAAAATGGGGTGAAGGTGACCAATTCTGAACTTCGTACTACTGTTATTCTTAGAATTCCCCCCCCCCCCCCCCAAAAAAGCATACTTATAAAGAAGAAAAGATTTTGATCTCAATAACTTGGTTTTTGTACTAGAATTAATTGTTCGTTACTGCGACCTGGTATGGTCAAGTGATTAGCCACCACGAGGACCTGTGGCAATATTCTGGTGTCGTTATGTAATTAAAAGAGGGAAAAGAACTATTCTGTAAGTGTTTAGAGTACGCAAAGTAATGTATCCCATGTGTATTAGGGAAAAAGAGAGAAAGATAAAATATGGTATACAGTATTCCACCACTAGGACCAGTGGCGGTATTCTAGTATCCGTATGGAATTAACGAGGCATCATTGATCAAATGGTTATGTTCCTTCTAAGAAATTACTGTATCCCATGTGTAGTTAGCGCTGCACTTTCTGGTAAGATGTGGCATCTTTTACACATTTTCTGTACTATTTATCACTATAAATTCCAATAGTATATTTCAATGTCATCTCTTGATGTATGCACACGAAACGCAAAGTTTCAATGGTTGCTATGGTGTTCGACCACCAACTGAATTGCTCCAAACATTAACACAAGATTTACTCACAATGACTTCACATGTGAGTGAATGTAGTTTGAAGGACATTGCATAAGACACTGTAGATACATTAGAATTGATAGTAAGAAGGTATGGATATATGACGGTAGTCAAAAAACTTCCTAGGAAATCACCAACGGCCCCATCCAAAACTGGAAGGTGATCTACAGTATGCAATTAGACATGCTGAAATGATACTGTAAAAACAGTATACAGTAAAACCCCGATTTAACGTTTTCCTGCATTTTACGTTAAATTTTGAAAACCCCAAACATTACCACATATAAATGAATGAATAAGAAATTCGATTTAACGTTATTCCTTGTACTGCAAAACCCGCTTTTAACGTAAACAATTTTTGGCTATCAAGTATTCTTTCCCTTGGAAATGTCAGAAAAATGCTAAAATGTAATCTTTGATATATCACGCTTTACAGAGATCTGGCAACGTGGGTAAGCCTCCCTCTCGCCTTTGTGCTATTTGCCGATTTCTGTAGCGTCAGGCTGAACGCATGGTGCATGACCTTGGTAGCTTACTCTCGTGGCCCGCACAGAACATGTGGCCCGTTTGCTTTTGTGCTTCCCGCGTGTATTGTGTAAGCAAGCGTACATCTTATCGTGGTTTACGAAGCTTATTTTATACATCACTGTTAATTTTTAAGCTTGAGTGATGGCTACAAAGAGGAAAACACTGTCTCTCAGTGACAAAGTGCGTATCATACGCGAAGTTGAAAAAAATCCAACGGTTAAAGTGTCCGAAATGGCGAGGCGGTTAGGCATGGCTACATCAACCTTGGCAGGAATTTTGAAAAACAAGACCAGCATTTTAGACGAGGAAGGAAAGTGTGGCTCAACATCTAAGAAGAGGAAAAACATTAAGCACTCACCGCATGAAGAGTTGGAAGAAGTATTGATGGAGTGGTTCAATGGTGCACGTGCACAAGGACTCCCAATAGATGGATCGTACATCAAAGAAAAAGCATCCCTTGTTGCGGCAAAACTTGGCATAGAAGACTTCAAAGCTTCGAATGGATGGCTGGATCGATTTAAGAAGAGGCATGGCGTTACTTGCAGGGCAGTGTGTGGAGAGAGTGCTGGTGTTAATGATGACACTGTGCAGCACTGGAAGACAAACACTCTACCATCCCTACTGGAAGGCTATGACCCGCGAGATATTTATAATGTTGATGAAACTGGACTCTTTTACCACCTAATGCCTGCTAGAACTCTAAGCCTAAAAGGTGAAGCATGTCATGGTGGCAAACTAAGTAAAGAACGCATCACAGTGGTCCTTTGTGCAAACTCTGATGGCACCCATAAATTGCAGCCAGTTGTCATTGGCAAGTATGCCAAACCAAGGTGCTTCAAAAGGGTTGTAACGCTGCCATGCAAGTATTACAACAACAACAAGAACGCATGGATGACCACAGTACTCTTCACCAAGTTTTTACAGTCTTTCGATGCACAAATGGGTGCAATGAACAGAAAAGTAATTCTGTTCATGGATATGTGCCCTGCTCATCCATTAGACCAGTCACATCTGAGAAATGTGAAAGTACACTTCTTTCCTCCTAACTGCACCAGCAAGTTACAGCCCCTGGACTTGGGAATTATTCACAGTTTCAAGGCCAAGTATCGTAAAACACTAGTCAGGAAAGCTGTAGCATACATAGACAGGGGAGACAAGCTGAAGCTGAACATATTGCAAGCTATGCACATGCTGACAGCAGCTTGGAATTCTGTATCGACAGATACAATTGTGAACTGCTTCAATAAGGCTGGCTTTGGAGACAGAAGAGCAGATGAAGTAGACGTTGGAATAGGGTTGCTGGGTAAACCCAAACCTGGTGTCCACGTGATGTCGTGATGTGAAGTCCTGGGATGATGCTCAATCCAGCGACGTCGAACTCACCTTTTTATTGTATTGCCCGGCTAGAACTCCTCTTTCAGGAACAACGCATTACAGGATTGCAGCTATTAATTAAAAGTCTCAAAGTTGGGTAAGAGCTGATATTTATTATTATGCTTTGTTGCTTCTTATGTCCAGTACAATGTATTACAATGAAATTCTCAACTAGTAATCTACTACTGTGAAATAATGAGTTTAATAAATGCTCGGTTTCTTGGACGGTCAGCTACTTTACTCAGATACTACTGATATATATTGAATAATTAACTCTTCCTGATTTTACTCTGAATGAACTAGCCAGTCACTCTCGACCTGGACTTAGTAAATTTATGAGACAACTACAATCAAAGCTGGCCCTCTTGGCCCCCAAGATTTTCAGCCCTACTAGTGAGGAGTCCCTAGCACTTCTGTCTCTCCTCAATTTTTCTCCTCCCAAGAAACCTTGCATTGTCGTCAGAGACATAAATTAGTCCCTAACCCTTATTGGCTATTGACTTTAAGTATTATTCCGCAAAGGAACTCTTTGCAGAGTCTGATTGGTTATCAGGCCCACGATACCACGGGAGTCCTGACAGAGTGAGTTCCTGGAACTCAGACCCTCTTATTGTTCACTTGGTACGAGAGCGGAGCTGGTTTATCCCCTTCAAACAATAAAATCAATCCTTATCTGATTTTCTTTTGTATAAGTTAACTTTTGAATATAATACTAATACACGGAATTAGCTCCAGTGATTGACAACCTCCCTTTGTTCACTCTGACTATGTTATTGTTACAGTTATTCGTACTTACTTTATTCTGAAATATAATTGCTCTCTCTTATTGCCGTGAATATTACTCCTAGTTCTTAAGCTTTTATTACTTGTGATTTTATACTTAATTCTCCCACTGCTTAATCACCTTCCATAAAATATAATTTAAATTCAAAATGTTTTCATTAATTCATATCAAAGTAATATGATATACTACCGAAGGAGTATTTGCCGCAACGTGCAGGAAAATGCTGATGAAGAGGACTGGCAATTGATCTGTGAGGATGATCCAGTTGACTTCGAACAGTATGTGACTTGTGATGACAATGTTGTCACTACTGAAGTTCAGGATGTGGAGGAAATCTGTTCCAGCAAGGTGCAGGGAGATGAGGAGGAGGAGGAGGAAGAGGAAGATGATGCTAATGAAACTTCAAAGCAAACCCCAACGTTTGGAGATGCTGTGGCAAGTTTTGAAGTGGTGAGGAACTATCTTCTGTCTTTCGAGGTGGATGCAGCTACTGTTCAACAACACATAAATGAAGTAGAGAGGGACATCTTGAATGTCCAACAGCAGCGTCCAAAAAAACAGACAACTCTTCTAGATTTTTTCAGAAAATAGAAAGTTATGTTTGCTATTAGATATTCTTTTTAAGCTAAGGGGAAAAAACATAATTCCAAGATTGCCTGTTGGGCCTAGGCCACCCTAAAACGGCTCTTTTCAGAGCCAACAGGGACCTAATGGGGAAGTGACGTGACTAATATAACCTCTCCTTCCCAAATCAACCTCTACTGTCACGTGGCGGGTCCTGAGTAACGCTAAAGAGGCTCTGGTGATTGTAATTCAATTGCATTGAATACAATGACAGTAGTGCATCCTGAGCAACGCTAAATAGGCTCTGGTGATTGTATTTCAATTGCATTGAATACAATGACAGTAGTGCAGTATAACATGCAGCACAACAGTGAGCTGCATTACTGGCGTTGAGCAGCAGCTGGCCGGCCTTCAACAGCTTGCTAGATGAAAGGTTGCTGGCAGACAGGTGGCTAGGGGAAGTTAGGGGAAGCGGACATGGTCATAGCAATGCACAGCTGTGAGTGGAAGGGGATCCTGAACATGGCAAGTATTTGGTTGTCACCTTTAATGCCATTAAATTAAGTTTTTTACATTAGTTCTTCTTTGATTTCTTAAAAATAGCAAAACCCCTATTTAGTGTAAACCCCCATTTAAGGTAAAAAATTTTGTACCCCCAGAAAAACGTTAAATGGGGGTTCTACTGTAATTGCTAGTATGATGTAATGTGTGGATCAGATGAGCTCCTTGAGCTGTCGTTTGATTTTGTGCAGGTCACCTCGGACGCTCTCGGGCAGCTCACTTAGAAGTTTACTCAGTGTTGTCATGATTGTATACTGTGGTGCTGAAGGAGGACGCATTTGTGACTGCCTCTTGGCCTGTGGGATTCGATGAAGTGGTGGAGGCCTCGGCACATCACTGACCGAAGGTATGTCCTCCTCCTGGACTGTCGCCTTTTTTGCAAAGATCAAAGAAGTCTGTTCTACCACCCTCCCATGAGGGTGTATCAGGAGTTTTTTATGTTGTACTTTACTTTCTCGAGACATCTCGGGACCCTTACGTTTTGGGGGCGACCCCTGGGGCACACTGGTAGATGGGCAGACCTTTTGGCTCTGCCCTGCGTAGCGAGTAAAGGAGGTTGGAATATACTACTAGAGTCCAATGGCGGGAACTTGGAGAGTGTTAGAATTATCTGTGATTAGTCGTGCCACCTGTGCATAAGACGTACGTCCCATCACAATTTGTTTCGCTTCATACCTAGATATAGGAAAAGTCTGGAGTCTGTCGGCAATTTGCTGCTCCAATTTATATGCCGGGCATTGCAGCATGTCTGTAGTCTTGTGTGCAGACTTGCAACTAATACAACACAGTGTAAAAATCTGACAGGAAGAAGTATCATGTTCTTGTGCACATTGCATACAGCGTGTGGCCCCTCGACAATATTTCTCCTTGTGATTAAGCTTGCCGCATTTCTGACAGATGACAATACGCTCTTTGTATGGTTCTACCTTACATTGTAGATGGTACAACACGATCGACCGTGGGAGTACTTGACTCCGAAAAGTCAGCTTCACCGTTTGTGTAGGGACATATGATGTTCTTTTCCATGTCGTCTCTTACCCTCTTATTAAATCTATACACATTATGAATTTGATAACCTTCTGGGATATAAGAATCCTGTTTAATTTCTTCTGCGGAAAGACTAGTATCAACCCCTTTGATAATGCCAGAGGTGAAAATGTTATATGCAGGGATAAATGACTTAGTTCCATGGATTTTGTCAAAATCCGACGTCAAAAAGGTATTTGCCGTGGAAAAAGTTTTGAAGTGTACATCTATCTAATCGTTATTGACTTTTTTAATATAGAGTACTTCATAGTTGGCCTGGAATAACCATTTCCCAACCTTCATGGGATGCATTCTCATGTTCTGAGAGTCTTGTTTGATAGTTACAAAATATGGCCCTGTATCGGAATGTTGATACTTATAAGCTTCTCGTGAACGAGATTGGATCTGAAGTACCGCTTCATCTGTATTCACTGGAATTGTAGATAATGTTTGCACCAAATTTTGAGAAACTATTCCCGTGTTGACAGTAGTTACTGACAGCTCTGGATGTCCATGTAGAATTTCCGGTTGATCACACGTTATGGTCTCGTTATGGTTTTGTACAAAACCGCCCCTCCCGGGGAAGAAATATGTCCACGTTTCACTGGTAATATGAATGAGAGAGGTCTATGTACAGTTTCCTGATGAAAATACGAGCTATAGCACAGACCTAGCCACGAAAACTCCAGATACTACAAACCCAATTCACGACTGTAAAGAAAAACACAACCGCACTGTAAGGTAGTATGGAGTAAACTCCACACAGGATTGCTAACTTACCACACTGATAAGCAAACATACTGGTAGATACTGATATTGGGAATTGGGACCTGGGAATTGCCAAATTAACAATAAGAACATAGCTATAAAACTGGGTCAAAAGACAGCACAAAGATTACTGGAAAAATACCCAGAAACAAAGAAAAGGTTAGAATATTATAGGAGAAAAATTCCTCCGGCACTGGGACTTGAACCCAGGACCTTTGGCTATTCGCGCCAATGCTCTACCAACTGAGCTAAGCCGGAGCTCAATTCACAGCGCCAGATGGAATGCTCATGAATGCTTGTACATCTATAAAGAAAAGGTTAGTTAATGTTGCCACAACCATGTCTTTAAAGAAATACTGCTGTCCTTTAAGTTAAATAGGAACTAGATGAGACTCCTGTCAGAATTTTAAGAAACACTTGCAGAGAATGAGAATCATTCAAGATGGCGGCCGGTAAACACCAAGACAAATGTGGTGTCTGCTTTAAAAATGTTACAAAAAGTAATAAATCAGTATTTTGTTATGGAAGCTGTAAATCTTGGAACCATATATCTTGTGTCAAGATATCCGATGAAGAATTTGCGCTATTTTTACAATTAAAAGGTAAAGCAGTGTTTATGTGTAAAAACTGTCTGGACGAGTCGGCAATTCAAGTTGACGCTACATTTGAGGTTATACATCAAACTTCGGTTGAGGAAAATGACAATTCAATGGAATTAAATAAAATAAAGATACTATCGGAAGAGATTTTAAATATAAAAACCAATCAAAAAAGTATTACTACAGAACTAACTCGAGTAGTAAGTGAAAACGAACAATTAAAAGCAGCCATCAAAAACCAAGCAGAAGCCATCACTGACATCGTTCTAAACTTGGAAAACAGAGACCTGTATTCAAGCAAATTGAAATCTATGGACAAGCCAGCAAGGAATGAACCACAAAAACAAGGCCTAAAAGAGCAGGATCAATTCAACCATCAATCTAGGCCCAACGTTGTACATGACAAGTGAGCCGGCAATTATCGCCGTCTCAATTGTTTTTAGTTACAGTACGCCATTTTGTTTGTTTACGCCGTGGTGGCGCCGACTCGCGGCAATAGGTGGCAGTTTCCTTAGCTTCAACTGTTGTCATTACTTTGGCGCTATCTGGCGGTAGTTTAGTAAAGTGCCGTTCCCGGGCTTTGTGATCACGTGACTTCCGGCAACTTGCCTCTTCCAATATGGCTATCACCAGAGGTTAGTCGGGGCCATAAGCCCGTGTAAGAACAAACCAGTGTTGTTTTGTCTTTTTGCCAAGTAAGGCTTTAATTCATGTTATAATTTTGTTCTTAGGTGTTTTCACGCTGGCAGAAATGTTTGTGACTTTTGGCTTAACGTAGTTTCTTTAGAAAATGGAAATATACAAATAGCGTGGGGGACGCTTTCGCGTTGTGCTTAGTTCTTCCTTTATTTCGAGTATTAGTTATCTTCTTGTCTTTTCTTTTCTTCCATTCTGTCTTTGAGGTAGTTTTAGTAATTCTTTCTTTCTTTCTTTCTTTCTTTTTGGCTTCATGTAGATTTTCCCTGTAATAAGTTCTTTATAGTATTTCCCGCCAAGCTGTAAGCTAGCGTCTGTTTCTTGGGTCCCTTTTGCGCGCATTAGTTAGGCTTCGTCTCAAACATTCTTCCCGCGTTTTGCTACCTTTTGACTTAAAGTTTGATTGTGTTTTAATTAAGTAAAGTTTATGCTGTTTCTAAGTAATAGTTGACTACCTCTTTTGCCTATTGCGAAGAACCTATGTTTTGGGGCGAAGAGGTACTCCAAACATAGTATTTCGGCTGTTACCTCTAATGAAATTTTACTTTTCAGGATTTTTCATTTTGTTGTAATTAAATCAAAGTTAAGAAATTGCTTACTTAAATGAATTTATTTATATTTGAGGCCCTTCTGGCTCATGTTTTAACATTTCTAGATTATTAAACAAAATGTATCAATTAATTTAAAAAGGAATCTATCAATTTTAATTAGTGTAAATAAAAACTTGTACCTGATATCTAGCTGTAAATTGTATTATAAATTTTTATGTATTATATTTTTATTTGAATGGAAAATAAGGAAAAGATTAAAAAAAATACATTTCCAAATTATATCAAAGAGAAACTAAAACTGGATGTTGGACTCAGTTTTTTAACTTGTTCTCCCCGGGAAACCCAATTATCCTCTGGGCGGGTCCATTATTCAAATTAGGTTAGCTTTCCTTGGGCTGGAACCTTGCACTTCCTTCCACAATTCCCGTAGGGGGGGTTCAATGTGTGGTAGCCATCGCTGTGGTTATTGATCCACAATTTTCTTTCATTTATATTGAGCCCTTAGCTTAAGTCTTTGTTTATTTATAAAACTCTTGTCCTTTGTTTCTGAGCAGCATCAGTTTTTGTTTCTCTCTGTTTCATATGTAATTAATAAATTTTTCTTACAGCAACTTTAATTAAAATTTTTCTTTTTCAGGATTCTTGTGATTTAAATAAAAAACATATATTGTAACTAAATCAAATTTTATTCCAGGGAAAGATTTTATTTGTAAAAAAAAAAAAAAAGGAAACTTGTTTTGTAATGAATTTGTTCAGGATTTAGATTTTAAACATTGTAAAAATTTTGTTTCATGTCAAAAATGGACCGTATTCCTGTTGTTCCGGAGTACCTCAACCGTGAGGAAATCTGTTATGAGTTGCTGGCTAGAAAGGTGCCGGTCGCTGCCACTGACCGTATTTCTGACTTGCGGAAGAAGCTGGAGGAAACTGCTCATTTGCCAGTGGATCTTGCGGTCCTGGGTAACGGTGAGTTAGAAACTCAACATGACCTTATTGTTGAACAAGTACGAAACATAACCATGTTAATAAATTTAACTAAACTCTCGTCTTCTCAAGAAAGAAAATTTGCTGAGAAACTTAAGTTTTTGTTCAATAAAGTCTCCGATAATCTCGGCAAAATTCAGAAGCCCGAGATTTATTGTAAATGGCTACTGATTTTGGAGGAAATTACTGGTCTTTTGGACCAGTTGGACCATGTCAGTAATTTGCCAGCTGTACCTAATGTAGTCAATGTTCCTGAGCAAGTGCCTGTCCAAACTAAAACTATGTCACCTAATCAGACTCCTAAAGTTTTTCACAACTCCCCTAAAGTTCTTCAACACTCTCCTAAAGTTACTAGCACTCCTCTTTCACATCAGAGTCAACCCGTGTGTCCTGAATCTGTTCACCTTCCTGTTCCGCAACCTGTTCATGCTATTTCATCTTTCAATTTTGGAACCTTGCCACATCCTTTATCTCAATCCTTGGAGACAGTATATAAGTTCACAGATGGTTCGCTTGAAAGAATTTTGGATTTTGTGAAATTTATTTGTGAACTTCGCAGGCAAGCGCTTGTTTTCAATTTTAACCAGTGCTCATTATTAGCAATAGTAGCTGCTAAACTTAACGGTGGGCTCAGGGAAGTAGCTAATGAGGCTGTGCTTGCTGGCTTGGATCTTGACGCTTTCCATGTAAAGCTATTACAAATCTATTTTCCGGTTAGGGCTCTAAGTTCTCTAATTAATAGATATTTTTATCGTGTTCAAGAGGAAAATGAATCCTTTTCTAGGTATGTCCACTTAATTAGACAGTACGCGGCTGTTTTCAGACTGGGCCTTAGTGAATCAGAAGTGGTGAATAACATTCTTGATGGTATGGCTCCTGCGACTAGATCGCAAGTAATCTTTGAGAGGAGGCCATCGTCCTTTCAAGATTTGGAAGCGTTGTGTGCGCGAGTGAATTCAATCAGTTATTCCGATTCGCTTCGTCCTATCTCTCGGCCTAGTCATGTAAATAATCAGTCCGGATATGGCCGTGGTCAGGGGCGGACTGGCCCTAGAAATAACTCTGATTCCGCTAGAACCAAGTGCTTTCAGTGTGGACGATTTGGGCACATGAAGCGTGAATGCCCAGATCTCAGAAGACCGTCTGGTGGGGGAAATGATGATCGTATTGCTGAAAGACAGTGATATGATGCGCACCCCGGACGTCAGGGCGTGCATCACATCAAGTCAAGCCACGATCCGCATTTCCAACGATCCATGGCTAGTCGAACTGAGGGTGTGAATGTGTCTGTAGATAGAAGTATGACTGGGTTGAGTGATTGTGTTGCTTCTGTAAATAATTGTTCAAAAGGTGGAGTTTCGGTTGGAATTTCTAGGGACAGTTCTTTTGTAAATAGTAACCCCCGTGACCTTGTACATAAACCTAAAGTGACTTGTAAAGGTAATAAGAGGCTGAAACTTGCAAATTGTGTGTCGCGCAATAGGCGGGAGTGTGTGTCTGCAGGGGTGAGGGGCCTGGTTGACTCGGCTTTGCCTCTGATTGAGGTGGAGACCTGCCATCATGTCTTTTCTGCTCTGCTAGACAGTGGCGCTTCCGTCTGTTTGCTCTCCGTGAGTGCATACAATAGGGTGTCCTGTATGGAGAAGGTGCCTAAGTTGACCAATGACGTAGAGCCTTGTAGGACAGCTGACTCAAGGTCTCTCGTCATTGCAGGCAGAACCAGGTTGAAAATCCGTGTCCTCGACTTCACCTGGATGGTGGAGTTCGTGGTAGCGGACAACTTGGTTGTGCCCATGATACTTGGTGCCGACTTCATGCAGCGTTCTGGCCTGTTGTTGGACATACAGGAGCGGCTCGCTTTTTTCAAGTTTAGCCCTGCGGCAAAAATACCTTTTGTGGATAATTATTATTGTCGGCCGACTAAGTTAAACTTAGATGAACCATCAAAATCTTCTTTGGGCTTAGAGTCGGAAAATTTAATAAACGCAGTGGGCATAGACTTAAGCCATTTGCCTCAGAATCTAAGTGATAAAGTTAATTCTTTACTTCAAGATTTCCCGGACGTATTGACTCCGGAGTTAGGGTTAACAAACGTTCTTGAGTATGAAATCGAATTAATCGATCACAAACCAGTTAGGCGTCCGCCATATCGTTTGAACCCAGTTAAGATGCGAATACTAAAAGAACATATTCAGAAAATGCTAGAACAAGGCGTTATTCGAAAATCTAAGAGTAACTATAGCAGTCCTATTTTCCTTGTTGAAAAATCTGGTGGTAAGTTCCGCCCGGTGGTGGACTACCGTTATCTTAATTCTAAAATCAAGATTGACTCAGTGCCCATTCCCGATATTCATTCTTCGTTTTCTTTCTTCACCAAGGCCAAATTCTTTACCTTACTAGACTTAAATCAGGCATATTACCAGATACCTTTAACTGAACGTTCTAAGCGTCTGACAGCCTTTGCAACAGACTGGGAATTGTATGAGTATTCGCGCGTGCCTTTCGGGCTAGCCACTGGTGCGCAGGTCCTGACCAGGCTTTTGGATGACATTTTCTCAGATATAAAGTTTGTCTATGTCTTCCACTACCTAGATGACTTGGTCATATATTCAGAATCCTTTGAGGAACATCTAGGTCACGTGCGAGTGGTGCTCGAGCGCTTGAGAGCTGCTGGACTCACAGTTAACCCTGAGAAAGTCACTATGGCTGCCAGGAAGCTGTCGTTCTTGGGTCATATAGTTTCTGCTGAAGGAGTCACTATAGATCCGGAACGCACTCGTGCGATCCGAGAATTTCGACCACCCAAAGATGTAAAGGGTGTTGCTCGTTTTCTCGGCATGATTAATTTCTTTAATAAATTCATTCCAAAATTTGCAGACATTGCTGCCCCTTTGAATGCCTTACGCAGAAAGGGCGTTAAGTTTAGTTGGTCTGAGGCTTGTCAGAAGGCGTTTGATGAACTTAAATTGCGAATAATTAATCCTCCTGTTCTCTTAATGCCTGACTTTAATCAGAAATTCATCCTTCAAACCGATGCCTCACATGTTGCAGTAGGTTGTGTTCTCCTACAAGATTCCCCTGATGGTCGTAGGCCTATCGCCTACGCTTCTAGAACTCTGACCGCACAAGAACGCGTGTACAGTACTTATGAGCTTGAAGCATTGGCGGTTCTGTTTGCAGTGGAGAAATTCCGCATGTACATTGAACATGTCGAGTTTCAGCTGGAAACAGACTGTCAAGCTCTCAGCTGGGTTTTAGCCAAGCCTAGAACCACAGGCAGAATAGCTAGGTGGGCCATCAGATTATCTGCTTTCAAATTCTCTGCAAGACATATTAGAGGCACCGATAACAAAGTAGCCGATGCATTATCACGTATGTTCAGTGTAGAAGAAACTCAAGAAACAGTCCCAGATAAACTCATTAGCCCGGATGTTCAGCCTCAGCTAGTAGCTGGCATCCTGTCAGAATTTCCTCTTGCGTTTAAGTCTATTCAGGAATTTCAAGCCAAGGATGAAGAAATTTCACCTATTATGGAGCGTATTAAAGCTGGTGACAAGAGCACCCAGTATGTGGTTAAGTCTGGCATTTTGTATAGTGCACCTACTAGAAGAATGCCGTCTCGCATTATGTTGCCTTACGCTTTAATAGACATTGTGTTTAGCTACTTCCACGAGTCAGCGATAGGTGGACATCTCGGAATCGACAAAACCAAATGCAAAATTAAGGAATACTTCGTTTGGAA
The DNA here is from genome assembly GCA_964059195.1 of Ectobius pallidus. Classification (NCBI taxonomy): domain Eukaryota; kingdom Metazoa; phylum Arthropoda; class Insecta; order Blattodea; family Ectobiidae; genus Ectobius; species Ectobius pallidus. The sequence continues at coordinate 612,260 of CAXKWD010000366.1, forward strand.
AGGCATGGATGCCGATGTCAAAGCTCGTGTAAAGGCTTGCCAGATTTGTAATTGTTCTAAGCCTGCACAAATGACAAAGGTAGGGTTCCTTGCCTCCGAAGTTCCTAAATCACCTATGGACCGTCTCTTTATAGATTACGTTGGGAAGTTTCCCAGGTCAAAGTCTGGTAATGCTCACATTTTGGTTATAGTAGATTCTTTTACAAAATTTTGTTGGATGTTTCCGGTAAGGGAAGCTAATACTAATGTTACTATCGAATGTTTGAAAAAGGTTTTTGCTGTTGTTGGATTCCCTCGTTCTTTGGTGTCGGACAACGCCGCATACTTTGTTTCGAGGCAATTCAACAAGTTTTGTTTTGATTTGGGTATTAGACACATCACAACTTCTCCGTATCATCCACAACCGAGCAATGCGGAACGTTTTAATCGCAATCTGAAGGCTGCCCTGATTGCTTATCACTCGGAGGATCATTCCTCCTGGGATAAGAATCTTTACTGGCTTCAGTTTGCGTTTAACTCTGCGAAGCATGAATCCCATATGTACCCTCCTGTTACTCTGATGTTGGGTTTTAGACCTAATAATCCCTTGTGTAATCTCTGGTCCATAAATGACTTGCTTCCTGACCCTCGCGACAACAAGAAAGTGAAAGAGATGTGGAGGAAGGCCGCAAATAATTTAAAATTGTCTCACAACAAGGTGATGAACAAATATAATAAAGGCCGACGTCAAGTTAATTTCAAGGTGGGCGATGAAGTATTTGTAAGAAACTTTCCCCGTAGTGATGCAGCTGCGAAGTTCAGCTCTAAATTGGCTCCTCGTTTTCATGGTCCGCATGTGATTGTTGAGTTTCTATCTCCTGTCACTGTGCTGGTGCGAGATCCATCTACTGGTAAGATGTCCAGATGGCATGTTAGCCATGTCAAAAAGAACTAAGTTTTTTTTATTGTAAAAATTTAACTTCTAGGCTTGTTTATTTAATGTAAAGTTGATTAGGTATATCAAACCTTTATCAGTGAATGTAATTTTGTATTTAGAGATTTTATTTCAAAATGTTCCCTCCCCAGTATAGTAAAATTTTTGGAATTTGGTGTTGCCGCTTTCAAATTCATGTTTCAGTTATGTGTATGTGTAAATCTGGTTGGGATCCTCGCTGGCATGCTCTTCAAGATGGCGGGATGGTGAGCGACAGCAGAGAAAAGTCTACCCTAATAATTTGCACTCTACTGTGAACATGGTTGAGCGCAGGCTACTCACGTGAAAACAACATCCAGAGATGTCTCGCCTTGCTGCCGCCTAAGTTTCACCATATCAGCACTGTGTTCTCGCTCTAAGTGTGGCTACATGGGACGGTCTTGTGTAAGTGCATCCTACTGAGCCCGGTGGGACCAGACGCAATACCGGGCAGTACAAGGTATGACACTTTCCTTTTGACCCCCGCATGAAGTAGCCAGAGTCATGTTCCAAAGTGCTAGTTCCTCCCGTTGTGTTGGAAATGCCTCCGTTTTCCAATCAGGACCAGACGCCATTGTGTTGACGAGGCATCCAACAAGGCGCACCCTCTGGTGGAACATCTCCCTAAAGTGACTCCCCGGACAAGACAAGTGCAAAATTTTTGATGGTAATGATAAAACAGGGTAGCCTTGCAAAGTGTTAGTGACAACGCTAATAAGCTTCTGCAAATATAAAGAAGATTCTCAGTCAACAGTCAAAATCACCCTCTAGCATGTCCAGATTCCAAGTTCTCCCACCAGAAAGTATATAAACTTTAATTTTGTAAATTCTCTGAAAGCAGGCAACAAAAAGGTAGTTCTCTCTGCTTAAAACTGGAAGTTTTAAGAAAAGAGGGGGTGATTTGAGCCGGCAATTATCGCCGTCTCAATTGTTTTTAGTTACAGTACGCCATTTTGTTTGTTTACGCCGTGGTGGCGCCGACTCGCGGCAATAGGTGGCAGTTTCCTTAGCTTCAACTGTTGTCATTACTTTGGCGCTATCTGGCGGTAGTTTAGTAAAGTGCCGTTCCCGGGCTTTGTGATCACGTGACTTCCGGCAACTTGCCTCTTCCAATATGGCTATCACCAGAGGTTAGTCGGGGCCATAAGCCCGTGTAAGAACAAACCAGTGTTGTTTTGTCTTTTTGCCAAGCAAGGCTTTAATTCATGTTATAATTTTGTTCTTAGGTGTTTTCACGCTGGCAGAAATGTTTGTGACTTTTGGCTTAACGTAGTTTCTTTAGAAAATGGAAATATACAAATAGCGTGGGGGACGCTTTCGCGTTGTGCTTAGTTCTTCCTTTATTTCGAGTATTAGTTATCTTCTTGTCTTTTCTTTTCTTCCATTCTGTCTTTGAGGTAGTTTTAGTAATTCTTTCTTTCTTTCTTTCTTTTTGGCTTCATGTAGATTTTCCCTGTAATAAGTTCTTTATAGTATTTCCCGCCAAGCTGTAAGCTAGCGTCTGTTTCTTGGGTCCCTTTTGCGCGCATTAGTTAGGCTTCGTCTCAAACATTCTTGCCGCGTTTTGCTACCTTTTGACTTAAAGTTTGATTGTGTTTTAATTAAGTAAAGTTTATGCTGTTTCTAAGTAATAGTTGACTACCTCTTTTGCCTATTGCGAAGAACCTATGTTTTGGGGCGAAGAGGTACTCCAAACATAGTATTTCGGCTGTTACCTCTAATGAAATTTTACTTTTCAGGATTTTTCATTTTGTTGTAATTAAATCAAAGTTAAGAAATTGCTTACTTAAATGAATTTATTTATATTTGAGGCCCTTCTGGCTCATGTTTTAACATTTCTAGATTATTAAACAAAATGTATCAATTAATTTAAAAAGGAATCTATCAATTTTAATTAGTGTAAATAAAAACTTGTACCTGATATCTAGCTGTAAATTGTATTATAAATTTTTATGTATTATATTTTTATTTGAATGGAAAATAAGGAAAAGATTAAAAAAAATACATTTCCAAATTATATCAAAGAGAAACTAAAACTGGATGTTGGACTCAGTTTTTTAACTTGTTCTCCCCGGGAAACCCAATTATCCTCTGGGCGGGTCCATTATTCAAATTAGGTTAGCTTTCCTTGGGCTGGAACCTTGCACTTCCTTCCACAATTCCCGTAGGGGGGGTTCACAAGGTAGGCCTAGGCCAAGAAAATAGTGGTAATGGACCAAAGAACACTATGATGAATAATCCAAAAAATAAAATAGGCCCTCATACTTCAGTGGCGGACAGTGAAGAAGAAGAGTGGCAAGAAGTAATCAGTAAATCAAACAAAAGACCTCGCATTAACCCAAACAAGCCTAGTGATAAGTTGAGAGGGAGGCCTAGGGAAGGTTATATTACGGGTCAAGCAGTAGATACTAACCTGACTGCTTTAAACAGGAAGGTTTTTCTCTTTGTGTCGAGACTCAAGCCAGACACAAAATGTGAAGACATAGTGACATTTATGACAAGTAAATATGAAGCTACATATATTGTTGAAAAACTAAATTCAAAGTTCCCACAGGACTACGCTTCTTTTAAAGTTGGTATTCCATCGAACCTTCTGAAAGAAATCTACAATCCAAATTTCTGGCCTACTGACACTTTTGTGTCTAAGTTTCTATCAAAGAAAACTTCTCCTGAAAAGCCTTTAAACTTGGGGAGCATAGGTGCGACAGTGAATACTTAGCCCCAGGCCCAGCTCCAGATGATATTCAAGTCATTACAAGGCCTAGGACCAAATCAAGCATTAAGTTACTTTTCCTAAATACACAAGGAATACAAGGGAAATTGAATGTTTTAAGTGTGTTTGGTACCCAAAATAAATACGACTTGCTTTGTGTTTGTGAACATTGGCTCAAAGATCAAGAACAGGAATATATGGATCTAGAAGGGTATACAAAAGCATCTTTTTTCTGCAGAAAAAATCATATCAGAGGTGGAACGGGTATTTTCATTTCAACTTTCATAAGGTATGAGTCTATTAAGGTGGACCAATTTTGTAGCGAGTTACATTTTGAATGTGCGGCTATACTGCTAAAAGAACCTAAAGTAGTGGTGGTATCTTTGTACCACTCACCAGCAGGTGAATCAGTAATATTTCTGGACAAATTGGAACAGTTATTAATTTACTTGGCTCGCTTCAAGTCTAGTGTGGTAATAGGAGGTGATATAAACAGTAAGTTTGATGTTACACATAATTCTCCTACAGTAAAGAAATTAAAGGACTTGCTCATTCAATTCCAGTGTCATATTATTAATGACCAGCCAACAAGGGACAAAGCATGCCTCGACAACATATTCACAGACATTGGGAAAACTTTTTATGATTATAGGGTGGTATACCCCAACATAGCTGACCACGATGGCCTAGAGTTGGAAATTGAGTACAATCATCATAAAGGACCTAAAGATGGTACAGACAGGCCCACTGTCATAAGAAATACCTCCAAAAATAATCTTCAACATTTTAAAGCCAGTCTAAGTGAAACCGATTGGTTAACACTTCTGTCAGACCAAACTATGAAGGCTGAATCCATGTTTGAACAGTTCCTCAATAAATTCTTGGAAGTTTTCAATGAATGTTGTCCACTATTATTAATGAAAAATAAAGCCCACACTTTGAAAAGGTCCAACACACCCAACTTTTCATGGTACACACCCGAGCTTAATAATCTGAAAAATGAAGTTATGGGTCACCGGACTGTCTATAACACAACCAAAACCAATCAGGCTCTAGAAGCCTACAAAGAAATGAGGCGCTTTTACAAGAAGGCAGTAAACGATGCCAAGAAAACAGCAAATATACATTTCATTGAATCGTCCAATAATCGCTATAAAGCTGCATGGGCACTGATTAGAAAGAAGACATCACCTACTTCAGAGGAAACTGCAAATATTCCAGCGGTTGTCTACAACAATTTCTTCATTGAATCGGTGCAGTCTATGAAGGCAACCACAACCCAATCAGTGGTTACTTCGATCCAGCTACTAAATAACTCTCAAAAGCCTCACGAACAGTTGCAGTGGGAGCCAGTGTTTGAAGAAAATGTGTTGAGTGCAGTAAATAAATTAAAATGCTCTAAGAGCAAAGATGTTTATGGTCTGTCAAGTTTTATTTTAAAAACTGTGATCAGTGAAATAGTGCTACCTCTCACCATGTGCATAAATGCTTGCCTACAAGAGGGCGTTTTTCCCTTATCTCAAAAAGTGTCAAGAGTAGTGCCTATATTCAAGAAAAATGACAAATCACAGGTTAGCAATTACCGTCCTATATCTCTTGTACCAATTATAGGCAAAATTATTGAACAGGTTGTCTACAGGCAATTATATAACTTTTTAAACAAGAACGAAATTTTCTCAAAATTTCAATTTGGTTTCCTCAAAAACAAATCCACAACTGATGCAGTAGACACTTTGATTTTAAAAATTTTACAAGCTTTTGAAGACCGAAAATTTGCCCAGATCACTGCTTGTGATCTGAGCAAAGCTTTCGATTGTATAGATCACAATATTCTTTTAGAAAAACTTAACTATTATGGTGTTAGTGGCCACCAGTTGAATTTCTTCGAGTCTTATTTACTCGGAAGATCTCAGTATGTAGACACTGGTAAGGAGCAATCCAATAGACTAGAAGTAAGTGTAGGGGTACCTCAGGGTTCAATTTTGGGCCCAATTTTATTTATTTTAGTTATCAACGACCTGCCAGATAATATCAGCCAGTCATTAACTACAATGTTTGCAGATGACACAACTTTCTTAAGCACCGGGTGTGATTTAGATACTCTATCACTAAATGTAGAGAACACCATGAACCAAGCTTGTGAGTGGTTTAAAGCAAATGGTCTGGTATTGAACCAAGGTAAAACACAAAACCTTCTTTGTACACTAAAGGGAGACGTAAATCACTATGTAAATATGGATACTGAACTTAAGATACTAGGAATAACTATAGACAATAAGTTAACATGGATCCCCCACATTGAATTAATGTGCACAAAATTATCCAAAATAATATTTCTACTTAAAAGCTTATCAGCTATGATATCACTAGATTATCTACGAATCACCTATTTTGCATTTTTTCAATCCGTAATTAGTTACGGTTTACTTCTCTGGGGAAATAGTAGCCATATAGAAAATATCCTTTTACTTCAAAAGAAAGCCTTAAGAATAATCACTAAATCACACAAAATAGCACATTGTAAGCCTCTTTTTGTAGAAACAAAGATTCTGACAGTGATCAACTTGTATATTTTTATCTGCCTACTGAATGTAAAGAAAAACGCTACCGCAGTTACAATGTTTAGTGATGTCCACAGTTATAACACACGGAATCAATCTTTAGCAATAGTTCCCTTCTGTAGATTGAGCAAGAGTACAAACAGTCATAGTATTATAGGATTAAAGCTCTACAATAAGCTAAATAATGAATCAAAGCTATTGCCATTTAAAATATTCAAGACAAAATTATATAACTGGCTAATTTTAAATCCTTTTTATAGTTTAAAAGAATATTTTAGTAAGGATAAGGTAGAATTTTAAACTATTCAAAAACATAATTTTAGATTTCCTTGACAATGTCTATTGCATTTCAGTAATGTTGAAAGACAACAAACGTACAATACAATACAATAGAAGGCCCCATACACAGGACAAAAAGGCCTCCTACTTAATATTCCAATGTGAAGCATTGAAAGTGAATAGACTCGGTCAATAGACCCTCAGGAGGTTGTACCTAGTCAAAATCTAATTTATGGACCATTACACTTACCAGGGTTTCCACTTGTAATATTAAGAATATAGGACACCTTCATATGGAAAAAAAACATCAAAATAAGACCTCCCTCCCAAATCACATACACACCAAGCACCCATGCACATATCTACATTTTGGTTTCAATACAGTCCTGGTACATGTTATAAAATATATAAAATAGTCCCTCTTTTAGGTCATTGCACTTTGTCCAGCGAATAGATTTAATTCAATCGCCCATTTCTTAACCACTGAAAATGAAGAAGCAGACTGGCCGTATAAACTTTCACCAACTTTGGATGCATTTCTGTTGGTGATAATCCGTCCAAAACAAAGAATCTTAAGATGGCATAGTATTCCAGTTAATCATGAAACACACACACACCACATCTATTTTCAACAGCCGTACAAACACAACCATTCGGTAGAAAGTAGATCAAGTTGCCACTTGCCTTACGTTATTGCAAAAGATTAATTAGGTGAACATTATACACAATTTTCGTTGATTGGAACCTATTTTCTGAGCAGAGCACAATTGCTTGCACCAAGAGGCAATGAGTTGGAGAAGTCTGTCCAGAAAATGTTTGGAATATAATAGTCAAATATGAATATCCATTGTATTTTTTGAAGATTTTATTTTAGGTAAGCAGCAGAAGACTTTTGTTAATCAATTATGATTAGTTTCCAAGTGTTCTGTATAGTACACTAGCATGTGCCCGCGGCTTCGCCCGCGATAATTATTTCAAAAATTAAAAATTAAGAGCATAATAGTTAAATCATTATATTTATTAACACCTAAATCACGTGGGCTACATACCATGATTAGATAGCGTCGCCTGGTAAAAGCGACCTCAGATTCGATTTCCTTGGCCCAGAATACCCCTGTACAGTGAGTTTCGTCCAAATCTAACAATGTTTGACCATATTTAGGCCTATCCCTCTTCCGTGTAGGTTGAAAATTTCATATGTCTACGGCCTTGACATTCTAAACAAATGAATCGACCAGCGTGGGCTTACAACAATCTAGCGATCGCGATGCTTTTATTACCACGGTATGACAAAAATAGCCAAAGCCAACTGCAATTGATTTGACATTGAAATGTATTACTGAAATCTGATGCTTCGACAGCGCTAAAATCACGTTTTCTGCCAGTTTTTCACTCACAACTCGCGAACGAAAGCTAAAATTAAAAATCCGGCTTCGATGCGCATACGCCCACCTTTCCGCCCATCTATGTTTAAAATTTCAGATCTCTGCGTTCAGTAGATTTCGCTGGGCATCGTGGACAGACAGACAAACACGTCCTTTCATTATTTTAAGATAGCATGTGCCCGCGATAATTATTTCAAAAATTAAAAATTAAGAGCATAATAGTTAAATCATTATATTAACACCTAAATCATGTGGACTATATATCACGATTAGATAGCCTCACCTGGTAAAAGCGTCCTCAGATTCGAGTTCCTTGGCCCAGAAAACCCCTGTATAGTGAGTTTCGCCCGAATCGAACAACGTTTGACCATATTTAGGCTAATATTGATTATCCCTATAATAATAATAATAATAATAATAATAATAATAATAATAATAATAATAATAATAATAATCCTCTTCGGTGTAGGTTGAAAATTTCATATTATGTTTGCGTGCCTTGACTTTAAAAACAAATGAATCGACCAGCGTGAGCTACAACATTCAAGAGATCGCGATGCTTTTATGTCGAAGGAATGACAAAAATAGCCAAAGCCTAGTGTAATTGATTCGTATTACTGAAAACTCATGCTTTGAAATCGCAAAAAATACACGTTTTCTGCCCGTTTTTCACTCATAACTCACGAACGAAAGCGAAAATTAAAATTCCGGCTTCGAGGTGCACATTCCGACCCTTTAGTCCGCCTATGTATAAAATTTCAGATCTCTGCGTTGAGTAGATTTCGCTGGGCATCGCGGACAGACAGACAGACAGACACTTCCTTTTATTAATATAGATAAATACATTTTCCTTAATTGTCTCTTCAATTGCAATTTTTCCTTACTTTCACAAAAAGTATAGTTAAAAGGATAAGGACTGAAAAAGGTTAAACAATGAACACAGCTAGTAAGAAGGGAATGGTACAGTAAAAGTGTACTTAAAATAGTGAAGTTGAGTGCATCATTTTAGTTTTTTGTATTACACAAAAGGGTATCTCTCCAACGGACCATATAAGAGCTACAGTCCCAACAACCGCCCACTTTTAATATTTAATTTTAAAAAATTCATAATTTAAAAATATATAGGATATGTTAAAAAAAAAAGGAAATATAGGACAATACAATGCTGAAAAACATTAAATATAGGACAAGTGGGAACCCTGACATACTCAAGTATAGCAAACACCTGTTTATCTGTGTTAATTGGGACTGTGCCATGCATGAAGAATTGAAAACACGATAATCCAAACCAGGTGCGAGATTTTAATTTCGAATTTCCTGCATTTCTGTCACCATATTGTACATATATGACAAAATTAACAGCAGGGAATTCAAAACGATGTGCAGAAAATTCAAAATTTAGTGCAGGAAATTCAAATTTTTGAACACAGATAATCCACCCATGAATAATCAGGAGTTTGCTGTATAAGGACAAGGAAGTAAATATTAGAGAAAAAGGGAGGAAACCATCCAATAAACCTTAGGTTTCCGTGTGGGCAGGATGTGGAAAATTCCTCCTTTTCACCTACCTGACTGTAAGCTATTCTAATCTAATCCCAATGATATCTGTATTTCCAGTAAAACTGATTTTTATGCAATTCCATATACAGGGAAATCTCAGTATAATGTGCATCAGAAAAACAAATTATTTATACTTTATATGGATAGTAACCAACAATCTATTGATATAGGTATAAGAAATTCACTTTATTTAACACCCGTAACATCACATGAGGTTGAAAAGCATATTGACAGTTTAAAAAACAAAAGAAATGCAACAAAGGATGGAATAACAAACATATTTCTAAAGAAAACTAAAAAATCACTAAAATATGCCATTTCAGAATTCATTAATTATTCCTTCCTGAAGGGAGCTGTTCCAAAAAAATGCAAAATTGCCAGGGTTGTTCCCATTTTTAAGGGTGGAGATAGTTTAGATCCAGGAAATTACCGTCCAATCTCAATTTTACCAGCCCTATCAAAAATCTTAGAGAAATGTATGAAGGAAAGATTAAATAATTTTCTAGAAAATAACAAAATCCTGTATAAATACCAATATGGGTTTCGGAAAACTTCATCAACCTTATGTGCTGCAGTAGATATAATAGCCCAAATTGAGGATGCAATGGATAGTAACAAATTTTCTTCAGGACTATTTATTGACTTAAAGAAGGCATTTGATACTGTAGATCATGAATTACTTTTGAAAAAACTTGAATGTTTTGGAATAAGAGGTATAGTGTTAGACTGGTTCAAAAGTTACCTAAAAGAACGCACACAATATACTTCAGTAAATGGATTGGACAGCAATGCTCAAGTAATAATTTGCGGGGTCCCACAGGGCTCGATATTAGGACCCATCCTTTTCCTAATATATGTAAATGATATTCAGACCTTACCTTTACATGGCATACCTTCACTTTTTGCTGATGATACTAGTATTTTTTATGTTGGTGATACAGTTGATGGATTATTATCATATATGCATGAAGATCTCAAAATTCTAACAAAATGGTTAAGTCAAAATAAATTATCATTAAATGCCCAAAAGACAGCATATATGGTCTTTCATAAGCCAAACACACACTTAGGTATTTCTAAAGAGTTAGTAAATGACAATAAGCACATAAAGCGAGTAACGGATACTAAATTTTTAGGCCTAACTATAGACCAACATTTAACTTGGAAAGGACACATCAACAATATATGTAGCAAAATTTCTCCAGTTGTAGGGATATTTAGGCGAATAAGGGGAATATTGTCAACTCCTGGCTTGAGATCCTTATATTATTCACTAATACAGTCTCACATAACTTACATGTTATTTATCTGGGGTCGTTTTCATAAAACGGATCTTCAACCATTAAGAGTACTTCAGAATAGAGCAATCAGAATTTTACTAGGTGCACATTATTTGACACCAACTCGCATTCTTTATGAACAATCGAAAATCTTGCCGTTTGAGACCTTAGTTAAAGTAAATGCCATTACATATATGCACAGAGTAGTACATGGTAACATCCACAGTAATTTTCCAATAGAATATAACAAAGACATTCATAACTATGAAACAAGGCAAAAACAGAACATATACCTCACACATTCTTTAACTGTAACTTATGGGACAAAGGGAATAAAATATTATTTGATCAAAACATATAATGAATTACCACAAGAACAAAAGAATATATTAAATTATAACAAATTTAAATCACAAATAAAACTCTTTTTAAAATCTAAGATTAATTAAGTTCTTTGATATAGTAATAAATAGATACTGTATATTGATCACTATTATACTATGTAACTATGTTTCCCTTCATCATCTATCATTTCACTTCACTCTTAAAATCAAGTCATTTTGTTTTGTGTTCCTATATTCTGTACCTCTTCACTCTTGTACCTCTTGTATATATTGCACCTCTTGTATATTTATAAGTTATTTGTAATTGAAAATTTATGTATCACAATGCATGTCATGTTGTATATAGCCCCTTAAGGTGAGCTTTGCTCGTTGGGGTTTTCTTACAATAAATAAATAAATAAATTCTGAAAAGTATGTTACATTGAAACAAGCAGATCTTGTCGAAACCAAATGTTTTACAGCTTAACTGATCAAACAAAATCATTGTGATTTCACAACAAATAATGCGGTAAGTGTTATTCCACAACACACTATGCCCTTCCAAAATATTCATACATTTGAAAGACTTTTACTTTGTCCTTCAACATAGTTTACATTCTTAAAGATTTTTGAGATCGGAACTTGCACACGAAATTCACTTAATAGGTATACCGGTATTTACCTCAGATTGCATTTCGATGGACAATTTCCACCATCAGCAGCTGATCTGACTGTCACTCTAGCGGCAGGTGGATGAACTTTTCAGTCAGGATTCCTTGAATCCCCACTGTGGTGTCAAAGTTGATCAAATTCTCGCGGTTCTTTTGAATACAATTTTTTTCCCAAACTAATAGCTCTGATTGTTTTTGAACATGTTTCAATAAGTCTATGCTGTCTTTGAATTCATGGCCTTCTTCCCAAAAATGAGCTGCCAAAACTGATTTATCTGTTTGTTTGTGCACCACGTTCCTGAAATGTTCTTTCCTTCTGTATTTAAATTTCTTTTGGTTTGGCCTATGTAAAATTTTTCACATTCTCTGCAGCTTATTTTATAAATTCTGGATTTGTTGTAATGTGGTTCTATGTCTTTGATCTTGGATTTATCTAGGTTCTTGATACTGAATTTGTTTATTGGTGCAAGTTCTATATTTACCTCCTTGAAGACCATCTGAAATTTGCTGTGAGCCCATGGATGGTATGTGAACTTTCTGTAGTTGGTTTTTTTCTTTTATGTTGCTCCAAAGTTCTTGTCTCTCTTACCTTCTTTACATAGGACAAACAAAAAGAAATTTAAATATCAGAAGGAAAGAACATTTCAGGAACATGGTGAACAAACAAACAGATAAATCAGCTTTGGCAGCGCATTTTTTGGGAAGAAGGCCATGAATTCAAAGACAGCATAGACTTACTGAAACATGTTCAAAAACAATCGGAGCTATTAGTTTGGGAAAAAATGTTTATTCAAAAGAACCATGAGAATTTGATCAACTTTGACACCACAGTGGGGATTCAAGGAACCCTGACTGAAAAGTTTATCCACCCGCCGCTGGAGTGTCAGTCGGATCAGCTGAAATCGTCCATCGAAATGCATTCTGAGGTAAATATACCTATTAAGTGAAGTTTGTGTGGAAGTTCCGATCTCAACAATCTTTAATTTGAAATCACTTCACTGTGCATCTTCCTAACTCAAATTATTAATAGTTTACATTGTTGTTGGTTTATTTCAATCGGTTTCATTCCACCAACCAACCAACCAAGTTCATAACTTGACACTTTATGTATGCATATTTAGTTCCCAAGTAACACACCCTGCTCGCCGTGTCATATGGTGTGATAAAATGCAAGGAGGCCCAGCTTCCATTAAGACAGATTAACTTTTATGGATAATTAGTAGTCAATACACTGAGATGTTATAGCGGCTATGACATTAAATTCTCAGTTAGTTAGTGCGGTTTTTGGTTGTTTATGAGGACTGGTGATGGTGTAGTTTCTGAGAGTTTCGAGAAGGGGGTTTGTGTGCTGGAGAAGAAGACTGCCATAGAGATAAGACATGTGTCTGATGACGATGCTGTGGATGCTCTCTAGTCCTAGGTCATCATGGAGTTGAGAGATGCAGAGGCCACAGGTGTGCATGTGGCATCATTCTTGCTGCTCTGTTTTGAACACATATCTTCAGGACGTATGTTTTTTGCTACAAAACCCTATCAGAAAAAGAGGATAGAGTCTCAGGAGTTTGACATGGGCTTTCGTCACAATGTAGTTGATGTGCTGTTTAAAGATGTTTGATGTCTAGGTGTGGGCCTAGGTACTTGACAACTGGAGTATAGTGGATATCATTGCCAAATATGCAAATTTTGGAGGGCTCTTATACACGTCGCTTAGTGAAAATGGCAATCTGCATTCTGGCAGTGTTAATATTGATTCTCCATTTGGTGAACCAGTCTTAGAATTGTCAGACATATCCTTGAAGAATTCGAGTGATGAATGGGAGACGCCTAGCAGAATAGTAGACAAGTGTGTCATCAGCAAAGAAGGCCGTTTATCAGGACCTACAAGTTGAAAAATCTGTTGTATATAATAGCTACAATATTGGCCCAAGGATGGAGCCTTGGAGAACACCAGCTCTGATGGCAGTAATAGGAGATGCTGCAAGATTGACATAGACTTGAAAGGTACCGGTACGAGAGTTGAGGTAATCAGTAAAGTGGATGAGTGTATCAATGAAGTGAAGTGAAGTGAAGTTAATAAGTTCACGAAATCCGAACTCTTGATGTAATAGAATTTGGTGAAGCTGGATGAGGGACCAGATTTGACGAAGTAGAATCCTTTCAGTTTACTGATGGTTGATAATAAACTGATTGGTTGCAAATGCTGCTTTTGAGTTTTTCCACTGAACTGGGAAGATAGCAGCTGAGAGAAAACAACTGAGCAGAGTAGGGAGACAAGCAATTGCTGAAATCAGCAAATGTTTGAGATGGAGGGATGTCATTTTATCTATTCCAGTAGAATTTCTGGCAGATAAGGTTTGAATGAGCATAATGATTTCATGAGGAGTTGTGGCTTCTAGAGCAGTAGGAGGAGAAGTCTGTAGGAATCGCCGGACATGAAGTTCTATATCCGATATGAAGTTTTGATCTGGGGAGTATCATTGGGCTGAAATCTGGATTCAACAAGTGAGCAACAGCCAATTGTTACCTGTTTGTAACAAGCTTCAAGGAAGGAATCTGCCTACACTGAAGAGATCTTCAATAATTAGATGTTTATAAATATAGGCCTATGTAGGCCTATACATCCTGTATTCCTACCATAAAACATGAAAAAAGGAGAATTACTAGACTTTAAACTGAAATAGACCCTTAATTAATTAACCAATAATAACATCGCCATACTTAAAAATAACACCGAAATCTGCAGTTTTAAAAACAACTTTTACTTAAAAATAAAACTAGTTTCAAAGATTTCTATGTATGAGAAAACATGCTATTGCAAAAACTCTCTAATGACTTTTCATTACTCTTACAAATCTTCTTCCCCCCAAAAAATACAGAATTTTCTAAAATAGCATTAAAAATTTTAACTTTTGCATGTGGGCAAACCCATGAAAATGCCACAACTGGATTGATAAAAATGCCACACCCATGTTTGTGGTGATAGGCTATCCCACATTAGACTATTCTTTAGGGTGTTGACTATGCGATTTCTTGGGTGCTCGGCTCCCTAGTCCTCATTCGGTAGGTTTCGTTCAATTTTGCAGGCAGAGCTACCAACCTTGAAACACGAAGTACGCTATATACCCTGACATTTAGTGGCTTCAATACTAAGCTTTCATTCTGTCTTGGGAACCTTATTTATTTACTTAAATTATATTTTCTGATGCATGGAAAAAATACAATTTTGCGAATTGCTGATTTTACAAACACGTCATTGTACATCCAACACTTTCCTCACCTCTTTGAGAATTCCGTATGTGTTAATTTCTGACCCTCCCGTGAACTCTGATGTCAATTTCATGGACTGAAAGTTGAGCAAAATTTTCACAAAATGTATTAAATACGTTTAAAATTAGGCCTATAGTTTTCTCCACTTTTAGATGCCTTACCTCTCTTATATTGTACAATATGAAATGGTGAAGCATGTTCTGCTAAGACTTTTCTTTATGCTTAAAACTAGTCCCCCAGTGTAAAAATATTAAGCCTATATTACATAATATTCTATACCCAGAGGAAAATGGCTTATTTGATAACCAAATCCTTATGATGTGTAATTAATTGTTACGCAATATCGTCACCAAGTTATATTATTGCAATGCATTAAAATCGTTGTATATTAAATGCCACTACATAAAATAGCGAGGATGATTCATCGTAAGTAATTATCCAATTCGGCATCCAATTTATTGTTTGTCCACATACCTCACACTTACACTGTTGATGTGCGCTTATCATATGTGCAATTCTGCTGAAATGTGGTTTCTTTGGTTGACAACACTGGAGAAAGACTGGTGGGCTAGCTACGTTTTCTTCTCCCCGACCCTCGCTACCCCATAAAACCAGTGCCCAAGAAATCGTGTGCGGGTAGTAAGTATGATGTGTGCCTCTATTGAGTGTTGTGGTATTCCAGAAAGAACAAACAGATATTAACATGCAATTAATTTTAAGGGAACACAAACTATGCATTGGAGATTAATTACTTTGGAAGTCATTTACTTACGAATTCTGTAGACTGGATTTCCTGGCTTGTCACATTTTGCACTCCAGCCCTGTAGTCATCTCCAGCTGAGAGATCTAACTTCTTTTTTCCACCATCCAGAAGGTCCCTTACATATTCCTTACATAATTCCAGATATGACACACTGGAATTAAAGAAAAGCATATATTAAAAATTGTGTAATAAGCAGCAAGTGAAAACTCATAAATTAAATGTAGAATAGAAGTGATAAATGCCTTAAGCGTTAAAATAAAATTATAATACAAAACAAAATAAAATAAATTAATATAAAATCGGCATGTTATGTCCTGGTATCTAGGTTATTGAACCAGGACGTAATCCGCTACAATTTTATTTGGTAAGTAAATTTTCTTTCTTCAGAATATAAACATAACTACAGATTAATAGGTTAACAAATTATACTTCTCTATAGACACAGTTATTTCAATTTTACAATACTACTTAATTATTAATTTAAACAGCTCAAGACTATTCAAATAATTATAATACTACTGGTATCCAGTAGCTTGTTACTACTACAAGAACTACAACGACATTCTATGTCTAATAAAAATAAAAATAAACAAAGGTTGGGAGAATTTCGTTTCAGTTTGCCGGTATTCGGCATTTAAGTAATGGAAAGGTTCTTTGGCAAACTTTGCTTCCGCTCTCCCTTCCGTGCTTTACAAATTACTTTATTTGATTTTTTCTTCATTCTTTCTTAATCTGCCTTGTCTGTCTGTCAGCCATTTATCTTCTTCTGTGTCATTGTCCCAAGCTGTTGTTCCCCACTGGGCAGCTCTTAATCTGATCATATCTTCTCCTATTTGCCATTCCCATCTGCTCAGGGATTGCCAAAGTTCTTTCCTCCTGTTAATGATCTGTTTGTATTTCTTTTTGACTGATGTTTGCAGGACCCTGTTTTTCCCGCATCTCTCAGATCACCTCTCCATTTCCATCTCTATCTCTTCCGGAATGCCCCTTTCCATTGCCCTGTTGATCCTGTACTCTCTTTCGCCTTCTCGGCAACCAGTTTGGACAGTTCATCCAAGACAACGTATTGAGCTTAGTGTTTCAGGATCTTTTCTACAGGTTTCCGTTGCAAGAGAGTCCTTTACTCCAGAATTTCCTGTGATGTTTTGGTGAATATGTAAACTCCTCACATGAGGGCATTGGTCATTTATTCTTTTTTTGAACCTTTTTCAGAAATGATCCATATGAGCCATGTCCAGCCAGAAATTGGATTATCCCTTTGTTTGGGGTTAGGTGTCACAAATGCAGTTGCTCCCTAATTTCTGGGAAATACTCATTTGCTCTAACGCCAACTCCTGCCGTCATCCATTCTTCTTGCCATTCACTGAGTAGTTTATTTATTATTGTTTTCTATTCAAGATTCATTATCCTGACTATCTCTTAAACTCTGGCAATCTTCTTCTTCTTCTTTTTCCAGCACACGGCTCCTGTCCACCTAATTTGGAGGTCCAGAGGCCATATACTGGAGATCTTCAGTAGAGCTAGAGTTGGCATTGTCCCTAAAGCTCCAGTGAACCTAATCAGTACTTTCCTTTCAGTACTTCTGAGTGTCCTTTTATGTGGGAATTTGTGGCTCTGTAAACCCAGACCCCAGCTCCATAGCCCATGATGATAGCCAAAATGGTATTGTGGTACAATTTTATTATCTACATTGGGACTCGGAACTTCCTCAGCTCCAATGCAGCAAGTTTCATCAAAACGTTTTCTGACTTTTGTCTCACCATGTCCACATGGGTTCTGAAGCTTTGTGTATTTTGAGGTACTTATATGTTTTGACCTTGAAATACTACTGCCATTGACTCTTACCGCCGAATCTATAGTAGTCCCCTAGGTATAGGGGCTTACCCACACCTAGCTGGCAGACCCCTTGCAGCCTGCTTGCTTTCGGTATCGGAGAAGCCCTGCCAGCAGAGGTTCCAGCAGGTGTACGCAGAGGTTGGGATTTTGGAATGAATGGCAACCGTGTAGATGCGTCATGGTTGAGCTAAAATGGCTGCTTCATTGTGACCAATATGATAGGGAAAAAGTCAATATAAATTTGCGCTATTTATATTGTTTTCTAGAAGAAAATGAAGGGGTTTTCTCAAGAAAATCCTAGGTGTTACCAAGTATGGGTTTCTTACTTTATGGTAATAAGCACAAGATGTTTAGAAGAACCGATCATATTCAATATAAACAGTGCGTGTTGGCTGTAGTGGGGGACCGGAAAGCTGAATGTATGTTGTCGTTCGGCCCATCTGTCGTTCGGACATCGTTTTGTAGAATCAAGATCTGATCAAGATGTCAAAGGCCGCTCCGTTTACTCTTACGAAAAACATATATTAACGCAAGCAATTGCACCTTACAAATCTCTCGTGGAGAGTAAAATAAGTGATGCTGTAAGCATTGTAAAAAGAAAAAAAGAAGCGTGGAACTCCATCACCAGTAATTATAATTCGAATGACGGTGTTCCACGGAGGGACCACGTGCAGTTAAAAAGGTATGTAATAATATTATTACTGGTAGTAAGTTGTAATAATTATTAGATTTATGCCAAGGAGTTAGTGGCTACTTCACGTTCAGGTGTCTGCCTAAAGAACTGAGCTATTCATTGTTTCAGTGAGCTGTGCAACAATTTCAGAAGCTGTTAGCATCTTTGAAAATGAGATCTCTCTATTAATTATTATAGCATTATTAGGTATTTAATAGCTATTTATGTATCAAGTACGCAAAATAACGCTTTAGCGGACGAATCTAGTATAGCGGCCGAGGCGAAAGCCGAGGCTGAAATACTGGATGAGTCCGCTAAAGTTTTTGCGTACGTGGTGCATACAATATTTTTTAGTAATAGCTCTCTAAATTATATGAAATGAAACAAAATACCGTATATAATTAATTGTAATGAAAGGTAGTCTACCATATTCTCACGGCCCTCTCAAACGCAAGACAACAATGAACCGTACGAAATGCGGTAGGCTATGAATGCGTTATATGAGTCGCTGATTTGTAAACAATAATAAATACGAACTAGTATTTATGAAAAGCTTGTGAAAATATGTATTATAATCCCGAGGAAATTTCACTCCAAGTCAAAAACATTGAATTGGAGCTGGTGCCAGCAACATCACGGCAGAAGGAATAGGGAATATATTGCAATTAAATGCTGGTGCATCCATGTAAGCTATGTGAACGAAGATGTGAAAAGTTGTTGGCTTATATTTGTTGTCGTGTGATGAAGTGGGCTACCGTGTTTTGCGAAAAATCCTGGTAAAGTTTGTGATTTTCATAAAGAAACGTGTTGGCTTAAATTTGTTTGTTTTATGAGCAATTATATGCGTAAATCCATGTTAAAGTTGGTGTGACTGGTCAATGCCATGTGGGTTTTGTTTATAGATTGCCATGACAACTTTAAAGGACTAGGCCGCTAAAACTGCATTTTGAATGCAATTTGAATGCACTTTTATGCAATTTTAGCGGCCTTGTCCTTTAAAATGCAATTTTTCGGCTTGTTACCAGTCCGATAAGCAGCTGTTTTAGAGAGCGTGTACTAAAAAATACTTTCTAGTCTGCATAGGCTATTTATCAACATTTGTGTAACCTCAAAAATAATTTTTGAATGTAATTTGAAACTGATTAGCGATGATCTTTTGAATTTTTTAGTTTTTAATTGTATTATATTTTTATTGAGTCCATATTTACTATTTATGGGTAATAATAAATATCTCAACTTGAAATGCTAATAAGAACAATCCCTAATAAGGTTGGATTCTTTAACTTGATTGATATCTTAATTTCAGATGCTGGGAAAAGCTGAAGACAGCGACAAAAAAACAGATAGGGCATGAGAAAAGGGAGAGAATGGCCACTGGTGGGGGACCGGGCCCAAAATTTATAGAAGATGACATCATGGGGGATGTTATTGACATTGCCCCCCATATAGACTCAGAATTGCGCAATCCCTTTGATAGTCAGTATCAAAGGGAAAGCAGTTCTGTAGTCGTATCGGATGTGTCAGGGACTAGTTTTGTTGATGTGGAAGGTAATGTGCAAGCAGTTCCTTGCATTATCATGGAACTAGAACCTGACACAAATGGGGCAGTGTCCGGTTCACCCCAGGTGTCAGTGTCCGGTTCACCGCAGGTGGCATTGCCCGACAGTCCTCAAGTGAGAGGTGAGTGAAATAGCCTGTTACTGTTAAATGTAAGATAGTGTGAGTTAAACCAGTAAATTAAAAGTAGGCCGACCTATTACCATACTTCACTGATGTTTCTGTTTGCAAGTCCCTTACCAGGCATTTGTTCCATCTCCTACAGTGAAAAAATGTAAACCATTTTCGAATGGATACAGGGGAAAATGGTACATTGCGACTCACCCGAGTTCCCCACCCCTACTCTCAATCCAAAATAGCCTATTTTGTTGGAAGGGTCGTTTTTATAATTATGAAATATTATGTGGAGGTGCAAGGATATTTCTTTTTATTGTGAAATATTAGGTGACATCGCAGGCGAGTGGAAAGGAGAGCAGGGTGAGTCGCAAAGTACTAACTTGCCGGATACAGCATTCAATTTATTTTGCTGCCTAAATGCAAGATATTTATTGGCTATTAAGTAGTTACAGTTAAATCAATAATTTATTTTGTATGGTACATTGGTAATCTTGGGTTCATTATGTAGCCTAATTCTTGGAACTGCTCAAAATTAAATCAAGTTCTATCCACAATGTGCAGTTGGCAGTTCAAATATAATGTATGGTGAATAACAGATGCCATTCACAAAGTGCAGGGGGAGATGGTAGTTACTGCTAGCAAAATTATAGAAAATATGCCGTATTTTCAAGATACCATAACTCAGGTGTTAACAGTCAGATTTAGTTGAATTTTTTTATGCTTTGCATGTGCACTCTGTAGTTTAAAATAAGCAGAGAATGGTTGTTCTAGATATCACTGTTTGGTAGGAAAGAATTTTTTAACACATAGGTGACAATTTAGTTTTACGGTTTCTTCCCTTGACATAGGTACGCTTTTTTCCATTTCTGTAGCTTAGATTTTTTTTAAACTTTGGTAACTTACTAACAATGGGTACTGCTATTTACCCTACCTCAATCAGTCTAATATATACAATATTACTGCCTGAGAACTGCATGAAAACTTCACGACTACAAAAAAATACTTTTTTTTTAAATAAAAATAGTTGTAAATTCTGTATATTCAAGACTTTCCCCAAAATTCTGGTAAGGGAGATTTTTCATCCATCCATAATGAATTCCTGAAAGTTTCATTATTTTAGCATGAATAGCTTTTCAGAAAATGGTACCTGAAGTACAAAAAATGTAATTTTACAGGAGAGCGAAAAGAAAATTACGTGCTGTATGGTATTTTATACATTTTAGAAAGCTCCAGGTCGCTCTGCTTGGCTTAATAATGACGCAACATATAAGACCTATATATGTTCATAATATTTAATATTTCTGAACGTTCAGAAAACTATGTTCTATTACATGAGCCAAAGAAAAAAAAATCGATTTTTTTGATATTGGTAACTACCATCTCCCCTTAAGTAGTTACAGTTAAATCAATAATTTATTTTGTATGGTACATTGGTAATCTTGGGTTCATTATGTAGCCTAATTCTTGGAACTGCTCAAAATTAAATCAAGTTCTATCCACAATGTGCAGTTGGCAGTTCAAATATAATGTATGGTGAATAACGGATGCCATTCACAAAGTGCAGTTGCTAGTCGGCAGTCAGGAAATTCAACTTTACTACCGACTGCAAATTACACATTACGATATTGAAAATTACTTACTAGCGCAAATAAATATGGCATAGTTGAAATGTAGGAGCCCTATCTCGCAACATGCGCAGGTTTCCACAGACTGGTGATGTTTTTTTTGTTTCTCAGCCAGGCAGTTGACCAACATAATGCTTTTTGTACATTGCTTATAAAATATCATTAGTGACAGGCTCTGTTAGCTTACAAATAGTGATTTTAATTTAGTAGGGCATTCTGAATTTTCCCTAAATTCTAGTTTAGTGGCAGTTAGGTTAGGAACGGTGTTACTAATTAGTGACAGGTTCTGTTAGGTTACGAACAGTGATGTTAGGTTAGGAACGGTGTTACTAATTAGTGACAGGTTCTGTTAGGTTACGAACAGTGATGTTAATTTAGTAGGGCATTCTGAATTCTCCAGAAATTCTAGTTTAGTGGCAATTAGGTTAGGAATGGTAATATTAGTACAGTATTAGTGACATGTTCTGTTAGATTATGAACAGTGATGTTAATTTAGTAGGGCATTGTGAATTCTCCTGCTTTGTAATTGTGCCATATCATATCTCCCGCAAGATTAGTTGTGTTGGTGAACCTGTTTCCTAGAATTCTACATGTTCTACTGTTGTAACATCACACCTCTAACGTCCAATCACGAGTTTCTTCACCATGCGGAGATAAAAATATCGTAGAATTCACACTACTTTTGATTAGATCGTGTTATAAAAAAAAGTACGTTTCGGACGGGTAGGTTGAACCAAATCATTCGTCGAGGCAACATCCCTCCAGAGAACTATCTATAACAAAATACATGTGATATTAGGTGATACGTGAGAAGAAAGTTGGTTTTCAAAGAGGGCCCCCCCCTACAATGCGATTTTACCATAAATATATTTTATATATTATGCCTTACAAAGCAATTTCTCGACATAAAATGTTTCCCTAACCTCAATGTCGACTGCGTATAGTGGGCAGCTGGAGTGCTGCTCCCAAGCGGCCGACTGCACATTCTGGATAGAGCTTAAGGCATAGGAATTATCAGTCAAAACACACTGCAGCCAAAGCTATGTAGGCCTGTAACATTCAATCAGTTTAAAATCTTTATTTAGGTCTATGTGCATTGTAGTAAGTTATATTACTAAAGTATTGAAAAATATATCTTACATAATTTATAAGGTCAGTGTAATTTATAGTTCTTGTGTTTATCTTACAGATGTCAGTAAGAGGAAGCGCTCATTCAAGGAAAATGTCGAGTCGGAAGGTGACTTACGCCAAAAAAAAACTAAGAGAAGCCATTGCTCACCAACAGGAGCTGCACGGCATTACTAAGGCGTGTCAGCTCTCTGTTAATGAGCTAGAGGTGGAGAGTATGAGAGTTCTCCTGGAGAAGGAGAAAATCCAACTCGAGAAGGAGAAGATGCTTCTTGAAGCAGAGAGGAAACGCATTGCCGTAAGAGGAGGAGTTGAGAAGAATCAAATTAGAAAAAACTAAGCTAAAATTATTTATTTTAAAAGATATATAAATTTGTGTTTTTTTAATTGATTTCTAAAAAAAGATTGCTGCACCTCTTGTATTATGTTCATGTATATCTTGATATTAGTAGATAAAATATAAATTTTCCATTTGTTTGATTTAATGTATTACATTTCATTTCATTTGTAATTTTACTTGTTAATAAACCACAAATAATTAACATTAATTATTTTATTATTTAAAGAGCATGTTGCTAATCATTATTTCTTACAGCAATGACAAGGAAAGTGGAAGTGCGTCGAGAAAACCCACAGCGGAAGTGAAGTTAAATATTAGTTAGACTTTTCAGGAAGGCTTTATTTTCTCATACGTAATAAATACACAGTGCTATAAAAATTAGTTAGCTATCTTTAAATAAAACCACCAATCTATAACGATACATAACCGCTCGGGATCCCAACCAATATCTACATTACGTATTAATGTACGTATTTCTCAGTTATAAAGCTCCTGTCCAAGTCTAATTCCTGACAGATTGACTTTAATTTTAGGAATAATTTTAAGCAATTTTTAATTAAGAAATGTCTATATAATTTGCAATTGTAAATAATATTTTTGTTACTTATTCTATACAATCTATATAATATTATAATGTAAATGTATATTTCATACTTTAAATGTATTGTAATTATGAATGTGTCATATTTTAAGTATTACTGACAATGTTTATGCATGTCATTACATGTTTCGAGCAATAAATATGAATGAATGAATTCATAACCTATATGGCTGCTGTAGCCCTGAAACAAATATGTCAGCGAATCGTAAGCCTACACTTAAATTATTATTGCTATTGTTGTCAGTGCATTTTCTGAAATGTTAACATATTTTAAGAATTTCTTATATAAGTTTATATGAATTATAAGGTTAAGAATAAAACTTTAGAACTTTGTGCTTCCATAGCCCTGCTTAATGAATCGATCTGGAGCTTAACTCTAAGATTTATTACAAAAATAACTTTTCTGCATAGGCCTATCTTAATTGTAATTATCACTTAAAACAAAAGCAATTGGGCATTTAGTTATATCAGTTTACCTCATTTTATTTAAACTGTCATAAAGGAAACAGATTTCATTCCCTTTTAATAACTTTTTACAGCTGCTGTGTGCCCAAGCTCTCAGGAACTGAAATGAAGTGTTCCAAAGGGGAATTACAATTTTGCTGCTGGTCATTTTTCTATGATTGTAAATTTTATGTTTTAATATGATGTATGTGGTAACTTTTTACATACGATTAGTTGCTTTTCTTTTCTATGGAAATGTTCATTAGCTAATACCTAGCAAATTTTATGACTTAAATAATGTTTGGGAAAAGTTTTCCATGCAGCTGGTTAAATATAATATTCCAAAAATTTAAAAGCAGCATTGTGAATTACACAAACATTCCAAACCGTGTATTTGTAGATAATTTCCTTGTTTCCTATTATCCTAAGCAACTGTTAACAGTATATTCCAACTGGACTTGTTTTTGTGCTGTGGTGATGGTATTTCTGAGAAATGAAAAGACTGAATAAAAATAATCTTTTATGCAATAAAACTTCAAATTGCATATTATTTTAATACCTTATATGCAGTACAACTTGAAACTCCATATTATTTCATTAATATTGTCCCATCAGAAGACAACAGGATAACCAAAGGAACAAGGAAATCAGGAACTATGTACATCCCGACAATATTATAAATAACCTCCTTGGCATACTGTAACTTGTACAATGTAAAGTACAGATTTTTAAGTGTTTCATATACAACTGCAGGACATCAGGCTACGTTGAGCTAATCCACCCTGGAGGAATTTGACCGTCAGCCCAATATAAAAAATACCTAGTAACAAGCTTTGGGAAAAAAGAGTTTTATGCTGCGCACTAGGCTCCTCCCACCAACTCTCTAATGGGACCCGCCTGGGAAGGTGGGGTTTAGGGTTTCATCGCAGAAGACATTCAATGTGAGGCATAATAAACCACACGCTATTCAGTATGTTGCTCCTAAACTAACATAACGTTCCTAACCTAACAAAACCTGTCGCTGGCCTAGAATTTACTTATCATTTAACTAAATGCAGAATCATTTTACCCTTCCACACCTGTCATAAAACATCATTACAACCGTCACGGAAGCCATGGTAAATAGTGAAGTGCATGCGCAGGCTCAGAAGTGAGGGGAAGCAGCCGGCGGA
Source organism: Ectobius pallidus (assembly GCA_964059195.1). Classification (NCBI taxonomy): domain Eukaryota; kingdom Metazoa; phylum Arthropoda; class Insecta; order Blattodea; family Ectobiidae; genus Ectobius; species Ectobius pallidus. Next base: position 637,507 of record CAXKWD010000366.1, read on the forward strand.
CGGAGCTCGGCTGGTGCATGTCATAAATCTATCTTTTTGAACCTAATTCCTTTCACTAGGCCCAATTTGTAAGAACATGTGTTGTGATCTCTTTCACATAATATTGCAACTGAAACGTGTAAATTAGGATCTATAAATAAAAAGCTTAGGTATGTATAAATCAGCAATCAAGTTTTACCAGAACCCCATCTAGCCGTCATTTTCAGGGTTTATCGTACAATGTTCACATCTGTGAACGACAAATTCCTTACTTAACGTTGTCCATCTCCCACGACGTGGACGCTGGGAGACACAGAAGGAGATAGGAAAGTGATAGGAAATTGTGGAAGGTTGTGCAAAGTAGAACAGCATAGGATAGGAGGCTAAAAAGTAATAGAAGAAAGGATAGGGGTTAGAAAAAACACAAGAGTTAAGGAGTGAAGAATTTAAAATAGTAAATGAAAACTAAAAATGAATTTCGATGAAGTTTGCAAGAGCCTGCAGTCCTGGTTCTTCATTTTGGTTGAATGGAGGCTGGTCGACTTCTTCAACACCAGGATCTTCTTCAGGGTCTGCATCATTTGCAATACGGCTCAGATTGTGCAAGACCCCAGTGGCACAGATGATTGCAATGGTGGTGTCTTCCTTTGTGGAAAGTCCATGGAGGCACTGGAATCGCCTTTTCCACACACCAATGGCTCTTTCAACAGTGTTGCGTGTTGAAATATGTGCCCTATTGTAGCGCTGCTCAGCTGGAGTTCGAACATTGGCTACTGGAGTCAACAAGTAGGGCAAGCAGGGATAGGCACTGTCTCTGAGCATTACTCCTTGAACTTGTCCCTGTTCAAAGGGCAGACCCAGCCCACTCTGCCGAAAAATCCTTGCATCGTGGTATGATCCTGGATATCTTACCACCAAGTCCAGGATCTCAAGGCTAGGGCCTGCAAGTACCTGTAAATATATATTAATATAATAGGAAAGCTCAAAATACTCTTACCTAATACTGATGTATTAAAATATTTTCAGTGAGGTTATGTTTATACATACAATGATTGGAAACTCAAATTAAAATAAAGTTATCTACCGGTATTTTAAACCTGAAATACATTGTATTTCCTAGGCTGAGAAAGTTTATTGGTAAATAGGCCTGTTTTCAGTAAGGTTATGTTTATACAAATTGAAAAAATAATTTATGAATCTATTCATGAACTAGAAACTAAAGCATGGTACCGATTGTCGGTTTGTTACTTCAAAAAGCCTCAAATTAAAATAAAGTTATCTACCGGTATTTTAAACCTGAAATACATTGAATTTCCTAGGCTGAGAAAGTTTATTGGTAAATAGGCCTGTTTTCAGTAAGGTTATGTTTATACAAATTGAACAAATAATTTATGAATCTATTTGTTCAATCATAGATTTAAACTTTGTACAAGTTAATTATTTTTGCTGCCAACTTAACAGCAGTATATTCTATTTATTATTTTTTCTCTAGTTTTTATTGTTAAGTTTACATTTTAAGTCATTGCATTACATCCTATGTTCATTTACTTTCAACATTAGATTTAGCTTATCATGTTGGCTTTGGATATCTTTCTTTTGTCAGTTCCTGTTTCTGTAGTCAACTTGATTCATATTACTATTTAAATAACATTCATTTTCTAGCTTGTAAGCTATTATTCCTATTCACTGTCTTTATTATTCATATTTGATTGTTATTTTTTGTATCCAGTCTTCAGGATACACTTCTTGAGCAGTTTATATGCGTTTCATATTGCTCATTGACTTGAATTCCTTCTTCTTCACTTCAACAATTCCATTTTACTTATACATGAAAGGATTCATGTGTTTCTCTGGTGCTTCAGATTATTGAGATATAATTTGAACATCAACTTTCATTCATTCTATTTGTAAGGGTAACATATCCTACAGATTCTACATTTCTTCATCATATGCTTCAAGTAAGCAATACTTCTAGTGCATCAAGAAATGTGCTTGTCTTTCATTCAACTTATGCCTGGAAAAATGGCGTTCTTGTGGTGTTTTGCTAATTGCTAAATAGCTGGGACATCACGACATATATGCTCATTCTTACAGCAGGTAAAGATTCTGCTAATTTCAATTTATACGAGGACATATACTTCACTTCAAGTAAGTTATCAATAGTATTACTAGAAGTGGCTTCAATTCTCCATTCATCTACGCATTAAACATCGATCTTATTGTTGAGATTTAGCTATCGTTAAATAGCTTATACATCAGACTTAATATTCAGTTTCTCATCTTGAAATCTACTTCTACAAGTGTCACACTTCACGGACACATATATATATTTATTCACAAATGTGATTTTATGTGATTTCAAGACTGAATCTTCAACTCCATTATTTACAAACTTTCATTCCATCTCATGCGTTAAGATGACTTACATATTACATCAAACATAAACTATACATACCTGAAGATTGTCAACCATTGTATGGATATATAAATGCTACATCAAGAAGACTGTTAGCTGAAGACCTACTATCTTCGTTTTCAACTTTGTCAACCAAGTGAAAGTGTATTTGTTCGTGTGCTTAGCTTATGATTAAATGTTATGTCTTATATTCAAGGTTTCATTGAGTGATGTATGTTATAAAGCTTATTCATTTCATTTCCTCCATTATGGAGGTGGTCCTCCGCCAGAGATCTTATTAATTGTGGTTGGCACGGAAAGTGTTAAGCACAATTAAATTTACATTCTCGTGTAGGTATTAGGGACTTTTACAGTCCGCTATCACATATAATTACGCCCCCTGATCCTACATATGGTCCTCCGGGCCGGATAGAACTAGTAAGACTGTACTAATAGGCCTAGCCTACATCTAGGATAGAACTAGTAAGACTGTATTAATAGGCCTAGCCTACATCTAGGATATTACCAGCAAGACTGTACTAATAAGTTATTCCTTCATCTGGTCCTTCTGACCATAATCAAACTATTAAGATTGTAATAATACAATAATACTCTTACATCATTCACCCTCTGTGTCACAGACAGACTTGGGTGGCATACAAAAGCCTTCTTGTTTTGCTCACATTCATGTATGCATTATTATTTTATCTCAAGAGATATATATTGATACTTAAGCAATTAAAGATTGACTTAACATTGATTTGTGCTCTGCCATAAGCATTTGAGCCATATGCCATCACTCATTGAAACTTCAAAGTGTACTGTATGATATATATATGTCAATTGTAAACATTGTGACATCATTGTAAGTCACAGACACACAACACACTCTGTCAACAGTACATTAACACACAATTCTCTTACACGAACACGATTCTTAACGTCCTTCGCAATTCAATACTCATCTTATTGCAAATAATTGCAATCATTCTGCTCTATCATATATTTCATTGTCTTCTTGACAATAAGTTGTCCAGAAGTTGTTTCTCATAGGCGGGCAAAACGGTCCTGTTCTTCTCGCATACTATTTCACTTGCATTGCTTCCTTGTATCCCGGCAAGCGGGCAAATTCCTACATTGTTTTCATTCTTCGTATACCTATCTTTGAATCATGGAAGATCAAACATTAAGACAGGTCGAAGACCTCAAAAGAAAACGCACTCCTCTTAAGGCACAACTTACACGTCAGTGTAATTATATTACTAATCTTAATGAGTCAGGTGAACTCAATCACCAACAATTATTGAAGCGTAAAGACATTCTTGAAAAAACATTTGATAAGTTCATACTAATTCAAGATCAAATAGAAGAATTTCAGCCAACAGATGCTGAAATTAATTACCATGAAGAAGTCGAAAATGACTTTATCGAAGCTATATCTAAGATAGAAACTCTTTCTAAACTTGCTGAAAATCTCTCAAAGCTTAAACAATTAAGAGTACAGCTCTTAAACGATATTCAAGTAATAAACGAGCTTATGATCGAGGATCAGGCATCTTACTTTGAAGCTATTAAAAGATGTGCTGAACTTGAACAATCATTTCAGCACTATCAAGCTGAACAGTCTTCAATTGAAGACAATGAATCATTCAATGACAGGCAAATTCAACGCTATGAGCTTCAAGAAGCCTATTACAAAGCACTTTCTAGACTTGAAGCTTCCATAAAGGCAAACAAGCGAGTATATGATCCAGATCCTATGCCTGCGCCTAGTCCGCAACCAGTACTGACTGAGCAAAACCACGTTTCTCTTCCAAAGTTACCTGAAATAAAATTACCGACATTTTCAGGCGATCCCACTATGTGGCTAGAGTTTCGTGACACGTTTACATCCTTAATACTGCAGAATCAGTACGTGTCTGAGATGGACAAGTTTCAATATTTAAAGTCATGCTTAACCCCTGAGGTTATGACTATTATACATAATATTCCTGTCAGTGCTGCCACATTTAGCATTGCCTGGCAAACTTTGTTAGAGCGTTTCGACAATGACAGACTCATTGCTAATGCTCATTTAGAGAATTTATTTTCTCCCCCTTCTATTGATAGAAACTCTGCTGATTCGCTCCAGAGATACTTAGATCATTACATAAGTACTGTCCACGCGCTTCAGTCACTGCACATTGATATTGAGCTGACTGATCTTATTATCTCAAAAATAATACTGGATAAGCTTTCTCCAGCTATTATTAGAGATTGGGAATCTTCTCTTAAAGCTGATAAGTTTCCATCACTGAAGGACTTATTCAGTTTCCTTGAGGCCAAGGTTCGAGTCATTCAAATGACTGACTTAGCTATCAAGTCCCAGTCGAATCAATCTCCAGTCAAAAATGTGACTGCGAAATCTAACAATAATTCTAACAACAATCGTAAGTCCACTGAAGCTAAGAAAAAGCCTTCGTGGTCTCAACCTATTTGTATATGTTGTAATCGCCCTCGTGATCATGAATTATTTCTCTGTGAAGCATTCAGAGCTTTCGCTTTGCCCCAAAGATTTGAATTTGTGAAACGCAACAATGTATGTAATGTCTGCCTGAGAATAGGTGGTCATTCACAAGCCTGCTCTTCTTATACTTGTATGAAGTGTCAAGGTAAACATAGTACTTTGCTTCATCCTTCAAACGCTCCCATACCAGTAAACCCATGTGCCATGCTAAGAAGTGGTCCAGCTACTTCAAAGATTCTATACCCTACAGCAACTGTGTTAATAGCAGATGCTAATGGCGAGTACATTGAGGCTACAGCCATTCTTGATTCAGCTACGACTTGTAATTTAATTACAGATAGATTATTTCAACGCCTCAAACTTAAACCAACTCCTCGTAGAGAATATTTGCAAGGAGTAGTGTTTGAAAAGCGCACTCTCTGCAAGGTAGCATCTTTGTCACTGAAATCTAATGTTTCTGATTGGTCGTGCCAAACGAATGCTTTGGTTATTCCATGCATAGCTACTTGTAAGTTCCCTCGTGCTTACATAAATACTGACAATTGGAATATTCCAGCTAACTTGAATTTAGCAGATGCTAAATTTAACCAACCTAAGTACCTAGATTTGCTCATTGGTACAGAGCTTTTTTCACAAATACTGTTATCAGGCAAAATCATGGCTGATAATCTGCCTGGCATACATAATTCAGAACTTGGTTGGTACTTTATGGGTAAAGTCCCTCAACCTGTTACTTCTTCGCAGCATAGTATTCCTATGCAAAGTACTGCTTCTAAACATATGAGTGTTTCTAAGCAAATGACTTCTCACAGCAAAGCTAAAGCAGCTAATAGGCGTGAGAAGCCTCGTGTCAAGCAAGCTCATTCTAATCTCGTATTCCCTAGCTCTGACTCGTCAATCGATTCAAACTACTCTGCTTTCTTGCACTCAGAATCAGCTGTGGATGAACAATTAGCTAGGTTCTGGGAATTAGAAGCTGTCAATAATTCTGCTCCATTCCATGATGAATCGGAATGTGAGAAACATTTCTCTCAAACTACCACCAGAGATGACTCTGGAAGATATATAGTTAAACTTCCTTTTACTGCTCCGCCTGAAACATTAGGTAGCACAAAGCAACAAGCTTACAAACGGTTTCAGCTCTTAGAAAAAAGACTGTCAGCCAACGAATACTTACGTACTGAATATGTCAAGTTCATGCAAGAATATGAGGATTTAGGTCATATGCAACGAGCTGACCACATTACTAATGCTCCTTGTAAATACATTATTCCTCATCACCCAGTAATTAAGCCTAGCAGCACTACTGCAAAGATTAGAGTAGTCTGTGATGCCTCAACTAAGTCATTTAATGGAAAATCCTTGAATGACACTTTAGCTATAGGGTCATTCCATGTCAAGTGAACCAATGGAAAAACGTGACCACCTCCGATTTTAGTCATACTTGGTTGTCATGAAGTACCACCTGAGATATGTTGAAGTACAAAATATCAGATTTTTATGTGTTGTAGTTTTCCAGTTATACCCTTCTGAAATATGGAAAAAAACCAAATTTTCTGCATAAGTGCAATCACAAAATGACGCATAAATCAAGCTGGAATTGACATAGATGAGTGGGAAAAGTATCAAAATGTAGGTTATATTATGAGCTTTAATTTGATACGTCACACGACTACTTTCGAAAAAAAATATTTTCAAGGTTACCCAAAAAAAATTTGAAAACTGAATTTTTCAAAAACCTATATTTTGAAAATTTTGAAACAATTCTCATAGAAACATACATATTTCAGCATCATGTCCTACAAGTTTTGATAAGGGATCGCAATGGGATCATATTTTTTTACATTTATAACAAATACTATGCACGCTGGGTAAGAATATATGACACAGGAATATTGCACTTAATTCTAAAATCCATTCCTTTGTCCAGGGAGTTGTTTACCAACATGCATATACCAACTTGTGCAAGTGGTCAAATGGGTATGAGTAAACACAGTCTGCAAGCATGTGAGTCAGCCAGGGAATGCAAGTTGTAACCTGTTGGACCTGGCTTCAGTTGTGCCTTGACTCTCATGCAGTGTGCTTCCTTTCTTCAAAGGCTGTACAAAGACTGTATTGCTGCATGTAAAGTAGTGGGTTCAGTGATTAAAATAGGCATTGTGTATTTCCCCAGTATGGCTGAAAAAGTAAGTGAAACAGCAAAGATTTTCTGCTGCAACCCTTTCAAGAAAGACAGACATCAGGGTGTGAAAAGAAGTGTGAGGCCTGTTACTGACTGGATGTGTGACATGTTTGACACCATTGTGGTAGGTATGAAAATTTGTGACAGTTGTAGGAAAGAACTATCAAAGCAGAAACAGGTTACAGATACAACAGATGACTGTTTAGTACCAGTAGCCAATACCACTAGGCCTACTAATGTTGATGAATCATTTGTAGCTTTAGATGTTACCTTAGAGTACCTTAATAAGTCTCTAAGCTCTCTAGAGGAGTCACCTGTTGCTAAGAGGAAGTTGCAAATGAAATCATACTGTGATAAAAAATACAGTAAAATAAAAAAATGTTTGACAGAAAAGGTACTAACAGCAGCAAGTACAAATACAGAGAAAACTGTTGACCATAAATCAGAATCATGTGAAGTCATTTGTCAGCTAAAAGAAAAGTTTCAAGAAGAAAATATAAGTGTTAGTGAAAAATTGCAAATTTTAACAGTACTACCTAAAAGCTGGTCATGCAGTGAAATACAAAATGAATTTCAGGTTAGCAACAGAATGGCAAGAAAAGCTAAAGCATTGGTGAAAGCGAAGGGTATTCTGGCAACACCAAATCCTAAACCAGGAAAGGTTTTAAATGAATCTGTGATTGAGAAGGTAATAGGGTTCTACAACAGTGATGATGTCAGCCGTCTTATGCCTGGAAAAAAAGATTTTGTTTCTGTGAAAACGGGTGACAGTAGTAGAATTCATGTACAGAAGAGGCTAGTGATGGGCAACTTGAAGGAAGTGTACGAGCTGTTCAAAAACAAAAATCCTACTGATAAGATTGGATTTTCGAAATTTGCTGATTTACGACCTAAACATTGCGTCTTGGCTGGAGGAAGTGGTACCCACACAGTATGCGTTTGTACAGTGCATCAGAATGTTAAATTAATGCTACAAGTGTTGAAATCCAAACAAATTACACTGAATGATGGCACAGATATAAGTAATTATAATTCCTGTTTAGCGAAGTTAATGTGTGAAGAGCCAGGCACAGCATGCCACCTTAATGAATGTCCTTCATGTCCAGGTGTAGATAATTTGAAAGATGAGTTACAGTTGCTGCTAGATAATGAACTGGTGGACAACATTACATACAAGCAGTGGGTTTCTGTTGACAGATGTAATTTAGTAACCTTCATCAAAACTGCAGATGAGTTTATAGAAACTTTGTGTGAACAGTTGTTGATTTTGAAGAGACATTCTTTTATTGCAAGAAGACAGGCAGAATATTATAATCACTTGAAGCAGAATATTGGAGTAAATGAAGCTGTGGTATGTATGGACTTTGCAGAAAATTATTCGTTTGTACTACAGGATGAAGCCCAGTCTTTTCATTGGAACAATGATCAAGCAACTATTTTTCCTATAGCAGTCTACTACAATGATCATAATATACACTACAAAAGTATTGTATGTATCTCTGAATGTCTACAGCATGACACCACTGCTGTTCATTTATTCCAGAAAAGGCTTATCTCTCATTTGAAGTTGGAAGTAATTAGAGATTTGAAAAAAATTTACTACTTCTCAGATGGTGCAGCTGCGCAATTTAAAAACAGAAAAAACTTTTCAAACTTATGCCACCATGTTCATGATTTTGGAATTGAGGCAGAGTGGCATTTCTATGCAACAGCCCATGGGAAAGGAGTATGTGACGGTCTGGGTGGTACTGTGAAAAGACTTGCAGGAAAGGCAAGCCTACAGCGGCCATACGAGCATCAAATCATGACACCAGCACAGCTGTTTACATGGAGTGAGGAAAACATCGACTCCATGCAGTTCTTCTTCTTCAATGAAGCACAATACAACAAAGAGGAAAAAATACTTGCAGACAGATTTCTGTCTACAAAAGCAATACCAGGCACACAGAAGTTCCACAGTTTCATCCCATTGTCAGATAAAGTGTTGTTGACAAAGGTATTTTCAAGAAGTGAACAGTCATCCACTTTTTCAGTGTTAGGACCACGTGTGCAACAGAGGCTGAAGCTAGCAGAAGTAAAAGGATATGTTACATGTGAGAACAACAATCATTGGTGGCTTGGTGTAGTTGTGGACAAAAATGAGACAGCACAGATAGTGGAACTGATGTTTCTGCACCCTGCAGGTCCTTCTCCATCATTTACTTTCAAAAGTGACTGTCCAAATAAACTGACTGTGCCTCTCTCTCAGATCCTCACCCTTGTGCAACCTACATGTCCCACTGGCCGTAGTTATTACCTCTCGAAGGAAGAGATGGATGCGGCAACCATGGCTCTAGAAAATTACTGTAGACAATAAATTCACGTTTTTGTCATTGAAGAAGGGAAGGTAACATGTTTTCTGTAAGTTTTTCTTTTTGATTGTAATGAAATTTTAGAATTAAGTGCAAGATTACGGTGCCATATATTCTTACCCAGCGTGCATAGTATTTGTTATAAATGTAAAAAAATATGATCCCATTGCGATCCCTTATCAAAACTTGTAGGACATGATGCTGAAATATGTATGTTTCTATGAGAATTGTTTCAAAATTTTCAAAATATAGGTTTTTGAAAAATTCAGTTTTCAAATTTTTTTTGGGTAACCTTGAAAATATTTTTTTTCGAAAGTACTCGTGTGACGTATCAAATTAAAGCTCATAATATAAGCTACATTTTGATACTTTTCCCACTCATCTATGTCAATTCCAGCTTGATTTATGCGTCATTTTGTGATTGCACTTATGCAGAAAATTTGGTTTTTTTCCATATTTCAGAAGGGTATAACTGGAAAACTACAACACATAAAAATCTGATATTTTGCACTTTAACATATCTCAGGTGGTACTTCATGACAACCAAGTATGACTAAAATCGGAGATGGTCATGTTCAAAATTGACAAAAAATTGGTTCACTTGACATGGAATGACCCTATAGGTCAAAGTCAGCCTCCTGAGCTTCTGTCCTATCTAACTAAGTTTTCACATTTGAAGACTTTGCGTATGATAGCATATGTTCTACGATTCATAAATAATTGTAGGCCTGCTAAAATTAAGCTCTCAGGTCCTCTTGAACCTAGTGAAATTTCAAATTCACTCTACACTTGTGTGAAAATAATTCAGCAAGTCGAATATCATGATGAAATTAATGCTTTGACTTCGTCTGATGTCGTTCCTTCATCTAGTAAAATACACTCACTTTGTCCATTCATGGATAGTGATGGTATTCTTCGTGTTGGTGGAAGATTGAAGCATTCAGAACTACCCTTTGATGCGAAGCATCAGATTTTGCTTCCAGCTAAGCATCCTTTCACTAAACATCTCATTCGTTTTACACACTTCAAACTATGTCATGCTGGTTCCCAGCTTATTATAGCTCACTTACGGGAAAGGTTTTGGATACCTTCTGTAAGGAGAACAATTCGCTCTGTGATCAGACAGTGCAATGTCTGTTTCAGATTTCAAGCTCAACCCTTTCAGCAAAAGATGGCTGATTTACCATCTTCTCGTGTATCTCCTATTGCCCCATTTACTAACGTCAGCATTGATTATGCTGGGCCTTACTCTATTAAATATGGTGGACCTAGATCAAGGATTACTACTAAAGCTTATATAGCTGTATTTGTTTGCATGTCTACCAAGGCTCTTCACCTTGAGTTAGTCACCTCGCTTACTTCCAATGCATTTTTAGCAGCTTTTTCCAGATTTACTGGTAGAAGAGGCATACCAGTTTCAGTCTCATCGGATAATGCTACGAACTTTGTTGGTGCTCAAACTGATATCAGACAACTTACAGATTTTCTATCTTCTCATGAACATCAATCGAAAGTTCAAGATTCTACTTCACATCTTAACATAAAGTGGAATTTTGTTCCTCCTCACAGTCCCCATATGGCTGGCTTGCATGAAGCAGCTGTTCGCTCAGTTAAGCATCACTTGAAAAGAGTAATGACTTCTATGATACTTACCTTTGAAGAGATGTCAACTCTCTTAATTCAAATTGAAGCTATTCTGAATTCGCGTCCTCTCGTCACTCTTCATGAAGACGTTGAAGACTTGAATTATCTTTCTCCAGGTCATTTCCTTATTGGAAGACCTTTGATTTCATTACCTACCTCAAACCTTTCTAGTTGCACTTCTTTGCGTTCAAGATGGAATGCTATGAATCAACTGCTACTTGGTTTTTGGAAGAAATGGTCATCTGACTATTTACATTCTCTACAACAACGTTCTAAATGGCTAAAGACTCTTCCTAATGTGGAAATAGGAACTCCTGTTCTTTTACTTGACGACAACGTTCCCCCTTTACGTTGGGTTATGGGTGTTGTACACTCTATTCATCCTGGATCTGACGGACTAGTTAGAGTAGTCACAGTTAGAACCTCTACAGGTTTCTACAAGCGACCAATTGTTAAGCTTGCTCCTCTTCCCATTTCTAATATTGAAGATGAGTAAACCTCTTTATTATTCAAAGTTTAAATCTACTCTTTTCACATAATCTAATATATTTTAAAATTATTTTCAAGAAAATAATTTTGCGGGCAACTTATGTTCAATCATAGATTTAAACTTTGTACAAGTTAATTATTTTTGCTGCCAACTTAACAGCAGTATATTCTATTTATTATTTTTTCTCTAGTTTTTATTGTTAAGTTTACATTTTAAGTCATTGCATTACATCCTATGTTCATTTACTTTCAACATTAGATTTAGCTTATCATGTTGGCTTTGGATATCTTTCTTTTGTCAGTTCCTGTTTCTGTAGTCAACTTGATTCATATTACTATTTAAATAACATTCATTTTCTAGCTTGTAAGCTATTATTCCTATTCACTGTCTTTATTATTCATATTTGATTGTTATTTTTTGTATCCAGTCTTCAGGATACACTTCTTGAGCAGTTTATATGCGTTTCATATTGCTCATTGACTTGACTTCCTTCTTCTTCACTTCAACAATTCCATTTTACTTATACATGAAAGGATTCATGTGTTTCTCTGGTGCTTCAGATTATTGAGATATAATTTGAACATCAACTTTCATTCATTCTATTTGTAAGGGTAACATATCCTACAGATTCTACATTTCTTCATCATATGCTTCAAGTAAGCAATACTTCTAGTGCATCAAGAAATGTGCTTGTCTTTCATTCAACTTATGCCTGGAAAAATGGCGTTCTTGTGGTGTTTTGCTAATTGCTAAATAGCTGGGACATCACGACATATATGCTCATTCTTACAGCAGGTAAAGATTCTGCTAATTTCAATTTATACGAGGACATATACTTCACTTCAAGTAAGTTATCAATAGTATTACTAGAAGTGGCTTCAATTCTCCATTCATCTACGCATTAAACATCGATCTTATTGTTGAGATTTAGCTATCGTTAAATAGCTTATACATCAGACTTAATATTCAGTTTCTCATCTTGAAATCTACTTCTACAAGTGTCACACTTCACGGACACATATATATATTTATTCACAAATGTGATTTTATGTGATTTCAAGACTGAATCTTCAACTCCATTATTTACAAACTTTCATTCCATCTCATGCGTTAAGATGACTTACATATTACATCAAACATAAACTATACATACCTGAAGATTGTCAACCATTGTATGGATATATAAATGCTACATCAAGAAGACTGTTAGCTGAAGACCTACTATCTTCGTTTTCAACTTTGTCAACCAAGTGAAAGTGTATTTGTTCGTGTGCTTAGCTTATGATTAAATGTTATGTCTTATATTCAAGGTTTCATTGAGTGATGTATGTTATAAAGCTTATTCATTTCATTTCCTCCATTATGGAGGTGGTCCTCCGCCAGAGATCTTATTAATTGTGGTTGGCACGGAAAGTGTTAAGCACAATTAAATTTACATTCTCGTGTAGGTATTAGGGACTTTTACAGTCCGCTATCACATATAATTACGCCCCCTGATCCTACACTATTCATGAACTAGAAACTAAAGCATGGTACCGATTGTCGGTTTGTTACTTCAAAAAGCCTAGATATACATAAAAATATATTAACAATAGGATAGGCCTATCCTTACCTGAACATTGATGGAAAAGAAGGTCTTCCTGTTGCGGTACACTTCAGGAAAGTTACCACCAGGTGATTGGATTTTGATATGTGTACCATCCACACAACCAATCACCCCAGGAAATCCAGCAATGCCATAAAACTGCTGCTTCAGGCCCTGTATAGCTTGCCTCTCTGGCAGCTTTACATATTGCCTAAGCAAAGAGGCAAAGGCCACAGATATCTCCTTAATAATTTCTGATACACTAGCTTGGCCTATACCATGGATGTCCCCTACATCTCTCTGCAAAAATGGAACAAAGTAAATACAGTATTTCTGCACAAAATCGAGGTTATGTTTGGGATTATAACTTTATTAACGAACACGAAAAATTGAGTAATATTTACCTGGAACAAGCCAGTAGCATAAAAGCGCAGTGCTGTAAGGAGTTTCAACATTACAGGAATGGGAAGCCCTCGATTACTTAACTTCTGCATGTGCTGTACCAGCGGATACAACACATTCCTTACAGTCTCCTTTTCAAATCTGAATCGCAACTTAAATTCGCTATCTCTATACTTGTGAAAAGGTTCCTCCATGTCCCTCACATATCGCTTCGGCAATCTTCTTCTCGCTTCCTCTTCGTCATCTTCATGATCTCTCACATAGTTTACAAACTCCAGCATGTCGTCCATTTTGACACGGAAGTAAGCTTGTGTCTCGTGGCTTGCAGGCGAAAGCGTGTTGTTTGACAGTTCTGGGTGGCCGTCTGACAGCGCTAGGGGTTTGCCAGCTAGCGGACTTCTCTCGATCAGCTAACACCTAGGTAGGGGAGCTTGCTTACCTAGGGGACGACTATAGATTTGGCGGTTAAGGTTGGATTTCTCTTCAACTTCCCTTCCATTAGCACACAGATACTTTTATGCGCTGCTATTTGCAGCTTTGCCTCTTTACATCTGTTGTCTACTACTATCATGATGTTGTTTAATGTGCTTTTGAGATTTTTCTTACAGTCACCATGTATCAGGATTAACAGTTAGTCTGTTTATGCCACCAAGCCGGAGATTTCCTGTCTCTCTTTCAAGTCCAATGTCCCAAAACTATGGTACAAAGACTGACCCCTGTGGTCACCTCTCTGATATTTTCCTTGCTATTCTGTTTGAAGTTCCTTTTATTTGCGCTGTCCTGTTGCTGCATTAATCTCTGAGTGAGTAGTATAGAGATGCTGGGCATTGAACGTTAGAGATAAGGCCACCACAAGTTGTCAAAAGCCCAGCTATTTCAATGAAAATTCCAGTTACATACTTCTTTTCCAAAGAGTTGACTTTCTTCATTACTTCGTTTATGGCATCCTCGGTTGATTTTCCTTCCCTGAAGCGATACTGGCAATCACTCATCCCCCTCATGAGTCTGAGTTCTCTAATCCTGGAGTTCAAAAGTCTTTTTTCCATTTTCCCCATATTGGGCGGTAAGATTCCTTCGGGTCTCTATCTTTCCCTTTGTCCAGAATCACTAGGTTCGCTACCTTCCAACAATAGGGGACTCTTCCTTGGACCAAGCATTCGTTTACTGGATCCCTCACCCATGAGGAGACAATGTCCGTCAGTTCATGGAGTATCTCCACAAGGATTTTTTCCTCACCTGGTGCTTTCTTTTTTCATCATTTGTTGAACTGTCACCTTCATCTCCTCTGTGGAAAAAGGGAAGAGAGCAGTCCCTGTCCAGTATGGGAAGATGAGTTGTCTTTGTAAGATTGTGTGATGCTCAGAAACATCTGAGAATTATCACCAGGAAGGAGTCGATCCATGGAGCTCTTCCAGTCTTCAGTGTACGTTCCATCTGACTTCCTTAAGATGGAGACAATAGCCAATGACGTGATTTTTTTCTGCAGCGATTTTATACATGGATTTATTGCTAATGTTTCTTCTATGAATTTCTTCCAACTACTGATTTCGATTACTTTTAATTTTAAGCACTGATCATAGCAGGGTTGTGTTATTCATTGCACTACAATTTTTTTTTGTTACCTTAATATGAATTACATAAAGATATGTTACAAACACTCACGTAAAGAAGTTTTTTGTTTCTGCCTGAGTGGTTGAAAACCTTGCAGCACACTGAAAAGATTACCTTATTATCTGCTAGTTGGTTCAGATAACTTGGTGATACCCAAACATTTGTAACAAATGTTTCAATAGTATGTGATAACAGACAAAAAAACATCAAAGAAAGTTATCTTCCAGGAACAAATTTTACAGCGCTCAGTTCTCCCATATAAAAGTTAAGACAATCACAATACTGTCATGTTGCATTCACTGCACATATCCGACCACTGTGCTGGTTTGAGAACTACACATGCACTTGTCATTTGTTATTTTCCCACTCTGAAATTTTGATGTTTTAAAATAAGAATTTCATTACCGACAACATAACAATAATTTATTATTTTGCAACAAATAGTGCAAATTTATATTAAAAAACTGAGTGCATTGAATAAAAGCATGTTTTATAACCTTCAAAATGAGACTAAACTTGATTTCATATGAAAAGCATTTTGGGAGAAAATTACATTTTCATAAGTTAGTGTGCAAACTTTTCTGAGAAATTTCATATGGGTATTTTTTATTTAGTATAGGAAGGTGTACAAAAAGTTTCAAATAATTCTGAAAATATAAGGCCAAGTTCATCTAGTTTGACGTGGAATCACTCAGCTGTGTGAATCCCAGACAATTAGCACTGATGCAAAATTTCTTCATAAAGGGTTTGCATAGCGTATTCTCTCCTTACATTTCTTGCTTTCCCCTTTGGCACAAAGGTAAATGCCAGCTACTGTAAACCATTCACCCTAATACCACAGTATAAGTATTAATACAGTAAAGAAAATGTGTGTTAAAAGTCCTATGACAACATGTTAACAATATGACACTAGCGCTCCATGTGGAGAGTAACTAAAACTACATTCTCATCATATCAAGGCCTAGTACTTTTCCTTTAAAATAATTTATAATTTAAATTATGACATAAAATATGTATTAATTACGTAAATTATGATATTATAGGTCTGTCATGTTGTTCATCCTGCACTTCACTGTTGAGCCTGCATTTTGTTTCTCTGCCATATATATGGCAACACACGACTTCAACTGTAGGTCTATGTACCCTCAATTACTGTAGGATGAACTCCATTAAACAAAACAAAAAATTCTGGAGCTTTTGGAATTGAGAACACAGTCGGTAGATCAGTTCTAATTAATGAGTTTTTATAGGAATTCTTAAACTGTCTGTTTTCGGTGTGTTCCAAGCATGGACGGTAATTTTCACTCAAATATTTTACATCTTTTGTTAGTAGGTTTTCTTGTCGACCATTAATGACCCATTTTATACACCAAAAGCCATTACAACAGAATGAAATATAAAAATATTACATTAAAGTAACCACACCAGAAAACGTGTCACGAGTAAGCCAGTAGGCCTACAATAAATATTACGTATTTTTGTTCTTACCTTTCTGGTTCTTTCAAGAAAGTGAAGAAATGCAATTCAGGATTTCGTCCTTTATTATTACTGCAATTTACAGCAGAACAATACGGTCCTTTCGAAATAAGCTTCTTCTAATAAATATAACACTCATATTTATTTACATACTTCCCAGAGTAGTTACTGTAGTGTTAGTTTATGGCCGCTACGATCGCTAGGTGCATGCCTTTCTGGATCTTTCAAGAAAGTGAAGAAATGCAATTCAGGATTTCATCCTTTATTATTATTGCAATTTACAGCAGAACAATACGGTCCTTTTGAAATAAGCTTCTTCTAATAAATACAACACTTCTATTTATTTACATACTTCCCGGAGTATTTACTGTAGTGTTAGTTTATGGCTGCTATGATCGCTAGGTGCATGCGCTCGCATGTTCGTCTGGCAGAAAAACGGACTGAGTTTCATTACTGTATTAATACATATAAAAAAAGAAATTAATAGTAAGTAATCCTTTCTTACCACAACTATACTGCTTACCTAAGATCCACAAGAATAATGACAGTATGAGGCCTATTGTAAACAATATAGATGCACCCACTTATAGACTATCAAAATGGTTAGTAGAACAATTCGACAGGTTAAAAAAGTTTGACACTTTGAGCATTCAAAATTCAATGGAACTAGTAGACAAAATTAAAGATACAACCATTGGAACGGAAGAGGTACTAGTGTCTTTTGATGTCAACGCCTTGTTCACGAGCATTCCCACAGAAAAACTTCCTAAACTGATTAAACATTGGCTGACAGAGAACAATAAGATAACCTCTGAACAAGCTGAAGGTTACCTGAAGATCATTCAACATTGTATTAAACATAACATTTCACTTTCAATCAGGAATTTTATCAACAAACATCAGGCCTAGCCATGGGTAGCCCACTATCACCTTTGTTAGCTGACCTATTCATGAGCAACTTAGAATTACAGGTTACCAAAGCCTTCCCACACATCTTCAAAAGCTGGCACAAATATGTCGACGACATCTTCGCCATTATTCCAAAAAGGTTTGCAGAAGACTCTGTTAAGCTTTTAAACTTACAAGACTCATCGATAAAATTCACAATGGAAATGGAAAAAGACGGTTGGCTACCTTTCCTAGACTTGAAAATCATGAAAGAACAGAACAAACTGAAATTTGGAATTTATAGGAAACCCACACATGTAGATAACTACATTAAATACAACGAACATAACCCCAAAGCCCATCAATTTGCCATCTTTCACAGCCTTATACATAGACTCACAAACATACCAATGACCAAGACAGAATATAATTTAGAGTACCAACATATACAGGAAGTGGCAGTCACTAATGGTTTTAGAACAAACTTCATAGATAAGATGATCAATAGACACACAAAGAGGAACAAAATCAAAGAAGTTAGTACATTAGAAAACCTAGAAACAACAAAAAAAGTTTTCAAGAAATTCAATTACCCCCCAAATTGTTTCACAAATTTGAAAAAGTTTTTAAGGATTACAATATTAAATTAGCACCACAAAACAAAGACACCATTAGGAATCTACTAAACCATCCATTGAAAAACAACAAACAAAAAACTGAACTCTCAGGCATATACCAAATAGAATGCAATGACTGCCCCAGGTATATGTTGGACAAACTAAGAGAAAGTTAGAGACAAGATTGAAGGAGCATCTAAGAAACGTGAGACTAATGCAAACTGAAAAATCCGCAGTTGCTCACCACTGCTGGACAGAAAACCACCATGTTAAGAAAGATATAAAACTGTTAAGACATGTGAAAAAAACATCCGAATTGAATGTATGGGAAAAAATCTTCATCATCAAGAATGAAGACCATGCCATGAACTTCGAGATCCCGCCCGCAGATGACGTAGTGAGACTCACCACAAAGAAAACAGATGGCAGCACACAGAACTTCACACAACACAGTCGCCAGAATGCCAGTCGACCGCTAGCCGACGATGGGAGGGTACTTACCTCTTGAAACATGTCCTAGTAAAGGTACGTAAGTGAGCTAAAAGTGTTTCAAACGTTCGACTACTTTTGAATAACAATTTAGTATGTTTAGTTCTGTATATTACTGTAGTAACAACAGCCAATGTTAAATTCTCAGTCAATCCATCATTCATTTAGCTGATAGTCTGAATACATTTTTTTAACTCTTGTTTGCTTCAGCGCTTCATACGATCACTTTAAAAACACACGGAACCCAATACTATTGGCAAGCAGATTCAGTTGTGATTAGACCTATTGGTATGATAACTGTGAATTTCAAAAGTTGTATGAAATGCTTTGCATTGTGATATGTTAAAAATGGAATATAAAACTTTTTATAAACAATAGGTGAGGTGGAAATTTGTGATGATGACGATAATGATGATAACAATAATAATGTTAATGATATTCGTAATAGGATAACTTCGTTGTAGAAGAATTAGTTGTGAAGAAAATTAAAAAATTAATTTCACCCAGCTTATAATAAATAATTTTTTAAATTTTAATAGCATGAATTTTATCAGTTTTAGCACCCCCAGATCAAAATTCTGGCTGTACCGCTGGCTCATGCTGATACGGGAAATGTTAAAACCAAAACAGAAATGCAGTTAGGAGCTGAGAATTCTGCACAGCTGTCAATCATAAATGTTTTAAACTAAAAATCTGATAATAATAGCAGTTTAAAAGGATAAACGACCCAAGGACAACTAACAACTGAGGAGCGTCGATTCAAAACGCGTTTAGTCCACAAACAATGATTTTTCAGGAA
Source organism: Ectobius pallidus (assembly GCA_964059195.1). Taxonomy (NCBI): domain Eukaryota; kingdom Metazoa; phylum Arthropoda; class Insecta; order Blattodea; family Ectobiidae; genus Ectobius; species Ectobius pallidus. Next base: position 656,921 of record CAXKWD010000366.1, read on the forward strand.
TGACGAAAAACTGTTTATGGCCAAACTATCAAACGAATTTGCAATATTTTTTTCTGATCAGAATCAGTAATTAATATATAATTAAATGTATTGGGTGTTTCAAATCATTCTTTTCATTTACATCTTTTATTGACAGTTAAAGTTTCGAAAGTAACGGACTTAACGCGTTTTGACCCAACACTATAATAATAATCATTTTAAAAGATGAAAGTTAGTATATTATTTAAGAATTACAATCACATCTGATCGCAATAATACAAAGTGAACTATTGCCGAAGTACCAAACTGTCAAAATTTAAACAATTTCTGTTTTTTAAGCATGTTAAATCATGGAAAATCCATGCTCTTCTTCTTTTATTATTGACCACTAATGACATCTGTTTCAGTGTCTGGTGAATGCCGCTTTCATTAGAACATCTGCAACAATAGAAGTCGTAAAGTTCAACGCACCGCCTATTTTGCACATGATCGCTAGGGCCCTGATTTATTGGTGAAATAAAATGGCTGATTTCGGTGTTAACTTCCTTCTATTTCGGTGGGTATTTCGTGAAATAAATTACTTTATACTACATTGGGAGCACTCCGCAATGATAAACTTTGCTTCTTTATTTACATGAACTAACACTCCCCCCCCATTTCTATATTCTTCTGCCCTTGTATGAACTGAAGTAACTTTCGAGTTAGACATGATTAGAGTTAATATTCAAATATAATTATGAGAAATATTATCGTAATTTCTACTAAACACCATCAGATAGCCATTTGCAAACAGAAGTGCCAACCATACCACTGTGGATAAAAGACTAAATCTGTTGAATACAAGTAACAAACATTCTACACTCTTCTGCTGTAATTGATCATAGGCATCGCTAACTTGGCAAAGAGATAGCAAGGAAGGAGAGTACTCAACAGTACAAACCAGGTCACAGACAATCTTTGCGTAAATTCAGCAATCTTCGTAATTAATCACAAATATCGATATAGCCTATCGGTAAATCTTCGACAGCCACAGAAACAGCAGAAAAAAGCATGCTAATAAATAAAAAATACAGTACACCAAAACACAATATTTTGATTTTAAGGCACATTTTCGTGCTCATTTCTCACTTTACGGACAGAAGGGGCATATTTCACGCTTACAGACACATTTCGCAGAATCGAGTAAATTTCGCGATATTTCGTGGATTCAATTTGGTTCATATTGGTACTTTAAGCATATAAAAGCTAAGTATAGCTAAGGGTGGTTCTTTTATAAAATTTCGCGCTTATCGTTGTTACCAAAAAATACGGGCCCTAATGATCGCGTCTAAAATGTGGACTCAACGTAATTTGCACTGAACCATGTTCTGGACTGAATGCGTTTTGCATCGAACCCCATATTTCAGGCTCAATTTTAACGGGGAAAGGTTGCGATTTGAAACAAAAACGTTATGTAGTATCATGCAGAACACCTCAGAAAATGTGAATCCGCAAAAACTTCATTACGATCGGAGGTGGACTTAACACGTTTTGAACCCACACTCCTCAACTTTTTTATCTGGAAATAAATGACCATTTTTGTAAAACATAACTTAAACTATATAAGCTACGACACAAAAAAGCAACCCAATGTGCTACTACTTCAGGTCCAAAGATCTTTATACTTAATGTGTTTAGAATCTCATAGTGCTTTAAGAGTGCAGCAGTATCAGGGTCATTTGGATCACGCATATTAATCATATTAATATTCAACATGCTCAGCTCAAGCAACTTTAACTCGCACGAAGTTCAGTGGCCAGCAATAAACTGCAAACACTTGCTGCATCCAGTGCTCCACTCGAGCAACATTAATAAATGTAGGGCTAATTCTGAAACATTGTCTTGCCATGCTTTCTCTCCATTCTAATTTACTTGCAGCTTTAACCCTTTCACTGCTAACATATTGTTTGCTGTTCAAACTGGTGGTGCTGAATTAATTTGCAAATTTCTTTTGTAATCATAAATGGGGAGTACATAGTATGTATTTCTTGAAGTTCAGAATGATTTACGCAATCCTGGGGTAGCATGCATGTTGTCATAACACAGCAGCGTTATAATGCATTCTAATGCATGGTGCAATATATTGCTTCAAATATTTAGCTACAAATGGAAGCTCAAAGCAGAGAACAGGGAACCGAATGGTGTCAGGATGTTGACAACAAAGACACTATAAGTCATACATTTTGAATCGCTCTCATGGAGAATTTCTTTTGTCTATAGGCACAAGCAAAGTAGTGTGTTGTATATGTGCGTCAATAGCTTGGCCAGCAGTGATGCATGCTGACACATATATATGGCTGTAGCAGTAAAAGCAGTATACCCAAACAAAGTATATCGGTGAACATTTCTAGTTTGTCTTACCTCAGGAAATATTTCTCTTCAGGTTTCTCAGGAATTATATTGAACATGGCATCTACAACTAGGGGCACAGGTCCTAGTTTGCTTCTGCTGTCTAGTTCAGAAGGTTTTTTACCTGTAAACAAGTGACTTAATTAAGTTTTCAATCGTGGCAAATTCTAATGTTTTTAAAAAGGGTAGTACCAACTGGGGGAACTTACTAGCTTGGAGCTTACTAAGCCAATCTTCCATCTAGTTGTCCATTGCAATCTGCACCATGGTGAATATTCATTTGTACAATTTAAATGTAAGTAGTATTCCCAAGCACAAGATTATTACTGGTAGTTAGGATGCGTTTTGTTTTTCATTTAAAGACAGTTTAAAGGAAGATAATTTATTTCAGAAGCGGTCGGATGCTAGGCTAGTCCCTTAGGGATATAGAGCCACAGAGTTTAGTTTTTTATATTAAGTAACATTGGAAAACTTGAGGAATAATTTAAAATAGAATTCTTTGGTCGCAATGTTATTAGAAGTGTAATAATGATTGGGCAAAATACTTCATCGTTTTGCATCATGGGTAGAAACAATAGACCTAAGGTAGAACAATAGGTCAGGGTTTTCTTGTTTTTAGTTATACGTAGTTGAGATGTTTAGGCTATTCATCTTTGGGGTTGCATCCTTCATGGAAGTCAACATGCCCCCTCTTAACTGGGGTACTACCAATCAGCAGTCCTTCATTGGTTTCTTCCTTTTCGGTCACCATCTAGATTCGAGATATTCTGGGATTTAGAGAGAAGTGAAGGATATTTTAAATGTGTGTTTAAAAAAAATAATTAATTCTAGAAGGAATGGCTAGGGAAGTCCTAGATATATTTCATTCGTATTGAATCTTGTTTGTGTAAGAATTATGTGATCTGTTTCACTGGATATGTTAAACTTGTTTTTTAAAGAATTCATGTTCATGTGATCCAGTCAAGGATTGATAAATTTATTCACTTACTTTAGATTCAGCCATTCTGGACTGAAGGTATGGGAATAATTATATTGAGGTTATATAAATAAAAAGTTAACTTCTTCTTATTTAAGTAAATTATTTCTTTAAAAAAAGTAAAATATAGATTAAATGAGAATTTACTTTCTACACACAAAAATTATGTTTTCTGAGACATGTAAACTGAAGTGTGGAAGTGAAAATGATTAATAAATGTGTATGTAGGTGAATTTCTGAAAAGAATGTCTTTATGTCAATTACTTTCTTATATTTTGGATTTTTAGCAGGGATGGGTCCTCAATACTTTTGATACCTCGATACTCTCGATACTTGCATGGTATCGGCATCGAGCAATACTTCAGAAAACTCATTCGGCACTTTTTTGATTCTTTGGTAATTCCTCAATTTGAGGAAATGCGGTATCTCTTTCTGCGTTTAGTAGTCTACTAAATATAGTAAATGCTTCTATTTCTCCTTGAAATGGAGAAAACCACTCTGTGACTTTTGTCTAGTCATAAATAAAGACTTTCCGACTTTAAAAATCCAAGCAGAACAGATTCTTAATTGTTTCGTTTCCTGTCAAACGTTTCAATAACAACCAACAAGCAAGCTGACTGTCCAAAACCCATTGTAATTTTTTAACAAAAACCTGTAAGTGGACTGTTTCAAAAACTAATTTTAGTTTTATAGTCCAATCAAATTGTCAAGAATGGATGCAAAATTTAGGGTAGAGCTAATTTTTTTATATGATGTCTGGGATGGTTTTGAGAATAATTTCTGACATTTTGCCAACAAAATGTTTTGCCGCCGGAGCCGCCATCTTGAAAAAACTTCAAAATTTTCGATTTGATTTCTGTTTTTGCCCATTATCTGCCAAAATGCGCACCTGACAAATATGTTTTATTATCCCTCCTAACAGTAGACTAAATTTGCTACAGTTTGAGATCAAATTGAGTTTTCTACCATGAATAGTTTCGGAAATACAGCTCTCTGAATTTCAGCAACATTTTGCAAAAAATTAAAAAATCTGAACTTTCAACTGGTTTTTGCTCGCTATCTTCTAAATGACCAAACCTATAGTAAAACTCCATATGGAAACTTAAACTAGAGGTAACTTGCAACTTGTCGAGTACTTTAAACTTATGCTACCTCTTACAGGTCACAAGATACAGAGGTTTAAAAATATATATATATACAGTAACGATTGAATAATTACATGTGCATACAAGTTAGGAGCAATAACTGTACAGAACATTCGTTTATATACAAAAAGATTTATTTAGCTGGAGTTCTGGTGAAACACTGCATTGAATGACTTGTTTGTTCATAGTCTTCGGCACTTAGAGGGACCTGGGCAGTTGACGTCTGCTATTTCGTCCATGATGTTCACAATCTGGCCAGTGTTGATAAAGTTCTCTTCAGCGTCTTCATCCAAAAACAAATTAAGTGGCTCATCAGGAGTGTCGTCATCCTCACTGTCGAAGGTCAGGACTGTTAGTAGGCAATGTTTTCACACGACTGCCCATTGCAATGTTTGCATATTGTTGTGCACTTTAATCCAGCTTTACGACACCCACAAGCGTTTAAACACCCCTTCTTGCAGGTACAGGAAATACTTTTCAGAATTGAATCAGGAGCTGACTCCTTGGCATTAAGAGGAAACAAAGTGTTCACCCAGCCCCACTTCAAAGGGTCTTTGTATTCACCGAGTCGTGCCTCAACTTGGTGGTATGTTCGAATGGCATGAAGTTGAGCCTCGCTAAGTTAAATTTCATTCTTCCTGCAGCTTTTACAAAATATTCCGTGCCGAAGTTCAAGTGTTTGTGTACCAGGGTCTCCTCCATATAAATGAACCAAAAAATGTTAGCCCACTTCAGCCACTTCTCCTGATGTAGCTTGAGGGTTCAGAAATACATTAGCCTCCTCTTCTAGTTCAGGATGCTTCAAAATCAGCGAACAGAAGTGGTTTTTCCCGTGGCCAAAAACTGCAGATGATGTGTCACAACCACTGAAAGCATGGATGAGCAGCAGCATGTTGGAGAAGCTGTGGCGAAATGACTGGCTTGAATAGAAGATGAGGGGATGGTAATGCAGTGAGGAGAATAAGGAGGTATATGTCCTCCCAACTACAAAGACAGTGTCGTATTGAGATACCATTGAGAAGGCAGTGCTAACAATCAAGACATCTGCATCTTCAACAGCCTTTTTCACTTGTATTCCAGCTTTTGGCAATTCATTTTTTAGAAATTCTACGAAGCGCCTCTTGTTGTTTTCATTGGCGAGAAAATTTTCTTCTGAATTTTTCAAAACAACAGTTCTATCAAAGATGACATCAGGAGCTGAACGCGCAGCCCATCGGAGTCTCTCACAATTGTTAGTGCTTGTTTGATTAGCGTGCGATATGCGGAGCAGTGACAAAGAGCCTCTTAGTGCCACTCCTCCGATAACATGTTTCCATTTTCGGAGAACTGTATCTGCTATAGGAAATAATTTTTTCAGAGGACACTGCAAAGTGTTCTTCTAAAATAAAACGCAGTTCTTTTCAAATTAAAATACTGTACCTACACCAACTTCTCTTATTATTTTCTGATACATTGGTTTTCTTAGTCTTTTATCATTTTTTTTTTTTTTTTATTGGCCAATGTGAAGTTATCCAGGGTCCCTGAGCCATAGGCTATTCCCCTAGACAAGCCTCGAAGTTGTTCTTCCTTGTCCAGAAGGTTAAGCCGGGGTCCCACGGTTCGTCTTCAGTTATCGCAGCCGCTCTGAGCCGCCTCATGTCTGGCACATGTAACTTATATAAAACATGGTACATGGAATCATCTTCACAGTTCTCGCAGCAACATAATGAATCTTCTGCTAAATTAAATCTGGCTAGATATGCTAAGAATGATCCATATTCCGTTAGAAACTGCGATGTGGCGAAGTCCGGAGTTATCCAGGGTTGTTTCAGTCGTTTGGTGACACTCGGGAAGAAGTCCTTAATAAATTCTTGGAAATACTTTTTGGTTGTTAATTACCATGTAATATTTAACTATAAGACAACACAGGTTTTACTGTGAGAAACTCCATTTAGAATATCCTAGGCAAAACTAGACTTTTTGTACCTTCGATAAGTTTTCTGAAATGTGAGTTGTTGTAGATACCTCTGTATTTGGTGACCTATAATAGGTATGAAAACGTTAAAATACTCAGCTTGTTGCAAATTTTACTCTAGTTTAAAAGTTATCCTTCGAAATTTTACTGAAGGCTTGGTCATTTAGAAGATAGCAAGCAAAAACTAGTTGAAAGTTCAGATTTTTAATTTTTTGCAAAATGTTGCTGAAATTCGGAGAGCTGTATTTCCGAAACTATTCATGGTAGAAAACTCAATTTGATCTCAAACTGTAGCAAATTTAATCTACTTTTAGGATGGATAGTAAAACATATTTGTCAGGTGCGTAATTTGGCAGATAATGGGCAGAAACAGAAATAAAATAGAAAATTTTGAAGTTTTTTCAAGATGGCGGCTCTGGCGGAAAAAAATTTTGTTGGCAAAATGTCAGAAATTACTCTCAAAACCATCCCAGACATCATATAAAAAAATTAGCTCTACCCTAAATTTTGCATCTATGTGGCTTTTTTTGTGACAATTTGACTGGACTATTAATGTAGAGTTTAAAAATAATTATAGGCTACTGATTTTATTAAATTTTGTCTCATTAAATATGCACACTTAATTTAGTTTATTACACAGTTCTTTCATCTTTTAATTTTTAATGTACCTCTTTATTGAAACTGAAAATCTTGACGGTATCAAGTATCGAGGAAAAAATCATTTACTGGTATTGAGTATCGATAAAATCTGGTATCGACCCATCCCTAATATTTAGCTAAGTCCTATAGGTCACAAATTCAAGTCTGTTTATCCCTGTTGGGTATGCGATGGTACAGGCCAAGGCGTATAGAAAAGGAGGTGGGTCGGACTAGTTTCCGTGTGGTGGTGGAACCTGATTCGTGACGGAGCTGCAGTCCCGACCCACGCGCCTGTATATTGTATTGAATTGTATAAATTAGAACAGGAACAGATAAACAAAAGGTTGGTTGATGAATGTAACAGTTAAAAAAGAGATATTGCATTTACTGTATCTGAAGAAGTCCAGAATGTACTCAGTGGCATATTTTCCAAGGCTCAAATCGAGTTGATTTTAAATAAAAAGGAAGAAGGAATGACGGAATTCCTTTTTTGAAGATGCAAGTACCTAGAAGACTGCAAAAATACTACATATATAACATAAACTGTATTTTAAAATATATTGTAACTTTAAAAAAAAAATTTGCATGTTAATTTACATTGTTGCCTTTACTGTCATTTTGAAATAATGTAAGTACAATACAGAATGTTCGTACTGTAACTTATACATTGTTTTATTCATACACTGCCTTGGCATCAGGCAACTCAAAGGTAACAGTATGACAATGTTTCAGATGTATGATATGTACATTTATAATGCGATAGAAGTTAGTTTCAAAACAATCAAGGGCGCCCATATTTTCTAGGGGTGGGCAAACAAGTGTGACATTGTAAGTTGAAATAAATCAACGATAGTTTGCTTTCGACTTAGTTTCTGATGATGCAGTTTCAATTGACTTCGGAAGTGGTTAAATAAAAAAATATAAAAAAACCATACCCCCCAAGAAAAGGGAGCAGGGGATCCACCCCAGGAATATTTTTAATAATTGAACTAATGAAAATCATATTTTATGTTATTTTGGCACTGAAAAACTAGTTTGCAATTTTTTTCTTTACTCTAAGACATGCAAACTAAAACAAGAAATCGTTACCTAAGTTAGAACACTTATTAGTATTTATAAGAAAAGTTAAATATCACATGAAATAGTGCAAATAATAGGCCTACTCAATATGTCTTAAAAGATAGACACCGGGCTATAATTATTAATATATATAATATATATATATTTTCTTTTCCTGAGAGCTAGGGGGCTGTGGTGCCCCCTCTACCCCCGGGTATGGGCGCCCATGAAAACTGTATCAGTCGAAACTGTAGGCGAAGTAAGCTATAAGGACTGCACCAGCTGTAACTGTGGGACTGCAGCTGCATCATCACAGGGGGTGAGTGGTGGGGGAGAACCGCAGTCTGACCCACCTTCTTTTCTATATGCCTTGGGTACAGGCCACAATTTGTTGCTGTGCTTGTATGGATTCTCTCTCAGATTGTGATTATGTTGCTGGGCAAACAACATAATCATACTGGTTTGAGTTTCCTGTGGAGTGGTAGATTTCTTTGGACATAGAGCTGTGACAGTTTGAAAATCTCTATTAAGCTTACAGATAAAGAAAATTATATTATTGCATTATTATGCACAGAGTCCACTGCTGTGGCTTAGGAGATGCGTGAGAGGAGCGAACGCAATGGGCCCGGGTTCAAATCCTGGTTGGGACAAGTTACCTAGGTGGGGTTTTTCTGGGGTTTTCCCTCACCTGTGAGACAAATGTCAGGTAACTTTAGGCCCTTGTGATCCCCAGATATCATCTGGCCGTCATTATCATCTTCAACCCATCCTCGCCTTGTTTGGAGTGAGTGTGTGAATGGTGTGTCTCGTCCTATGTGTTCGTGTTGTCTCGAAGGTGGCCCCGGCATTGGGCTGATCACTCATCCGGGGAAGCCCTCCATGTCCTTGTCTGGTCAAAAAAGTATGTATGTGATCCACAGATAATCCCTCTTCCTACAGGTTGTGGCCCTGTAAGGCCCAGGCGGCTTAGGTCGCTTAAATCCTAAAAGGGAGAGGTAAAACTAAGAGAAAGAAAGAAAGAAAATTATATACAGAGTGAAGCAGTACTTCATGAAAGAAATCATTCAGAAATGTTGGGTAAATGTGTTGATTGCTATAGGGAACCAGAGTCTCCACATGCCCGATTACAGAGTAACTGGAAATTGGTAGGTAAGTATCAGTGGCGGACGCAGGGGGGATATATCCCCCCTCCGAAATTTGAAAACAGGCTATATATGCACTCTTAGTGACCAGTTTTATAAACTAATTGTATATGTAAGTTGATTAATTTTTTTTAGTACTCTTTCTACCTATTCAAATCCCCCCCCCCCCGAAAAAAAATTCTGTGTCCGCCACTTTTAAGTATTATGTCCTTTAGATGGGTTATGATTTAATACAAAGAGAAACGAATTACTCATTCATTACCTTCTAATATACCATAAAATCATGAATGACAAGACAATATTAGGGTACAGGAAACCAAACAAATGCTTCAGTGTTTTATCTGGGCGATCAAGCTGGTCATTTTTGTAGCCCCCCACAGCAAGAACACAAGCACAGTGCAGGGTGTCCACAGAAATTACAATAAATTTCCCTGATTTTCCATGATCAGAAACTTACATTTCCCTGACCAAAAGAATCAATGTTTTCAAAACAAAACAAAATAAAAACAAAAAAAAATCAGCTGCCTACATCCCCATAACAAAAATAAGAAATGATTAGCTGAAGTACTGAAAAGGAAATTGCTTATACAAAGAGGGGCGCCAACTTTTGAAAAAACATTGGGTGGGCTCATGGATAAATATGGAAAGGTACAAGAAATTATATCAGTTATTTCTAACAAAAATAACTTACACTTACATAATGTAATAATTATGTTGACGGTAGTGAGTGTTTTGTCCCAAGCAGGGCCGTAGCAAGGTCCTTCTGCGCCCTTGGCGAGTTTGACAAATCTAATACTGGGGGGTCTGAACAATTAGTTTTTTAAATTTCTGTAAAATTGTTTATTATTTTAATACACTGTTATTGTCAAAGAAAACCTAAACCTCAATTTGAAAATGAACTATGTGTTGGACTTTCAAGGTACTAAAACCTTATTTTCAGACGAATGAACTACTTAAAAAAAGAATTAAATAACAAAATCTATTATCAAAAGTAAATTACATAATAGGCCTGAGGCCTACTAATTTTCAGACGAATGAACTACTTAAAAACAATTAAATAATCAAATCTAGTATCAAAAGTAAATTACATAATAGGCCTGAGGCCTACTAAAATGTTTAACACATTAATATAGGTAAAAGTATTTTTTCGAATAGTTGAACCACTTTCATCTCAACAATAACGTACATTTTAATTTTTATTGTTATATCATTCTATACTGTTTATGATTTATGTTATACTCTGTCAATAAAAAACACGTTAATTAAAGAACATTGCATGACTGCTTTTTGTTTGTAGACATAATACTACAGATAGTTCACGTGCAGTAATTTTTAATAACCTGAAAGATTTCTTCCATTAACGTAGAATGTTTATTGCCTAATAAATTGCACCAGTCTAAAAAAGGCGGGGTTCTTCATGGTTAATTTTGTGACCTCTCTGTACCTGCGCCCTTGGCGGGGGCCCACCTCGCCACCGCCTAGCTATGGCCCTGGTCCCAAACCAGGTCCAGATTCGGAATGAAGCTATTGGAAGATGAGTGCCCCGCATGGAGAGGGAATGAAGGGACAATATAACACCCAGATCTGAACCCAGGAGGGAAATTTTTCACTACTGAAAAATCCCCAACAAAACCAGAAATCAAACCCGGGCCACCAGGGTAAAAGACACCAATTCTACCAACTTACCCACTCTGATTTAAAGATGATTATTTAAAGTTTATAATTATATGAACTTGTTTTGTGTTAGGTAACAACTAAAATAAAAAAACTAAATGATAAAATAAAACATGGACTGACTATTAAATAGTACTGTGTGAAGTGAATGTATTTCTCTTGAATACACTACTCTCTATAAATTCATAATTAAATCTAAATCCAACTTTTCCCTCCTATCTGTATGTAGGGCTATACTAAGAACAGCAATGCGTATTATTAAGTCTTTTCCTGGTCAATTGTCGAGCACAAAAATGTTTTCAGTCTTTTTAAAGTGGAAAGATATTTCGGAGGATACTATGGAAACTGACATTGACAGAGTATATTTGACGTTTAAATTTAAAGAATTGAGGAACTATTTTGAATGGTCACTAATGTGAGTTAATTGAAACAAAGAGAGATTGTGTTATGTATGTCAACAAAAGTCTGATTTTCGTTTGCACTGATTAAACAACAAAACATATTTTTAGTAATAATAAAAATGTGTACGATACACGGTAAATTATTGGGTGGGCTTGAGCCCCATGGGTCCATATAAGTTGTGCAACTGTACACAGTCTGGGTTTACAACAGGCTGGAGCAAAACATATGCCCCTCACATTTTGCTCGTTTGGGATATTTATTTTCTCTGTGACTATTCCATATTTTTTTACAAATTTCCCAGACTTTTTCCTTTACTTGACAAATCTCCCTAGCTTTCCATGATCGATTTTAATTTCTCTGACTTTCCAGATTGTGGACACCCTGCAGTGCCAGTAAGTCCAATTACACTGCATGAAAAACAAAACTGAAATGAAAAACAAAAAAATCTATATTTTGTTTTCATTCATAAGAAATGCATTTGTTTCATTTTTCAAACAAACAAAGTTTGTCAGTACAATTGAGCTGAAACATAAATACTGGAGTTATAAGTACGACACAGAAAGTAAGGTCAAATTTTTCAAGCGAATGAATGAAAATAAATGGGTCAAGACATTTTGATCACGTGCACATAGGCCAAGGTCACATGATTGGGCCCATTGTGTCCCTTTTATTGGAGAATTTATCCAAGTCCCGTTGCCTTGAAGAAGGACAGGATTGATCTTGGATTCATTCTTCTTATATCGTCTGGTCTCAGTTTTTCCGAACCCAAGAAAATGTCTGATAGGTTCACAATCACACAATATGCGAAGAGAAGTCCCATCTTCTCTTCCATACTTCCTAAATGTGGGATTCGCATTAAGCTTCATCACATGTAGGTGTTTCTTTAGGATGTTGTGTCCAGTTAACAGGCCTACTACACCTCTAAGTTGTAACCAGTTAAGAGATAGCAGTATCCTGCTATTCTTCTTGCTAGGTCCCTCAATCCTGCCCAGCAGTAATAAGATTACTCCAAAAAGTGGCATGCTGGTGTGATATTCACTCTGTGATCTCACTCCTGGCCCATCTTGGAGTAATACCAAGGACAAGTTCCTGTCCAATCAAAACACTGACCGAGCCCTCCCTTGCTAGCTTATCAGATACAGTGGTACCTCGAGATACGAGTGCCCTAACATACGAGTTTTTTGAGATATGAGGAACGGCCAGCTGCGACGCTGCACACGGCCCACCAGTTTACTGCGCCTGCGCCTCGTGCATTATCCCAAGTATTCCCCCAGTGTGCTTGTTTACCTCGCTGTCGAAGCATCTTTGCTAAGTTTTTCTAGAAATCATAGAAAAAAATGAGCAAGGTGTGCGAGTAGCTGACTTGGCGAGGCAGTACAGTATTGTTTTTGTACAATATTTGTCATTTATAAATACATTTTTCTTATTCAAAAACATGTAACAAAAACAATTGGGGGTAGCATTTTTGGGGCTGGAACGGATTAATGGCATTTCAATTAATTTCAATGGGGAAAATTACTTTGAGATACGAGCAAATTGACATACGAGCAGGGTTACGGAACGAATTAAACTCGTATCTCGAGGTATCACTGTATATCATTACCCCTAATTCCTGCATGTCCAGGAACCTAGCAGATATCTGTATTGTGGTCAGGGATAAATTACCCAATAGTTTTGGGCCTTATATAATGAGCCCATGAAGCTGTGGAAAGGTGGTATCGTGAAGTTGGAATTGTGATTAGACTATCCTCATTGTTTTTACAAGGAAGAGATGGCTTGATGGTTTACATGAACCGATCTTCTTTGGGAAGAACAGCAGAAACAGATAATATCCAAAGTCCCTTGGCACACCAATACTAGCCTAGACCTTGTTTTACAGGCACATGAGTCTTCAGGGCAGCCTAGCTGTCAGAACAAATACAAATCCGACCACCAAGGCATCCCCTAGAACATGAAGAACACAGGACAGAATAGCAAATATTTTAGCCTGGAATACCGTAGTATAACTTCCCCAGTGAGTATGATAGCCTCGTTTTAGGCTCATAAATGCCAGCCCTGGTCCATTTGTTCTTCTTAGTCATCCGTATACCAGACTAGCCCCTTGACAAACTCAAGAGGCTGTAGGCCATGAATCCATTTCTCTCTGGGCGGAATACTGCCCCTATATACGGAATCAAAGTTATAACTTGGCTTTATATGATCACAGCTCATTGCGAGGATAGGCTGCGATTTCTGAATCTATTGAGTATCTCTCTGTGTCCTTTATTTGGATGTTTAAAAGACCACCACCCTAGACTCCAGAGACAATGAGCAGTCACTCCAGCCTCTCCTAGAATAACCAAATCCAATGGAGGTAAGCCAAGCAGGGCCTCCAGGGCACTGAGTGGAGTAGTGCGCAAAGCTACGGTTGAATTTTGCTAAGGGTTGAATTTTATTTAGTTTATTCTTGGTAGCCTCTGTCTTAACACATGGCCAATACTCCACATGTGATTTAAGTCCCCACCTCACACAAAGGTCTTCTGACAAGCCCACAAAACATTGTAGGCCTTAACCACCTAATATTCAATATATGCTCTCTCCAAGTCAGTCAAGAATCCAGGGCAACTTCCAGATATTTGACCGACATGGATCGAAGCAGCTTCCTCCCAAAGAAGATCGGTTCATGCAAACCATCAAGCCAACTCTTCCTTGTAAAAACAATGAGGCTAGTCTAATCAGGGTGAGCTGACAATTCAAACCTCACGACACCACCTTTCCACACCTTCATGGGCTCATTATATAAGGCCCGAAACTGACCACAATGCAGGTATCATCTGAATATACTCCACTTTCATTGAGCCTCACAAGTAATTCGTTCACTACCAGGCACCAAATAAACGGAGACAAACTCCTCTCTGGGGACAGCCTCTGAGTATAGTGCACATCAGCTTACACTGAAATTTTGTTAGTAGTTCTGCCTGTAATGTTGGGCAAGAAACTATTCATCAGCTCCATGCAGAATGTGAAGTAACTATAAGAGGCATCTATTTACAATAGAGTAAATATTCACTTACCTTAAAGTTCCAAATTATATATTTTTTCCATTAATATGAAGTGTGATTATTAGAGGGCGGATTTAAGCATATTAGCATGTTTCATTCCCTATGAGTAAAATGTATGCAAGTAACAGAAATACACATTTCATCCCATTGGGGAGCAATTGGGGAAGTTTTATAGTGGATATAAGTGCATACTTACATACTTATACTTATTATTTCACTAATATGTGCATATGGATGCATGTTTTTCACTTTTTTGCAATGTTAAAAAATATAACTACATGATTTAGTTCCCCTTCCCTCTCTCTCTCTCAACTTTTTTTGGCAATATTGTGAATTTCCATTTTGGTCTAGAAGATCCATGGTTAAGTATTGTAAATCATAAGCACCGAATAAAATGGAAGCTGGTGGTATGCGAAAACAAACATTGGGAATTTCTGTTTAAAATGTTTAAAATTGACATCTGTTCTTGTTTATTGTCATTTGTGAAGTCTAAGGTTATGAGCAGAGCGTATCTTACAATGCTGAAAGAAAAATCCAACCAATCATCTTTGCTTAAACAATGAGGGAAACCACAGATGGGAAAATAGTTATCTGTTAAGTGTGTGAAAACATTTAAGTTTATCGTTATTTTGTTATTGTTTCCAAAATTAAAAAAATCAATACCACCTTTATGAAAGTTTAAAAAAAATTAAATTAATGATCAATATAAGTCACCACTTGATGCCAGTGAGTGGTCTTGCGATGACCAAGGAATCAAGTTCACTTCTTAGTGAGGATAAAGCCGTATTCATGGTAACAAAATTGAGACATTTAGGATTTTTTGGGAACTCCTGTTTTCCAAATTTCAATTCACAAACGTTCTTCACCCTCCTACCCTATAATTTCTTATTTAGTTTCATTTATTGTTCTTGTTTAATTTTTAAAAATGCCTGTTTGGTAAACATTTCATGAAAATAAAAGTGACCAGCAGGGATGCATGTGTATTTCAAACTCAATTTCCTCATGGGTCCCCCCCCAAAAGAAGTGTAAAAAATGGCTTGCGTGGTGAACTTTGCTTGGCACTGATATAAAGTGATGCTGAATTTTGATGGGTGGTGTGCACAAATAATTAATTATTTCATAGGGAATAAACCGTTAGCAATATATTTATGTGGCATAATTGCACTGTGCAATTCATTTTTACAGAAATGAAGTCCATTTTTGTGTGCATATTTTCCACTTTTTGGGGCATGTTTTCCATCTTTTTACTGCATAAGTTCATGCATATATTCAAACTTTTTAGTGCATTTGGATCCACCCTCTAATAATTACCTATGGCTTCTGTCATTTTCATACAAATTTAGGCCTAACCAATAACATTGTAGGTATTTAATATAATCCTTCTTATAATTGTGGAGCTTGTTTCCAAAAGGTACCAAATCCATCTGAACAAATTTTACAGGAAATGAAAAAAACCTTATACAGTTGATAAATTATACTGATATCGATAATTCATTCCTTACATATGCAGATAGACCTAAGAATCATATTTACATAAGAAACTAAGATATTCATTCATTATTAAGCTGTTTATCAACAAAACAAACTTGGATTTGGTACTTTTTGGCATGAAAATGTCAATTTTAGAAATAGTTACAACTCATTAAAACAGATTAAACTGATTAGGCCTACCTAATATCCTTAATTGCAGCTAATTATACTATATTATAACTTAATGTGATACACCTATAAAAAACAAGAGCAAAACAAACAAAAATTACTTGATCCTACTTGATTTTAAAAACAACAATACACAACTAACAGAATCAAGTTTCTGGAGCTTGTCTTAGCTTCATATAAACAATAAAGTTCCTACTCATCATAAAAAACAGAAACATTTTCACTGTCATTTTCTTCCACACACAAGTTGTTGGCACTGAATGATTTGATATCTCTTGCCAGTTCACGCATTTAAAATCAGGACCTAGAACATGAACTGATCCTACAGTTGCAAAAATTTCATCACATTGCTCGGGTAATAAGATGGTTTTTATTTTCCTTAACTTTTTCTCCACAATGCCAAAGGACCTGTCAGCAGGCATCTGGTAGACACTGGTTCATATTTTGAAAGAAAGCTTTAGCTCTATGTTTGTGGACAAGTTTTTCTACAAGAAACTACAGGCATGTGACGTCACTTAGCCAATGAGAAGCAAGAACGCTCTATTACGTAATTGTTCAACCATAATATTTCACCAATGGAACGTGAGAAAGGATTTGGTACTTTTTGTCACGAAACTGTGGAGGGATGTGGTACTTTTTGCTACAAAACTCAATCTTCCAATAGCAATCTTCAATAGCAATGGGATTTGGTACTTTTTGGCGATTTTAACCACTGGTTACGATTGTTAGGCTAGTTAAGAATGTGCTGCCACCTTTAACTCATTTTTCGAATTTTTTGGATTTGGTACCTTTTGGAAACAAGCTCCTCAATTAGTCATGTTGTGGTCCTGATTTCCACCGTGAATGCTAAAATATATGATCAATATTAAAATTGGAGAAACCCATTCTTTACAAGAATATGGACTGTATTGTTGTATATATATGCGTTATGTCGACGACATTTTGGTCATTTCAAAGAAGGACATTTCGGAACAACTGTTGGAGTTCAACTCCCTAAAGAAATAGGGTACAATTTACACTTGAAAAAGTGAGAATAATTCGTTAAATTTCCTGGATTTAAAGATCACATTGGATTATCCAAAAATATGAATTGGTATTCATAGAAAAATCAATAGGGGGAACTTATATATTCACCAAAAATCTGCACACCATCAAAGGATTAAATATAATGTTTGGAGGAATTTTGCACACAGAGCATTTAAACTGTGTAATAATTTGGTGGATTTGAATAACGAAAAGAAGGAAGTGTTTAGATTAGCTGTGAACAATGGATACAAAATTAATAGAATTGAAAGAATATGGATTGATGCTAGAAATCGTAGCCTTGTCAACAATCCGAAATGGGTAAATCTGGACGCCAAGTATGTAAGTATGACGTTCCATCCTGCTGTATATACTCCTTTCGAAAGAATATTTCGGAAGTTTGAATTGATTCCCGCTTATAAAACCAATAGAACTATGGAAAGTATTTTCTCACAATACAAGAGGTTGGGAAAAAAGAAGAAGAAAAAAAAGAAAAAAATGGATCTTCCTGGTGTGTACTCCATTTCATGCATGGATTGTGGCAAGTCTTATATTGGGGAAACTGGACGATCGTTTAAAATAAGACTACAGGAGCACGCAAGAGATGTCAAGAATGGCAGGGCGTCCACTGGCCTCAGCCAACATTTGCTTGAAAATAAGCACCGTATGGGTGAATTGAAGATTTTGAAAATCGATGGTGACATAACTAGGTGAAAAGTATGTGAAGCACAAAACATTGTGTGTAATAAGGACTTGGTTATGAATAGGTTTGACGGCAATTTGGGGGAAGAATGGTTGGATGTGGTAAAAAGGCTAAACAGACAGAAATGTGTTCTGAAGTTTCCTTCACCGCCTAGGAATAGTATGAAGGACTCCATGTTTGAGATTCCGGAGGAGTGGATTGATAACCATGTGCGTGTATGCCCCTTTGTATTTGATGGGATCCTTGCGCAATCCATGGATGTGGATCTTACATTTAAACTTTAACCCAGTGATGATCGTGGTGGCACTGTCTCAAGAGTATGTAGTCCTCCCAACAGATACTTTATCTTTAGTCACCTGAGGAAGGCCCACAGGAACAGGGCCGAAATGTTGTGAAGTGTTTTATAGGTATCCACCGTTATACAATTCATTTTAATTTTAATATTGATCATATATTTTAATCCTTCTTATGTTAAATTCATTTAAATTAATACTGTATTATATTTCTACAACAAAACATAAAAAAATCATAATAATTCTTACTTGTGAAAGTGAAAATGCTTTTTATTATCATTACGGTTTATGCAACCTGTAGCTGCACATGAAATGACCATTTTCTCCGTAAAATGTTTGCAGTTATTTGTAATAGTGTCCTTATTGTCAAACAAAAAAACATGATATTGCCACACACCCTTGGCTAGACTAGTCAAAAAAGTCGCTTCACTTCTTAGTACAAGAAGTTCACTTCTATAGTGCAAGGTCCAGTTATATTTTACAGACCAATGGTCAGCACTCATTTCATAATTACGTACAGGAGACTATGGGTTCTCTATATCAAAACAACTCAACTCACTTAACTTTTCTGAAAGTTTGTCAATGAAGTTTGGTTCCACCATTATGATAACTATTATAAATTAATAAATTTTACCTGTATTCACGTCTTCAAAAACTAGAACACTTCCTCGAAAATTCTTCGAAAATTCTTTAAGACAATTCTCAATAAACTGCCTAAAGGAACTTCTCTTCATATTTTCATCTGGAAAATATATTGAAACAAAAATGAGTATTACAAATGTTGACATAATAGAAATACATGTGAATAGATCATATTGGCAGTACATTTATTAAGTGTCTGAATGGTACTTTATGAGAATGTGTGGGGGGACGGGAATGTCTGTCTGTCTGTATGCACAATAATTCAAATACGATTTATCGGATTTTCATAAAGCTTGGTATACGAGTGTATAATGTCCATGGGAAGAAGCCTATTAATATTGGACCAAATCGGTAACCGGTACCAGAGTAATGCCCAATTTAGAGCCTATTTTATGGTAATTTAACAAATGCAAATCAGTTCTCATGGTAACATTGTTTTACAGTTTTCAAATATGGCTTTGGGAGTTGCAATGCTGGTCGATTTAACAAATAGCACTACCCACACGTTCCTTCACGTATGCTTATTAAATTAGACCTTTGTTCTTCCTTAAGCCCTGCTTAAAGAAACCATCTGAACCCTAAATTGGTAATCGATTACAAAGGTAACTTATTTTCTGCATATCATAATTGCAATTATCACTGATTAAACAAAAGAATCCTGGCACTTGTTATATCAGTTTACCTAATTTTATTTTATATTTCTTTGTAAACAAACTAATTGAGGATACTCTAACTTTATTAAAACTCTATGCACTTTCTAACAGTTAAAATAAAATATGGACAATTGATACCATCGCTTTTTATTATGTTGTTCCTAGGCCTTTCAATGAATTTGCATCATCCACGGAGTATTTTACTTTACAGATGAAGAAGTATTAAAATGGTACTATCATTACTATAAAAACAATTAAAAGCTTTAAAATGTTTTATTAAAACATACCTCCCAGCTTCCTTCTTCTTGTAATGTGTTTGCTGCCTAATATGTAAGCTATAAATAACTTATTCTTAAGAAATGTAATGGCTCTATCTGTCCATATGCAGAATAAACCCTTTCTACTCTGTGTCTGAATTTTTTGAGTGTAATATAGTTTAATGGTACTATGAATACAGGTTTTAAAATGTACATAGTGGGTTAAGTCTAGATTGTGGTCCTGACTTTATCTAGTAACAAAGGGGTTTAACGACAATAAAATTCTTATTTATTTATTTATTTATTTAATTTATCTAAATATAAGTTATTCTTAAAAATTCTTGTTGACAACCCATTTTATACTGTTAATAAATATTTCGAATATGACTTTAAGAATTTATAGTTAGTAATAGTTAGTAAATGTACAAGAAACTTAATGTAGTAATTTCACTTATATTGTAAAATTAGTTGTGAATTATGTATATAATTCGTGTTGTAATTTATGTATGTAATCTTTGTACTCCTGACTTTGTCTATTACCTAAATGGTTTAATGACAAGAAAATAAAATTATTATTATTATTATGGTAATCATTCTTAGTGGATCTTCTTGGAAAGAAACTTATAATAATGCAAATTTTGTATTAAAACTAGGAGGTGCCCGTGGCTTCGCCACGATAATTCTTTTAAAAATTAAAAATTAAGAGTATAATAATTATTAAAGCATTATATTTATTAACACTTGCACGCGAATCATTCATAAACTAAGCCATTAATAATTAATGAAACAGCTAAAATTCCTGCTTTAGAGTACATTCCACGACATGAAAGCGCCCCCTGGGAAAACTATATCAGAATCGATTATGCAGTTTCAAAGAACCTGTGAACACATAATACGTATTGTTTCTCAGCTGTTTATTGACATGAATATGATGTGAATTTTATTTGATCAATTCAGCGTAATTTTCAGAAATTATATAATGTTTCAAGGGAAGGAATGGTTTGTTTGGATTATTATTATCAGGATATTTCAAGAGATAAAACCATCAATATTTTACAGCTGTTGCCCCCGGCTTCGCCCGCCATTATTCATTGACACCAGGATTTTTAAGAAAATTACACTGGTAGATTATTAAAAATGTTTGTGGTTCAGAGCTATGAAAATTGTAAGTAAAAATAAAATTAGAATATTTGTTCATTGTGTTCATTTCACTTAGGCCTTATATAATAAAGAAACGGTTTTCCTTCCTAATTTTGTAGTCGTCATGAAAGTTTAGACTGCGAGAGACGAACATCGCCGAGTATACCCGATGTCTCACGAAGCAGGTGAGCAAGCACGCTATTTAGGGCCGTTGAATTCTATAAGAGTAGAAAGTTAAAACATAGTTAGATTCAAATTTTCTTTCTCTTAATATAGATTTCATTAACAGTTACTGGTTTAAAACAACTTATTCAAGTACTGATACAAAAATTCATACTTCAAATAATTGTTCAAATTCTAAAAGTTGTGCATGCGCATCTATTCCTAACTTCGATAAAGTCAATATTATATATTAAAACTGATTAACATTTAAGATGGGACAAACAAATCATTGATGGTTATCATTGCCTTTCCCATAGAAAAACTATCATATTTTTTTGGGCCATAAGATGCACTTTCTTACATTGAAAACAGGACTAACGTGACGTGGTGGGGGGCTTAGTATCCAATGAGCCAGACGACCAATCCAGGAAAGTTTGGTTTTCCTAACTTACTGGTTGGTAAGAGGCGAGGAGAACTAAGTTTAGTCCCTACGTGGGAAGAGGAAGACCATCACCTCAGAATAGAAGAACCACGTCTAAAATTAACATGCTGACCAATCATGGCATGTGAAGCATCCCCTTGCTGGTAAACAGGGGAAAAAGTCGGTGGACTTGCCTCGTCAATCCTCCCGGCTAGGTCAAAAGGACCTGCTAACCAACGATTGGTGTGGCCCTCCAAACATTTTGGGGGTTGTGTAAGAGCGAAGTGACCGCCAAAGCAGAAAAAGATGGTGCTCAATTAAAAACGGTTACACTCTTGCTAATATCTAGCACTCCAGTTAATGATGAGCGGAGGAGTTAAATTAAAATCCGGAGGTAAAAAAGTCCCCCATTCGGATCTCCAGGCGAGGACAACTACTCCAATCTTAAAGACAAACAATACTTCAATGGAATGCAGGAGGCCTCTCTCAACCTAAAAGAATAGAACTCAATAAAATGGTGACTGACAACAACATTGATGTATTTTTCATCCAAGAAGCAAATCTATCACCCGATCAGATTAAATACTTTAATTTTAAAGGATTTACTTTAAAACTATTACCAAAAAGGAGACAAATAAGCAGCGGCATATTAATCGAAACAAGAAACGACATTACTTCATCTTTCGAAATTATAAAGGAAATGGACACTGAAGATACATCTGAATTAGTTAAAATAGACTTGTGGATTCATAGAACCAACTATAAAGTATACAGTGTTTACAACCCCCCCAGAAACTATTGAAGCAAAAAATAAGACAATAATAATTGGAGACTTTAACGGACATTCCAAAAGATGGGGCTATAAAGAATCAGATCCAACAGGAAAGGTAATAGAAGATCTTCTTAATACTGCAACTTTCGAACTTATCTACAGGTCAGAAGACCCCTCCAACTTTTATACACTACTCAGGATCAGGCAGTAACCCTGACCTCCTGCTTGCATCCTCAGATATATCTCACAACATCCAACGAAATGTTATAGAAGATCCAGGATCAGGCCACAGAGCCATCATTGCCTCACTAAAATTGGACACACACAAAAAAAATGATAGCAACCAGAAATTATATTGGAATTTCAAAAAAGGTGACTGGAACAAATATAGAACCCTACTAGACAACAAACTAGAAAAACATACTGACCATCCAGAACAAACTGACCACATAGACAAACATCTATGCAAATCAAACTTAGAGACAGCCAAAAAGTGTATACCTTGTGGTCGAGTAAAAAAACTTCAAACCCTTTTGGAATACACACGTAAAGAAATTGAAAGTAGAAAGAGATTCCGCCAGAGCTATAGCTGAATGCACAAAAAACATAAATGACACCCAAGAATGGAGGAAAAATGCTCAATCCTTAAAAGGGAAATCAATACAGCCAAAAGAGAACACTTCCATAGTTTTTTGAAAAAATGGACTATAGAACAGATGGGAAAAAAGCATACAAATTTATACAAGGGGCAAACAATGCCCAGAGGCAAGAAAACAAAACACCCATCAAGCACAATAACAAATTTCTGACTAATGACTCAATAATAGCAGAAGCTTTTAATAAACACTATGCTAACTCCCACAAACCTATAAGGTCCAACAAACACTTAAGAAAGAATCTTAAACAAAATACAAAAAATCACCCTAATACCTATTGTAATATCTTCTCCGAAGAATTTACTAGCAGGAACTAAACATAGCAATCAACAGTTTTCCAAACAGAAAGTCCCCTGACCCGACCACATTTACCCGGAATTTGTTAAAAATCTAGGAAAATTAGCTAAATGGAAATTACTCACTCTTTACAACCTAAATGGAAAACTACAGTACCCGCTGAGTGGAGAAAAGCAATAATTGTCCCAGTCTTAAAGAAAGACAAACCAGCTTCTGAAATAAAAAGTTACAGACCCATAACCCTTACCAGTATTATAGCGAAAACCATGGAGAAAATGGCAGCCAACAACTAAACTGGTTCCTAGAATCACAAAATTTAATTTCTCCGTACTAAACTGGATTTCGTGAGTTCCACTCAACAAACGAACAAATTCTTCTACTTAGCCAAGAAATCAAAGACTCGTTCAACAGAAGAGAAGACACACTGGCAGTCTTTATTGATTTCCAAAGTGCATATGACTCTATTTGCAGATTTTGCAGATTTTTTCACTGCGGAAAAAGCAAATGAACATAAAACTAACGTTCGATGGGAAACCCCTTCCAGAAACACAAACAGCAAAATATTTGGGAATGAGCTTAGATACTAAGCTTATGTGGAAAACACACTTAGAACACATAAAACAAAAAGCTGAAAAACGCCTGACACTACTAAAAATGTTAGCAGGGAAGAAATGGGGATGCTCAAGAGAGACATTAAACACAACATATAATGTGTACATAAAACCTATAATTACATACTGTGGTGAAGCTCTGATAACAGCAAATCTTAACACAATCCAACGTTTCCAGAATCAAAGCCTTAGACTGATCACAGGTGCTCTACCTCTTAACAAAGAAAATAAACCCATTACAAACAATAGATATAGAATACTATACAGATCTAATGGAAGAAATTAAAAAAAGACAACACTCCAACAGAAGTTTTGAAATTGTTAGCATTAGAAACAATTCACTCAAGATTTCCAGAGGAACGATGGCTACACATCTTCACTGATGGCTCCCTTCTACCAAATCAATCCGGAGCAGGTGCTGGAGCCACATGCCAACTTTTCTCCTTTTACAAACCCCTGGGATTTGGCACTACAAACTTTGATGGAGAAGTCGAGGCTATTTACACATCACTGCAAAATCTATTGTATAGAATAACTAAATTTCAAAAAGCAGTTATTCTCTCTGACTCAAAAGCAGCCATCCTGGCTGTAGCACCTACGTTAACACCAAAAAGCCAACAAATTTTAGAGTGCTGGAAATGCCTATACCATCTCAGCAAACTTAAGAAAAAAATAGTTTTTCAGTGGATCCCAGCACATTGTGGACTAGCTGGAAATGACTCAGCTGACTACCTGGCCAAGAAAGGTTGCAGCATTATTCAAAAACCGAACACACATTTATCCTATCATGCAACAAAAAGGATAATTAATTCTCAATACCACAAAATTGTATTGAATTATCACTCCCAAGCCTCAAAAAACAAAAGGTGGGAAGCAGTCTTAACTCAGAACATCCCTGGATACCCAAGAAAGAGTGCGGTTGCAATTTTCAGACTACTCACAGGTCACGATTGCCTTGCCAAACACCTCAACAAAATTGTGATACTCCCCTCACCACTATGCCCCCTATGCGACCTCCAAGAAGAAATGGACCAAGATCACCTTCCACAATGCCCAGCCATTACCAACTCGACATCTTTAAGTGAAAAATACTGGAGAGCTAGAGAATTAATGATTTCATTGTCAGAAATTCAGCATTAGCCAACAACAACAACAAAGTTGGGTGCGTCTAATGGTCCAAAGTAAACTAAAATAATAATAATAAAATCATGGTTAATATTGCCTGTAATACCATAATCAAAAAGAAGGTGTTGTAAGGATAAGTCAGTTACAAATTTTGGCACAGACTGTACATCAGTGCACTTCCCACAATTGGTAAAAGTGAAAAGAAAGGAATGTTGGGTTCTTTCATACAAAAGGAGTTGTCTCTGTGTGGTGTCTAAATGAAAGCAATGACCTCTAAACAGCTTGATAATGAGCACTGAAAGCAATTTGCACTGCTTCCATTCTAAAAAGTCATGATTTGTGTATGCAACGAAGTATTTTTTTTTTTTTTTTAAATCACATTAATTTTTTTCTTAAAGTTCCATCCTATTACCAAGGTGCATTTTATGGTCCGGAGCGTCTTATAGTCCGAAAAATACGATACATGCATCTGCCTATATGATGGACCCTTCAGCCCTCCACCTAACTTCCTGTACTGCTACTACCTGAATTTCTCTCATTCTCTAGGTATCGATTTCAGCACCCCAACAAGCTCCTAATATTCCACATTCCAAATCTATAGTTCATTTTCCTATGATTTATAGCATCCCTCAGTGTAGTCCTTATCCGGAGATCCGACTGAGGGATTATTTTTCCTCTAGAAAATTTTACACTGACAGGACCCATAAAATCATGTAAACATTTCTGAACAGCTGATTTTTTTTTTTTCTGTGAGAGGTTTTTAACTGCACACCAAACCCTCAAGCTGGAAGACCACTTCATCAAATATTGCTTATTCCATATTTTTGCAGCTACCCTTCATATCTGGAGGCCATATCCTCTATCCGCAACTTGAGGATACACCATGCTGTGGTAACCCCTTATACAAGGGTTATTCAGAAAGTAAGGTCCAATCGCCGATAAAGAAAACATAAGCATTAATAAGTAAGTGTAAAGCCTCGATTGGTACCCCTGATAGCAAGGTCCAAAGTATATTTCCGTTACGGCGAAAACCGCTGATGAGGTAGCTTGGGTTGAACACGAGGCAGGATGGAGATGCGAGTTAGTCATGGCAGGGACGTAAAAGTAGAGAGAAGTGTGTGAACGGCGAATATGCCAAGTGCTGTATAGAAGGGATTATGGTATTCTATGTATAAAATGGTAGATTAGGGTGGTGGAATAAACAGGGTAGAATAGAGTTGATGTGTGTTATTTTATGTTATATGTGTACATACCCCCAAAGCAAACCTAAGGGAATTGGGGGGGGGGAGGTCCGAGCGAAAGGATCGATGGAACTTCTCTTCATGATGCCGACTTCAGGAGCAGAGACGGCGGAGGCGGTCATTGAGGCCGAAATCGGTCCCATCCTGACGGAGTGCTAAACAGGCACTCTACAAATGGTGTCAGAAGTGTTGGATGCGGATACTCCATGTAGTTTAAACCGCAAGGGAAATATTTAGGAATTCTGTAAAAATGTTGTGGGAAGGGTTATCCTCCGCGCCGGGCTTCAGTCGCGCTACAGTAAAGAAGAAAGAAGAGAAATTGTGACAATAATGGTCATGGACTCCGAAAATGACCAAATTAAAATTTTGTTTTTTTGTGTGTGTTATGAAAATATTTGGGAAGGTTAAATAAAGAAATGAGAAATTAAGCATGATGTGTGAAGTGAAGTGTGGCTTACCAGCAGGAGTAATAACACCATACATGGATTTTACCAGCTAATCTCAGGTAACAAAGAAAATATTTTTTTTAGAATTGTGCGGGTAGGTAAGCGAATATGGCTCAAGCTAATCTGCAAGAAGCAATGGATGCCCTATTGGCGAGGGTGGATCAGTTAGAACAGAGAGAAAACGCGCTGAAAGAAGAGAATACGCGTTTAAGCCAGTTAGTAAATGTTCCTAAAGCCAGTTTTAATTTATTGAGTAGTGTACCTAGCTTCGGAGGAGGTCCCCATGAGAATATACGCACCTTTTTTGTCAAAATTGAGGAAGCGGCAGTCATTTCAAGTTGGTCTGAGGAGGATAAGATGAGGGTAGTCAAGTTGAAATTAGTGGATCAGGCACTAGACTTTTCCATGACAAATGAAATATGTGTAGAAGCAAGTAACTATGAAGACTTTAAAGCCGGATTGCTGGAAAGGTATAGGAGTAAGGCTACCACCAGGCACAACAGGGAGATATTATCGACATTAAAAATGTACCAGGGAGAGAGTATAGAGGGGTTCGCGGACAGAATAAGTAAAATAAACGCCGGAACATATGAGTTGACCGACGACGCAGGAATCAATAGAATATTGAAACAGGAAGCGGATATGCGGGCCTTAGATACATTTTTAAGTGGGTTGAGAGGAGAAGTGGGCCGTATGACCCGACTCCAGTTCCCAGAGTCTTTTCAGGAAGCGATACGCAAGGCGATCACAATCCAGGAGGCTGATAGGCAGACACCCCGTAATGTGGATACCCAGAGAATTTTCGCAGGAAAGCAGAATAGAACCCAGTACCCTAGGGCGAATGATACACAGAATCGTACACCCCGTGGAAACTTTCAAAACCATTCCAGATACGATAGATAGTTATCAGAAGAGATTCCAGCATGACAATGGGAAGTATCACGGAAATTTCAGGCAAGGTGAGGAGAGCGTACCCCGAAATTCACAGGACGTGAGCGTAAAGCAAGAATTCAATTCACCTCGGAAAAATCAGGCGGAGTGCTTCAGGTGCCATAAAATGGGACACATAGCCAGAGATTGTAGGGGAAAGATAGTCTACCCAAACGGGCAAGGGGGGGCGAACGCCACGAGACGCCTACCCCAGTAATGAAGATTACAAACTGGACTCCACTAGCACCCGGAGATAACTTATTGTTATTACCAATAAGATACGGGAATCAGGAATTGCTTTTCATGGTAGACACCGGAGCTCAGTCTACAATATCGTGGCATAAAGAATTTCAATCTTGCAAATTGGGGAGTCACAAAGTGAATTTTGTAGGGTTAACCAGCCAGACTCTGAAGAGTAAAGGTGCCGTCACTATCAGGGTGAAGATCGGATATTATGAGTATGATTTGAAGGTGCATGTCACAGACCCGGTCACAAATCAATTTGACGGAATTTTGGGGATGGATTTTCTCAGTAATAATTCGGCAGTAATTGGGCTGAGACCCAATAGATTGGGATTGAAAACTACAGAATTAGAAGCATTTTCGGAAGTTAAAGTAGAAAGTGAAAAGGGATTTCTCAGACTGGATAGAGAAATTACCATTCCACCCCATTCAGGAAAGTTTGTAAAATTTCCACCCAGGAGACGATCTGTTTATAGTACTCATAAAGAAGAATTGTGTTTAGTAGAACCAGTAGAAGATACGGAATTGGATTTGAAAAGAATATACATTGCCAGGAGTGTGAACCGAGGACCAGAAGCTGTGCTTAATTTGGTTAATTCCAGTAACGCTGAGGTGACGTTAATTAAAGGGACTAAATTGGCAACTTATGAATTATGTGACGCAGCCGAGGTAGATTTAAGAGAAACAGAGCAAGATCAGTTAAGAGTGTATTATGGCAAGAGTGTAGATTTCAATGATTCGCTAAACCACTTATCTGAAAGGGATAAAAGGATCATCCAACCAGTGTTAGAAGAGTATGTAGGGCTCTTTCGAAACCGCAGTCTGCCCGCCACAGAATTACTCCAACACCGCATTGATACAGGAGATGCTAAGCCAGTGTACCATAGACCCTATAGGGTACCCCATCATCTGAAACCCGTGGTACAAGAGTTCATTGAGCACCAGCTGCAAGATGGGATTATACAGCCGAGCGAATCAGCTTGGGCGGCGCCAGTAGTAATTGTGAGTAAAAAATCACCGGATGGCACCCCTAAATATCGCTTTACTTGTGATTTTCGTTCATTGAATAAGTTGACAACACCAGACGTATATCCACTACCGGATATAAAGGAATGTATTGATAATCTGGGACAGTGTAACATTTTTTCAAGTTTGGACATGACATCTAGCTTTCATCAAATCTTAGTGGATCCCAGAGATAGGCACAAAGTTGCGTTTAACGTTCCTCTAGGGCATTTCGAGTATGTAAGGTTACCCATGGGCCTAAGGAACGCTAGTTCATGTCTGCAGAGGTTAATGGACTTAGTTCTGAAGGGATTAACCCCCCAGCAATGCCTAGTCTTCATTGATGACATTCTTATTATGTCGAGAAGTATGGAGGAACACGCTGTACATCTGAGAAACGTTCTTGAAAGGTTACGGAAGGCTAACCTATCCTTATCGTACAAGAAATGTAAATTCGCAAGAAGCGAGTTACTGTATCTTGGCCATGTGATATCAGCGGACGGTGTGCGCGCTGATCCAGCACTTGTGAGTGCGGTAAAGGATTTTCCTGCTCCTAGAAACATCAAGGGCATACAGAGTTTTTTAGGGTTGGCTAATTTCTATCGTAGGTACATCAAGGACTATGCTACCATCGCACATCCATTGACCGAACTCTTGAAGAAGGGAATGCCCTTTAATTGGGGCCAGCGAGAACAACAAGCCATGGACCGTTTAAAGGAGGCGTTGGTGTCTGACCCAGTGCTAACTTACCCTAACTTTTCCCAGCCTTTTGTGCTCGCCACAGACGCAAGTAATAAGGCCCTTGGGGCAGTACTATCACAGATCAGGGAAGGGCGTGAACACCCTATAGCCTATGCTAGTAGAAAGTTGACATCTGCGGAAGCAAAATATGGCGTCTCACAGCGTGAATTATTGGCAGTCGTGTGGGCCGTGAAGTATTTTCGTCCTTATTTAATAGGAGGACCGAAATTTACCCTAATAACCGACCATTCAGCCCTGAAGGGGATTTTAACTAAGACCAGCGAGAACGCGCAGTTAGCAAGGTGGGCATTAAAACTCTCGGAATATGATTTTGAGGTCGTCCATCGCCCTGGGAAAGCGCATGGGAATTCGGATGGGTTGTCTAGGAGATTATGTCCCTTGGGTCTATCCCTGGAAGACACCATTCAGGAAGAACAGGTGAAGGATGAAATGTGCCAGCGATGGAGACAACAGAGGAAATTTTTCGTAAGAGATGGATTACTCTATAGAAAGACCAAGCAAGGACCTAGGCTGGTAGCACCCAAGGCATGTAGGAGAGAAGTACTTCTGGAATGCCATGATCACATTTTGGCAGGCCATGGTGGAAAGAGAACAACAAACAGGCGAATAGTTACGAGGTACTGGTGGCCAGGGAGGAGACGAGAAGCTGACGACTGGGTAAAAAAATGCATTGTGTGCAACAAACACTCCGAAGGGGAGGGACACAGGGCGAAATTACAACAACTACCCGAGGTAAGGCGGCCGGGCGAAAGAGTCGCGGTCGACGTATGTGGCCCTTTACCGAAGTCGCAGCAGGCTGGCAACAAATATGTTTTGACCATAATTGATCACTTCAGCCGATACTTGGTTATGGTACCCCTCGAGGACCAGAGGGCGGAGACAATCGCCAGGGCATTCGTGTTCGAATGGGTGCTTAAATTTGGCGCCCCAGATTATCTACTCAGTGATCAGGGCGCAAACTTCATGTCTGAGTTAATGGATCAAGTATGTAAGCTACTATGCATAACCAAATTGAGAACCACCCCTTTCCACCCCCAGGCCAATGGGAGGTGTGAAAGAGTACACCGTACGATTTTTGGCATGTTGAGAAAGTACGTTAACCAGAAACAGACTAATTGGGACTTTTTGTTGCCCTATGTGGTAACTGCGTATAATAATAGAATCCATGGGACAATGGGGATGAGCCCCCATGAAATCATTTTCGGATATCCCATGAAATTGCTATGTAATGCCACTCAAGTGTTTGGATCCAGCCGCCCAGACCGGCTGGGAGTGAAGAATTGGACGGGGCAGCTCGAGAGGACGTGCCGGAATTACCCACCGAGGCAGAGAACGGGCAGCCGCTAGCCAGGGAGGTACGTAGTCCGCCGGGAAGGGAGGAGCCGCCAAGGACAGCGACTCCACAGACAACGGCCGTATCCAGGTATGACCTACGGCCTAGGGCGCAGACAGTGAGGGAGCAAGATTCCATCCCGGTGGTGAGTGAAGCTGCGACGTCCAGGTACGATCTGAGACCCAGAAGGGTAAGTCAGTAAACATTTTTTTTTTTTTTTTTTTTTTTGATTGTGATTTAAATTTTGTTTTGTGTGAACATATTTTTTTTCTATTTTTTATTGCAAGAAAACATTTTTTTCTTATATTGTGAGAAAAGAACTTATGGGAACATAGTAGTGCAAAAATGGACTAAAATTTAGAAGAAAACTGTAAGTCTATTAAGTGTTTTTCATTTATATATGTATGTGTTTGTTGTGAGCAGGTAAGTGTTGATAAGGGTTTTATTTCCTGATCATTTCATGTAACAATGGCGATGGCAAAAAGTGTATATCAATGATAGATAGTGTGTGTAGCCATTAGGAGAAATTGGTATCTGTACAATGGCGTCCTATTCCTCCTTCAGGGTCAGATGTCTGTAGTCAACCCGGAACTAATCGTACTTTGTCGAGTGAATGTTTCTGAGGTGTGTATAACGCCAAACTTTCGATAAGTACTTTGAGGAACTATCCTCCTTAACTAGGAATGCCTCTTGGTTAAGGTATGAAGGGAAGTGTTTGGGAGATTTTTTTTCGTTATAAACCCCAACCTCATACGGAAGACTATACCAGTAATTTCAGGCCGCATAGGAATAGAAAGTCATTTTTTATTTAGGAGGCAACATGTTGGGATATTTAATTGCAGTAGAAATCGACTGGTGATATAGATAAGGTAATACATAGACACGTGCAGGTAAACGTGCAGGAATTAAAAGGGTTATTACAACAATGCTCGGTACATAAATGAATGAATTAAGTGAGTAATACTCCATGTGCAGGCAGAGCAATCAGCTTTAAAGAATGTTAGCCAGACAGTCTGTCATTGAATGCGAAGCCAGAGATAATTAATCTTACAACGGCCTTGCAGGGTTTAAAGTACGGTAAGATAAACGGGCTATAACCAACAGCTGAGCTGATGAGGTATTTTCATGACATGAGATCCTTCAAGACAAAGATAATGTGTTAACAGCTGTGCATTAAGTGCCAATGGCGAGACTCACGGAACAATGATACCAAGTATAATATAGAAAGAGATTTGTAGGCTATCTGTGTATTGTAGATAACAATAAGGGTTTTTATTTATGTTAATATTTAGATGTTTTATCCAGTGTAATTTTAATGGTTGAATTTTATAATTGCCAAATGAGTAATAGTTTTGATTTTTTGTGGATCAGTTTTTTGATATTGCAGCATGTGTGAACGTGTACAAAGTTTCAAAATATATGGCCATTGTTTTGATTCTTCTGTTGAGTCAGCACATGTATCGCATACTCAGAGGGTGTTATGAGGCACGATGTATTGTCATAAAAATGGTTTTTAAAATTTTGAGAATTATTATAGGGAGAAACATTAAAAATCTTTCTTTGGACAAGCAATCAGTTGGAACATGTCGTATCAGGAATGCGCACCTGGGTGAGATGATTCAATCTGTGTTTGTTTAAAGCAGTTGTGGAACAGTATAATTTTGATTTTGTTGTTTTTAAGCTGTTTAATAGACGGATGCATATTATTATTTTGCAATTAAGTATGTGTTTAGATATTTTTTGAGCCTGATGGCAATCAATTGCTTTTATTTTTTTAGGGTGGGTAACCGAATTTTTTATATGTTTTATTGAGGGATGTTTAATTTTTCATTATAGAATTTTATCCGATGAGAAGTTGATTAAACCCCGCTAAGATGATATAGCAGACATGTTAACATTGTTTTTTGTTGTTGTTATTTTTTATCAATTTATTTTTTTGATATGGTAGTTATTATTTGGGAAATGTATATGTTTATTTACTTTCTTTTTCTAGGTTGCTTTGTATTTAATTGTCATTTTGTAGTGTATGTCTTTGGAACACTGACATGATTGACACGCATTCCACCCCTGGGTTTTTGTTTCATTTTATTTTTTTTTGTATTATTTTTTTTATTTTTCCAAGGCGAGGACGCCTTTTACCCTTTGGGGGAGGTATTGTAAAGCCTCGATTGGTACCCCTGATAGCAAGGTCCAAAGTATATTTCCGTTACGGCGAAAACCGCTGATGAGGTAGCTTGGGTTGAACACGAGGCAGGATGGAGATGCGAGTTAGTCATGGCGGGGACGTAAAAGTAGAGAGAAGTGTGTGAACGGCGAATATGCCAAGTGCTGTATAGAAGGGATTATTCTATGTATAAAATGGTAGATTAGGGTGGTGGAATAAACAGGGTAGAATAGAGTTGATGTGTGTTATTTTATGTTATATGTGTAAATACCCCCAAAGCAAACCTAAGGGAATTGGGGGGGGGGGTCTGAGCGAAAGGATCGATGGAACTTCTCTTCATGATGCCGACTTCAGGAGCAGAGACGGCGGAGGCGGTCATTGAGGCCGAAATCGGTCCCATCCTGACGGAGTGCTAAACAGGCACTCTACATAAGAAACATTTATTGCAATATTTACAGAGATTCATTGGCTACTTCTCTATATAGTTGGCACCATTATTGAGGCATTTATCTTAGCGGTGTACCAACAATTGTATGCCCGTGTCACAGGACTCTGCTGCCAGCGGTACACTGAGAAAGATGATGAGTTTCTTGACAATGTTGTCACAGGGGATGAAACATGGGTGAAAAGTCTGAGGAGGCGATCCAAAACAAGAGACTTGGAATGCTGAATAGACATTATGCTTTTGCTCGACAATGCACAGCCCCATACAGCCAACGCCATACGGAATCAGTTGCTTCAGTTTGGATGGGAGATCTTCAACTATCCACCCTACATCCCCGACCTCGTATCAAATGACTTCCGTCTCTTATGTCTCATAAATCAATTTCTGACAGAAAAACGTTTCCACAATGACGCTGAAGTACAGTCAGCAGTGATTTCATGACTCCAGATGTTGGCAACAGAGTCCTATTACACGGGCATACAATTGTTGGTACACCGCTAAGATAAATGCCTCAATAACAGTGCTGACTAAGTAGAGAAGTAGCCAATGAATCCCTGTAAATATTGCAATAAATATTTCTTACTTATTAATGTTTTTGTTTTCTTTATCGGTGATCGGATCTTACTTTCCAAATAACCCTCGTATAAGTATATACACACAGTCGAACCTCCATACAACAAAGACCAATATAATGATAAACCAGCATTAAGCAATATTTTTCTATGGTCCCGGCAAATTTCCTACGTTAATAATGTTACTTGTCCCTCATAATAGTGGTTAAGATATTTTGTGAACACCCTTCATAACGATACAAATTTTGGAGTGAAATTACTATTCTAGACCAGCAAATTAGCCTTGCAGGCGGTAGCAGGTAGCAGATTTGTGTCCTCAGCTGGTGCGAACCTTTAAGCCACATTCAGAAATTCCGGAAGAGAAATTTTATTCTCAGTAGAGGGTGGAGTACAAGGTCACTGACCAATGTTATTGTTTCATCTTTCTTCCCTCTTTCCACCCACCGTGTGACTGAACTTTCTGCAACTTATGCTAGGCGATGCTAAGTTATTTTTCAGTGGGCAGGCGAAAAATAGATATGGTCACCACTCAACAAAAATCAATAAGTATCGAAACAAAATTAGCAGCAATTTCAAAAGGAGAATTTTGAAAAGATGAAGCGCGCCTAGCGTATTTTCAAATTATCCAGCACATAAAATACTGCCAATTATAAAACCAAGGCAGAATATAATACGGCAAAGCTTGTAAGGAAAAAGGAAAAGGAGTATTAGCCCCCAGGAAACATGTTGTAGCCCACCGTCTGATAACACAAAATACATTTCAGTCGATGTTCAAACCGATGAAGATTTTGACAGCAAATTTAGAATTAACTAGAAAGAGAAAATACTGCGCTCAAAACTAAAATCCGGCGTCTAAATCATAAAGTAGCTTGTGTTGAGCACAATTCAAAACAATTATCTGATAGGATAGAATATTTCGAAACGAATAAATACCATAGAAATATTGAAAATGTTCTATCACAGGAAAAACATTCTAAAAAGCAACTTTTGATGCTTGATATGATCAGGAATTGCAACAGAAAGACACCACAGTGGAGTGAAGGCACAGTAAAAGAATGTGTAATATGGCAATATTGCTCACCAAAGGGTTACAAGTATGCAAGGGAGTACGATTATTGCTACCTAGTACTCGTACTTTGTCCCGATTTGTCGGTGACATATCACTAGAAACTGGAGTAACTCCTTTAATAAAATCAAGACTAGAAGCTAATATCTTAAAGAAAGCAGAATTAGTATGCAGTCTAGTTGTAGACGAAATGTCTATCAAGCAGCTCCAATATGACAACAAATTGGATTCCTTTTTCGGGGAACGTGATCAACTTCATAATAAATCAAGTGACCTCTTGGAGAAGGAAAATATTCCTGTACTTGCCAATCGATTACTGTGTTTTATGATATGTGGTTTATCCACTAAATTCAGACTACCTGCAGGATACTTCTTCGCGAAACAACTTACAGGCTCAAAGTTACACGCCCTGACACTATCTGTCATTCATCAGTATCACATAGAAGAATGCGGATTTCTTGTTCTGCACTTAGTTACAGATAATCATAAGACGAACGTCTCCATGATGAAAAGGTTTTCCAGAAGCAAAAGCCTAAAGACTGATCTACCCCACCCAGAAGATCCTAAGCGCCCTCTTTTCCTTGCACTTGATCAATGTCTTATCTTAAAAAAATTTGAGATCACTGTTTTTGGAAAGAATCATGTTTGATGGCCATGAACTGATTAGTGGAGAATACGTAAAGAAACTCTACAAAATTCAGGAGCTACAAACAATCACGCCTGTTCACTTTCTGTCAAGAAAACATGTAGACTCTACAAATTTAGAAAAAATGAATGTGAAACGAGCAAAGGAAATTTTTTTCAGTTGAAGTAATATCAGCACTAAAATTCTTGAAAGACAATCCAGATATATTCACAATAAAGCAGAGACCTTTTCATCTTCTGGAGCAACAATAAAGTATATGGAAAACATATTACAGTGGTCTACGCCCCATGATGTAAGCAGCACAACACACCACGCTCGCATCAGAAACGAAGAAAAAATGTGCTACTTTTCAATTGATGACGAGAGGCTGGATTGGTTACAAAATGAATTTCCTGGTTATCTGGAAAATATAAAAAATGAAAGCCAAAATTCTGAAAAGCAGTTTCTTACTTATGAGACTTTGGAAGCCCTGATCCTGACTACAGCTTCCACGGTGAAATGTGTATGGTTTCCATTTTGTTCTTACAAGATCTTTTAATTCAGATCCCATAGAATTATTTTTCAGTGGCCTACGTCAGACAGCTGGTGACAACGACATGCTAGACTGCAGAGCCGTGACGTTTAGCATGAATAAAATTTTGAAAACTGGCTTAATATCTGTACCATCCTCCAGCAATGTTGATGTGCAAAATAAGTCAATTTCTGTATGGAATAATGTAGTAGTAGTAAGTATTCTGCCTTCCGGCAGGTTTTCAAACTTGGTACGCGAATTTTGTTTTCCAAAACTGTCTATCCTCTGCTTCCTCCTTCAGCATCCAATATTTCCGCTTTTCCCTTAAATCGTCCAACAGCTGAATTCTTCTTCTTCCAAGTCTAGTTGTACCCTCCAATCTTCCTTCTACGACATCATGTAATAAGCAGTTCCTTCTGAGAATGTTCCCAACCCAGTTTGCTTTCCTCTGACGAATTGTGTGTATGATTGACTTCTTCTCACCCACTCTACTCAGAACCTCTTCGTTTGTCACCATGTCCATCCACTTTATATTTTCTATCTGTCTCCAGCACCACATTTCAAAACTTTCTAAATATTTCTTCTCTAATTTCCTCAAAGTCCATGTCTCTGATCCATACAAAGCAATACTCCAAATATAACACTTCACCAGGTTTTTACGTAGCTCTAGGTTCAGACTACTAGTTAGCAGAGTTCTCTTCTTCATAAATGCTTTCGGCAATTCTTGATCTTATCTCCTTGGTGCAATAGGCATCTTTCGTCAGTACACTTCCTAAGTATCTTTCGTCAGTACACTTCCTAAGTATTTGAACTGGTTCACGTTTTCTAATTCTTGATTTCCCATGATAATTTGAAGCGGCTCTTCTCTCTTCGATATCCTCATCACCTTCGATTTACCTATGTTGATTTCCATTCCATACTTTCTTCCTGTTTCCACCAGCCTGTCAATCATTCCTTGCAATATTTCTTGTTTCTTTGCCAGAATCACCAGGTCGTCCGCATATTTGATGGTGTTAATAGCGTATCCTCCTATCACAAAATCCCTAACTCCTTCTAAGGCTTCTTTTGCTAGCCAGTCTCCATAAAGGTTGAACAAGATGGGTGACATACAACATCCTTGACGCACACCTCTTCCTATTTCTACACTGTTGGTCACTCCATGTTCTAGACGCACTTTCACTTTTTGTCCCAGGTACAAATTGCGGATTAGTCTCCTGTCCTTCCAGTCAATGCCTATTTTTTTTAGTATGTCCATTAACTTTTCCCAGTTCACTCGGTCAAAAGCTTTTTGCCAATCAATAAAGCAGACACACACTTCTTCGTTGACCGCTAAAACTCTCTCTGATATAATCCTTAGCATTCCAATTGCATCTCTAGTTCCTTTTCCTTTCCGGAAACCAAATTGGTCTTTTCCTATTACGTCTTCTATTCTTCTTTCCAGTCTTCTAGTTAGTATCCGTGCCACAATTTTTCCTACGTGAGATAGCAAGCTGATAGTTCTGTGATCACTACACATCTTGGCACATTTCTTCTTCTTTTGTGCAATCATAGTTACCTCTAGGAAATCTTGAGGCCATTCTCCAGTGTCATAAATTCGGTTGATAAGTTTGGTAAGTTTCCTCATCCCATTTTCTCCTAATTCCTTCAGTAGATCCACTGGTATGTCATCATCTCCTGTGGCCTTTCTATTCTTCATTTCTTTTATGGCCTTTTCTACTTCATTCTTCAATATGCTAGGTCCTATATTATCTTTATCCACTAGTTCTTCTGTTTCCATCTCGATGTCTTGTGGTCGATTTTGCTTGTCGTAAAGCTTTTCTATGTAATTTTCCCATATTGTAAGAACTTTTCCAGGGTTTGTAATTTAATTTCCATGAATGTCTTCTATTCCAAAAGTCCGTATTCCTTTATTTTCTTTAGATTCTAACTCCATCGCTTTCTGATACATTAAATCATATCTTCTTTTTCGTCGAAGCTCCATAATTTCATCACAGCTTTCTTTAAGGTAATTTTCTTTTGCTCTGTCTGTCTCTCTTCTTAGTTCATTATTCAATCTCTTATATTCCACAGCATTAGTATTTTTGTATTTCCTTCTTTCTTCCATCTTCTTTAACATCTCTTGTGTTACCCACGGTTTCCTATTTATTCTGTCTATTTTTCCAACTTTGTTCTGGGCAACGTGTCCAACAAAACATTTTTTACACTTTCCCACTCACTTTCTACAGATTCACCAACATTTTTTATTTCATGTAACTGTGTTTCCAATGACTCTTTAATCGAGTCCTTGTCATTTCGCAGTTTTTCTAAGTTCCATCTTGGATTTCTTTTACATGTCCGCCTAATCCTTTTCAGCCTAGTCTCTATGTCTGCTACAAGAAGATTGTGGTCTGTGTTGATGTCTGTTGAATTGGAAGAGTCTTCACATCTTTCACACTGCCCCGGAATCTCTGCTTGATGAGAATGTAGTCAATCTGGTACCTATTAATATCCCCAGGGCTTTTCCAGGTGTACAACTTTGTTTTCCTCTTCTTGAACCAGGTATTGGTTATCACCATATCATATTGTTGGCAGAAGTCAACAAGCCTATTACCTCTGTCATTGCGCTTCCCTAATCCATAAGGACCCACAATTTTTTTCTCTTGTCCTTCTCCTATGACACTGTTGAAATCTCCCATAATTATGGCATTCACTTTACCTCTTCCTTCTTGGTACAATATTTCGCCTATGTCTTCATACATTTTATCAACCTCTGCATCGTTGTGATCTGAAGTTGGCATATAAACTTGCACTATCAAAACATCCACTGGATCTGCATTTATTTTTACATACATTATACGATCACTAACACACTCCACTTTTGTAATACTATTCACTAGTTTATTTTCCACCACTACAGCTACGCCTCTTTCGTTACAATTTCCACCCGAATAGAACATCGTATAATTACCACAAGCCACTTCACCTTGTCCTCCAGTCCATCTCACTTCACTTAAACCTACTATATTCACACCACATTTATTTAATTCCAGTGTTAAGTTCTCCAGTTTTTCTGCATGTCTAAGTGTCCTAACATTCCATGTTCCTATTTTAAGCTGCTGTCTTCTATTGTTTGTTCTTTCAATATCGATCACTCCCCCTGAAACACTTCCCGCCCGGAGATCCGAGAGATTGAATAATGCCAACAATAATTCTCCCCAGCGCATTGATATTGAAAAGGACAGTGCCACAGACTAAGATTGCCCAGACAGTATAATCAATATTCTGGTTGGATTACAAGAGATCCAGCATAAGTTATTTATTGCTTTAATTAATTAATTGAATGATCAAGTCATTTATTTATTCATTAATTTAATCATCTGTGAAATTAAATCTTCTTGTTAATTTTATTTCACAGTGGAAACTTTTTCCTTTTTTTAATTTTTACATTTTTATTAGAATACTTTAAATTTGAATTTTCTACTTCATTCCACTCTGACATTCCACTCATTATTTACATTTTTTTTCTTTCTTTCTTTTTTTTCAGAATCCAATACTGATAGTATTAGACTGTCTTCCCTTGCATACGTTGGAGGGTTTGTAATAAAGAAATTATTCACTATTATGGAGTGCAATTCTTGCAGAAATGCAATTGCTACAACTTCCTGCAATTCTGGAGATAGTCGGTATTATCGAACAACACCTTTCTTTAACATGTTCTGTCTGACTTTGGATTTTGTCGAAAAGTGCAATGAAATACTTGCCATCCTGTGGTGTGCGAAAACAATTAGAGTCATATTTAATGCCTGACCTGACAAATTTCTTCACCGTTGCGTGTGCAGACTGTGAATCGCAAGAGCACCCGAATATTCTAGCTGGAGGTGTATGTAAATACTTCCTGCAAACTGAAAGGTTTGAAAGACCAAAATATTTAAATTCTAAACCTCTTGGACGCAAGATGTTACGTTTGTAGCTGTAGTCTGGAGAGCTGAGGAACTTCTGTGACCAGCGCCACAGACCACAGTGGAGGAGAATGTAACTACGTGCTATAACCAGGAGAGGTTTAGTTTAGTTTAGTTTAGTTTTAT
The DNA here is from genome assembly GCA_964059195.1 of Ectobius pallidus. Lineage (NCBI taxonomy): Eukaryota > Metazoa > Arthropoda > Insecta > Blattodea > Ectobiidae > Ectobius > Ectobius pallidus. The sequence continues at coordinate 697,162 of CAXKWD010000366.1, forward strand.
TAATCGTCACATAGCATTTACATGGTTGAGCATTGCTCGTAAACTGGTGACTCGTCAAAAGTTCCTGAACAGGATACAATTATTAATACAATGTTGTTATATAAAATAATAATACCATACAACGATATAAAAATAATACAGTAATCATATGTACAGAATATAATGAAAAATTAGGTAGTGGTGAAACAATACTATAAGTAATGTTAAATTAAACAATTTAGTAAATACTAAGAAAGCCAAAATGTAACTAACATTTATGTCATGAATTCCGATGGACCCACTATTTTTTCACTACTCATCCATATATTCTTTCACTGAATAATAAGCTTTGCCAAGGCTGTTAAAGCATACCAGAGGGCTATGAAAAATTCACAATGGATGTTCCTGAAGAAGGCCTAGTGAGTGGGCCGAAACAATGAGTTTTAATAGGTTATGTGACATCCATTGTCAATTTTAAACTGTGTTGAGTTTTGAAGTTTTATCGTGCATACAATGGGGAAAAAGGACTATCTGGAACTTTGTGTAGGCTACAATTAAGTTAATTTACTGTAGCATGAAATTAATATCTCTATCTTAAGTTGGGGAGACTTGATACAGTATACAAATGAGTATGCTAATTAACAATTTACAAGAATTTAACATTACTTTTATTCACATGTTCAAAAATCAGCGCACCCTGGATAAAATAAAATGCTAGGCTGTGATTAGGCCATTTTTTTCATACTACCGGTAATCATGTTAGGTTTGCTCTTATTGAAAGAAAGTGTCCAAATTTGTCTGACAAAAGTTCAGTATTTTTTTATTAATAAGTATTATTGTATTGAAGTATTATTATTATTATTATTATAAATAATCTGAATCTGAATGTGACAAAGCCAAAACCGAAAAACCAACTGCACTGCTCCAATAGTCAGGTCAACTGATCCACAATCAGTCTTGTCCGTGTGTGGCCAGAAGTTATGTTCTGGTTGTAAACTGGTTGTAGAATGAAACTGATTTGGGGAAAAAATAGTTTTAGGTTGTGCACCACCCCCACCACTCAACTCACTAATGGGACCCACCTGGGAAGAAGGGGTTTAGTAACCACCATTTGAAAGCAGAAGATGAAATGAGGAAAATGAAATAACTTATTTCTCCTTTCTTCTTTTTTTGTCTACCAATTCCTCCTCTTTCTTCCCTTTCTCTCACTTTTTCTTCATCCTACCTACCTATTTGGGACCTATTCCTAACCGTAAATTTTGGATCGAGCGGTATTTGAACCCAGGTCACTAGCTTCCAAAACCAACAGCCTTGACCACTACACCATGAGTGAATGCTGAGTGATGAAGTAAAGACAAAAAGAGTACTTTATGCCACGCACTGGTCCCCCTATTACTCGCTGCCCGCCTGGGTGCTTTCCCTATCTTCTCCTACACACCCGCCGGCCGCTCAGTAATGCAGCTCACTGTGTTCTATTGAGCGAAAGTTGCATTGAATGCAATTACAATCACCAGAGCCTCTTTAGCATTACTCAGGACCTGCTGTATATATGCCAACAGAACATTTCACAATTATAAAAGACAAAATAAAAAAACTCCGTGGCGCAACATCCCCGAAGGGACAAGGCCTACCACCCGACCGATGCGTCATCTACCTATAGGCAGATGGCAGGGTTGGGGGCATGTGGTCAGCATGCCGACACCCACGGCCGTTAATGGTGGTTTACATGACCGGAGTCGCTACTTCTCTATCAAGTAGCTCCTCAATTTGAATCATGAGGCTGAGTGCACCCCTAAAAAAAAAAAAATACCGGTATATAATAATATAATAAAATAATATTTCACAACTAACAAAGAACCTTGCACCATAGGCCTATGTAAAATATCACAATTATAAAAAATGCCGGTATTATAACATAAAACATGGCTTAATTGATGCAGGAAATTTCCCTTGCACCAACACTGCTCTTTTGATAGCTAACAAAATACCGTATCTAAAAATTATAAAAAGAGACTCTTGCATCAAAACTGATCATATGTATGCCAGCTATCATAACTAAAATATACCAGAGCTTCCTTCACAGCTCAGCATTAACTCATGGCGTAATGGTTAAGGCTACAAAGCAAGGGGTCACGAGTTCGAATCCTGGTCAACCCAAAATTTACGGTTAGGAATAGGCCTCGGATAGGTAGGTGGGGTGAAGAGGAGGTGAGAGAAAGAGAGGAAGGAAACGGGAAAGGAAGAGAAGAAGAGAATAAGGGAGAAATAAATTATTTAATTTTTCTGTTTCACCAATTGCATACTAGATTGTGCTATTGTCGCTGCTAGTAGTTCAATGCCGCCGCTAGATATCTCCACTGTTTTAAGTTTCTCCCCACCCATATCCCCTACTTTCCAGGCGGGTCCCGTTAGGGAGTTGGAGTGGGGGACTTGTGCGCAGCATAAATTACTTTTTTCCGGAAGTAAAATAGGCCTAGATCAGTGGTTCCCAAAGTGGGGTCCGCGATGGTGTTTCAGGGAGTCCGCAGGCGGTTTAAGAAGAAATAGGATATCCCGTAATTTTGAAGTGCTTAACTGTGTTCCCCACTACTTATCTATCTGAAACAGCATTCTCCCACCTCACGTACTTGAAATCAAAGTTGAGAAATAAACATGAAGTTGAAAGAGACTTTATATTGAAATTATCAGACATTAAACCTTACGTTGCAGCTTCACTGTTCACATTAAGGAGTAAACTCTATTTGTTACCATTGATATTTTTATTTTGTCTATTGAATTTAATAAATTTGAATCAAAGTATTTATTTAGTTTTTTTGTTTCAAAACCCAGAGGGGGTCCGAAAATTTTAATTTTTTTTTAAAGGGGTCCGTGAACTGAAAAGTTTGGGAACCATTGGCCTAGATGCCTATTTAAGTTTAGAGAGTTTTAATAAGCTTACATAAAATGAGAAATAGCAGTTTTGGTGCAAGGGTCATTTTGTCATGTGGCGGGTCCTGAGTAACACTAAAGAGGCTCTGATGATTGTATTTTTGATTTGGTGCATCATTTTTGTAACATCATATCGCAACAGTGAGCTGCAGTGCTGCCAATGAGCAGGTTCATAGCCAGGGTAAAGGCACACGCAAGGCTAAGTGGCTAGGGGTAGTAGGGGAAGTGGGCTGGCAGGCGAGAGTGGGGAGAGCTTTGCTGCTGCTCAATCTCAAACTATCTTTATCCTGGTTTGGGCATGTCCATGAAAATCAGGACAAAATCCTTTGTTTTTAAAATTTTAATTTATTTAACAAAAATACTGTTTTCAGAAGGTAAAAGTTTGAGAGAACGTAGGTAGCATTAAATTTCTTCCCTGCATTTATTTGTAGTTTGAGAGGGAATCCCACTATTCTGATGGCAGACCTAATGTCTTCATTTTAGGTCTGTTTTCCAATGGTTTTTGTGCTTGTGTATTAATATAGAAAATACAAAATTATTGGAAAATATTATCAACATATTAGGTAAGTTAACATATTATTCAAATTGTAATTATTTCTTATATTAGGCCTATGCCTTTTATTAAGACTTCAAAAGTACATAGCACCTTGTAACATGAGTTACCAGAAACATTGAAAAGTTGTTATTACGGTTTTCAAATTTAGTTTATAGAAAGAAAAAATTAATTTCATTTCATACCGGTACTTGTTGATTTAAAAAACACTACCATTGATTTGAGTTTCCATGCATAACCTAGAAGTCATAATTTTATTTTCAATTTGTGTAACGTGAGTTACCATTGATGCTTCCAAGCACAGTCAAGTACAAACATTAACTTAAAAGTAGAAAACACAACCAGCTTTTCATTAATACAGCAGGCAGGTTGATACCTAATTTATAGGTAACATTGGCTCCTTTTCATTAAAATTTTAAATTTTGGCCTTTTGGATTATTTTTCAGCCATGCCTTTATCTGCAGCAGAAAAAATTAAAAGTCAGAGTCAGAAGTTAAAGGATGAGGAAAATTATCTATAATTATGAGAGGGAATGTTTGTTTGTCTGTCTGTGCGTGATATTTTAATTAAGTTATTTAGCTCTTAATTTTTAATTTTTGAACTAATTACCGTGGCCGAAGCTGCAGGCACCTGCTAGTGAAGAATATAAGAAAAAGCAAAAACAGTGTATGAAAAACTAAGAGAAAAACAAATGCAAGAACTAGCTACAATGAGGGAAAGGAAAAGAAATGCAATTAAACAGGAAGAAAGAATAAAGACAAAGGATAGATAGGCCTGATGAAGCCTTGTCTTCAAATTCTTGTAGTGCTGGAATATCATAGGCCCTACAGAATTTCTATTTATCCTCAGGTCTACACCTCAAGCTCTGAAACTGAAAATTACTTCCTATTCCATGTCAAACAAAAGGGAATATTAAAAATGATTGTTTTGTCCTTGCTGAGTTCCATCAGAACAGAAAAAAAAGGTATAGTTAAGTTTCAGTATGCAGCAGTAGGTCAAAGTGATGCTGATGAACATGGTGACATAGAAGTGACCTGTCTGAGAAGTGTTGAAAGCAATGTTCTGTTCAAAACAGATGAAAAAGAACAGCTTTCATTAATTTCAAACAGAAAATTGAGATTCTGCATGTTCCTAAAGATAAAATGAAAGGAAATCGAATTCAGTAAGGGAACTGGTATTTTTAGAATTGCAGGAAATAACTTAGTTTAAATTAAACATGTTTCTATGAAAAAAATGTTTTTTTTCTATTTACTACTAGAGAAATGTAGGTTACATGTTTAAAAATGTTTGATTATTTTACAAGCAAACTGTTTTGATTTAACTTAGTGTATAATGGACAAATTGTAACGTGAGTTACCAACAGGCAGTTGTTTTATGTCAGATAAACTGTATTTAATTTTTTTAAATTACAAATTGTTTTCATATTCATATTTCCAACATGATAACCTACCAGTACAGTATGTATTTATTGAACCATTAAAAGAGCAGAAAATGCTTACTGAAATCTGAGTTTCAAATAGGCTACCATGTCCAATTTCTGTAACGTGAGTTACCAACGTTTGAATCTCAATATTCTTTCCATTTGTGATGCAGAATTTACACAAAGCATGCAACATGTGCTCCATTTATTAGCTAGGTTTCCCTCATGCATTTTTGGCGGCTTAGGTATTTTCTGGAAATTATTTAATAAATCTGTAGCAAGATTGAGATCGGAAATATACACACTAAACTTCACTTAAAAGGTATATTTACCCAGGATGATCATTTCAACGGGTATTCCCGCCATCATCAGCTGATTCCGACTGGCCCTCTGGCGGCGGATGAATGAACTTGTCGATCAAGGTTCCTTGTATGCCAACTGAAGTGTCAAAGTTTAAAAGATTTTCTCTGTTCTTTTTGATGAATATTTTTTTCCCAAACCATAAGATCTATTGGTTTTTCAACTTGTTTTAATAGTTCAATTTCATTTTCAATTTCATGACCTACTTCCCAGAAATGCATAGCCAAAGCGGATTTTTCAATTTGTTTATTCATAATGTTTCTAAAATGTTCTGTTCTCCTTGTGTCTAAATTCCTTTTTGTTTGGCCAACATAAAATTTTCCACAATCTTTGCAATTAATTTTGTAAATTCCAGCTTTTTTGTAATGAGGGACCTTAGGGACTTCAGTTGGCATACAAGGAACCTTGATCGACAAGTTCATTCATCCGCCGCCAGAGGGCCAGTCGGAATCAGCTGATGATGGCGGGAATACCCGTTGAAATGATCATCCTGGGTAAATATACCTTTTAAGTGAAGTTTAGTGTGTATATTTCCGATCTCAATCTTGCTACAGATTTCAACACTTCACTGTAATAAAATAAAACAAAATGAAGCAATTTGTATACAGTAGAGCATGTCAATAAGTTAAAATCAATCAGAAATAAAAACACTTGTTGCTCCACTTACATAAGTGGAAGTGGAGCAACAAGTGTTTTTATTTCTGATTGATTTTAACTTACTTCACTGTAAATTTCCATCTAATATTTATATTGATATTTAATAAGAGTTTAACAAGTAAAAATAAGTCAATTTGTAACGTGAGTTACCATGGACATGCCCGTTTGCAACCTTCGTTCCAAAACAGTTGTGCCATGTGTGCTCGGCCTAAGGCTAAGAACAACTGCGCACTCACTGTCAGTTGTAATTCTTGCCTTTCAACGATCCTCTTCTCATGTATTGAAGCTAACTAAACTCAAATATACCAGATCTTAATTAAGTGGAGGGAAAGGAAATAGACATTAAATCCATGTCTGGGATATTAATACAAGTAAGAATCAGCTTGAAAAATGTTGTCATGGTAGCTCAATGGTAGAGCATCAGCGCTTTAAGCTGAAGATCCGTGTTCAAATCCCGGTTATGGCATAAAACTTTTCAAGCTGATTCTTACTTGTATTAATATCCCAGACATGGATTTAATGTCTATTTCCTTTCCCTCCACTTAATTAATAGTATATAAATAATAACTTGGCTTCAAAGTACCTACAAATGTAGGACACCATTGGATTGTGTTCTCAATGGAGAAACCTCCTGTGGTCTGCCTTGCCTTCTGAATCAGTTGAGGAATTTGATGTCGTACTGGCATGTTGTCATGGTAGCTCAATGGTAGAGCATCAGCGCGTTAAGCTGAAGATCCGTGTTCAAATCCCGGTTATGGCATAAAATTTTTCAAGCTGATTCTTACTTGTATTAATATCCCAGACATGGATTTAATGTCTATTTCCTTTCCCTCCACTTAATTAATAGTATATAAATAATAACTTGGCTTCAAAGTACCTACAAATGTAGGACACCATTGGATTGTGTTCTCAATGGAGAAACCTCCTGTGGTCTGCCTTGCCTTCTGAATCAGTTGAGGAATTTGATGTCGTACTGGCATGTTGTCATCGTAGCTCAATGGTAGAGCATCAGCGCGTTAAGCTGAAGATCCGTGTTCAAATCCCGGTTATGGCATAAAATTTTTCAAGCTGATTCTTACTTGTATTAATACCAGATCTTCCTTCACCCCTCAACAATCACTCGTGGTGTAATGGGGCAATTCCATGGTCACGGACTAACGTTCACAGAGAAAAGTCAGTATACTGGCAGCCATTACACCAACACATATTAAACACAGAAGAAATTGACATATGCAGATCAATACATAGAACTAAAGTATTTATAAATAATCTTACAGTTCTGTAACATTTATACGCACAGATATTTTTAACTTTATAGCACCTTATCACGGACTAACTTATTTTGGACATAGGCCTAGGTTACATTTGTAAGAACAAAACAGAAAATTTCTGTGATTTGATATACATTAGGCAATTGTGTTTTATTTGTTTTGAAGTAGGTAGGTATATAGCAGCTTATGAAATGGTTGTTTAAAATATGAACCATCAGTTTAATGGTAATAAAAAATGAAATACTAGTGTCACGGACTAACATGAAAAGTTGTCACGGACTAACTTCTGGATTAAATCAGAAAATCACATTTACAACATAACAAAGAGGTGGAACGCTTAGTACATGACTTGAAACTTTTGTCTAATAATCTCAATCTCGTTTTCATTGATTCAAAGTATGTTAGTTCGTGTTGAAGATGTGGGTTTGGTCTCTTTAGTCAGTGCATGGAAGATTCTTTTAGAAAGGCGAGTAGTCTTCATCTTTTACAGTTCTGAAACTATTTTGGCCTTCTTTCAGTGTCTTCACTATTACTGGACCAAATATTGCTTCTGAAATCCTCAATTATGAGGTTGTTGAATACAAATGTTGCATCGCTGAACTTATCATGATATTTTTTGGTTCTTTCAGCAGATGTCTTCCCCATTTTTATAGTCTAAAAGAAGAAAGGAAAATGTGTTCACTTTTCAGAAAAGCTTATTGAATACCGTAACTATATCTTGATCTCAATAATTTAGAAAATTTAAATTTTGGTTCTTGAAAATTAAACGTGTTTCATGTAAAAATAGGTTAGGTTCACAAAACATTTAATTATTCTTTATTTCTCTCCACTACCCTTCACATTTTATTAAAAATACTCTAATATTTGTGAAATATATCATTTTGAGACTCCGTGACTGTTAGTCTGTGACACCATTATTTGTGGAGAAAAAACATTCAATTTCAGCAACCAAGTGAAGGTGTACTGCTCCATACTAGTGCACAGAGAATATAAAATATAATCACATTACATGCATTATTTATTGTTCTAGGTAAACTTTTACATCTTTTTCGTCACGGACTAACGGTTTCTGTATATTATTGAACTTCCTTCCATATATTATTTACCTAATTTGCCAACTGTAATTCAGTGAAGTAATATTTCCCCTCTATATTAAGTTATCTTTTGTTTTATGATGAAAAAGAATCCTTGGAAAGCACAGTTGCCGCATCTGTTGGACTAAATTGTGAATGTCCATGTTCATAGTAAATTTGGCGTTTTTTATCAGTTATTTAAAACATTATATTTTAAGTCAACATTCAAAAGACAAATGCATGAAATATGTATATTTTCTGAAATTTTAACTCTTTGACTTAGAGAAACTGCAATAATTTACAATATTTGTAACATTTTATTTTTTTCAATCTGTGTCAACATTACCATGGAATTGCCCAATGGTTAAGGTTTCTAGCTACGATGCTAGGGGTCCCGGGTTCGAATTCCACTTTACCCAAAATTTACTGTTAGGAATAGGTTCCAAATAGGTAGGTAAGGTGAAGAGGAGGTGAGAGGAAGACAGGAAGGAGGGAAAAGAAGATAAAGAAATTAATTTTTTCAGTTACACCTCCTTACACCTAGATGGCGCTAACGTAGCTGCTAGTTTAAATGCCGCCGCTAGATGTCTCGCCCACCCAAAACCCCTACTTTCCAAGCAGGTCCCGTTAGTGAGTAGGAGTGGGGGACTCGGGTGCGGCATAAGATTTCTTTTTCCCGAGAAAGGTAAGAAAGAGGAGGAAATGGTAGACAAGAAAAGAAGAAATAAGTTATTTAATTTTTCTCAGTTTCATCTTTTGCCTACTAGATGGCGCCGCTACCCCTCCTTCCCAGGCAGATCCCATTAGTGAGTAGGAGTAGGGGGCTAGGGCAACGCCACCTTGGAACAAGGCCGCAACACGCATGACCAGAAAAGCAGTGACGTCACGGCTAGGGGTCCTATTATGGCGTACTGTTGTATGTGTAAGCTCGTGTGGTGAAGAGTTTTAATTGCATTCGGAGATAAAAGAATTATCTAAAAATTAAGTTGGTCGATTCCTATGCATTCTTAATATGTATATATTTACATATATACACAAAATATATGAAGAAGTATTGCACGGCAGCTTGTGAAGGAATTGAATCCACGTCCCAATTCTGTGGTGAGTTGAACATTTGAAGTGTTTTTAATATTTACCACATTTAGATGCAGATTGTGCATTTTGTACTTGAATAAGCCAATTTAGGCTTTGATGTATCAAAATAGGCATATTTTCAGATTATTTTAAAACTGCATTTAATATTAACTGGGAACTACCGTAGGGTATTTACTTTAGGTATGTAACATAACCTAGAATTGTTCCATAGGCCTATTACCGGCACTTCTCGATTCTTTTCCTAGGTGTGTGAATTACATTTCAATCCATGTGATATTGAAAGGACTACATCAGTATACGACCCAAAAACTGGAACGTTATTAACTGCACCATTGGATCGGCCACGCTTGAGAAAAGGTTTGTTCCTTTTTTTCAGCTATCCTGTTCAGATTACTAAGAAGCCTAGGAATAAGAGTAGAATCGGTCTCACCCTAGTCCCCTAGTAGGGCCTAATTCCCAAATACAATTGTGTTAAAAGGTTCATTATCTACTCCTCCTCGCTCTTGTTAAGTCTTAGGACTTCATTGCCGTTTTTCTGCCTAAAGCTTCTGTTAAGGATAAAACACAAATTCAGAATTCTTAAGTTTTTACCAGAACCTGTTTTTGATACATTGTCTACTACAAGGTTATGTAGGCCTATGCATAATCTTTTTTTTTTCATCAGGCGCAGTACCTTCTATCTTGCCTGGATGCCCTACTTAATTGTCGACTCCATCAACATCCAGAGAAGACCCAGAGGATCGTAGACAACGATTGGAGAATGCTTTCCTGATTGCAGCTGTAGCAGAAAGTATATTGAACCAGGAAAATCATATGAAGAAAACTTCAATCAGTGATTGTGACCTGAAGAAGGAATGGATAGTGGTGAAGAAAGACATGTCCCTGTGTTTTATATGTGCGATATCCTAAAGTTCTTTGTCATGCTATAATCGATGACAAACTCAGCCTGTCAGTGCATGTAAATGACCAGTGATGGGAAGTAATTGAGTAAAAGTAATCGGATTACAGTAACGATTCCTTTTTTGGTCCCATTTACTTGTAATCGTTAATTTTTAAAAAATGTAATTTTTACTCGTAATTTACTTCTGGAAATAAAATTGTAATCGTTACTTTTGAGTAATCGTTACATTTTAGTAATCGAAAAGTATCGAATTGAGAATTCGGCATTGTTGCTTTCTTCTACTCGCCGGCAGTCGCTGCAACGGCGGTGAATTCTGCAATATTTTTAAAGCGAACGCAAAGCGCTTTACAGCTGTTCCAGCATCACTGTATGGTAGCTGCAGCGGTGGTGAAGCGATGTCAGATCTGGCTTTACGGGTTTTGGTGCATGGACTATCAGCCAGTCTTTTTTTTACACTTTAGTTTGCTGCAGCGAAACTGTAGCGATTTAAGCAGCGACGCGACATTCGACATGGCAAGTCAGAATTTCTGTGGAAAAACGTGGGAACGCGACATCAGCTGAGATGTGCGGAAGTCGAATTCATTTTGTATTTTGTGTGTTTGTTTTTTTTTAATGGCGACCACAGCCAGAGCAATTTACGGGGAGCGATACTACATTTAATTAGATTTCTGTATGGCTTCCATTTATTTCAAGATGTATTCAAGAAATTAAAATTGCTGTTCTCAGCCTAGCGTTGCCACCTGTCCCGAATTTGGCGGGACATCCCGCATTTTAAGAACATTTCCAGCGTCCCTAATTATGCCTAAGAGGGACGCATTCTATATTATTTTATTATTTTGCTAGCCTTTTCTTTTCTAATGTTAGTGTTACTGTTACATAGCCTACTCAGTTTTGGCTTTGTAACGAATAAATTATTAATACGAATTATAATTCGTATTAATAATTTATTAACGGATTATTAATAAATTGTTCCATGTACAAATTTAGGTAAGAAGATCGTCGATATGCATATATTCGATAAGTGTCCCTCCTTAGCCTTACCAAATGGTGGCAACCCTATAAAATTTATTTATATCCCTTTCTATGAAAAGAAGGTTATGTGTTCCACAGTATAAAACTAAGCTCAAACTAACCTCAACTTCAAAGTTAATTACCGAGCACTCAGTGGTGGACGCAGAATTTTTTCGGGGGGGGGGGGGATTTGATTAGGGGGCCCTCAGAGAGCGACAAAAAACAAGCATCGAAACATGCGAACGAAAAATGGAGAGAAAGATAATTGGCATCACACTGAAAGACAGAGTCTCCAACAAGGCATTGCAGAAAATCACAGCTTCAAAGAGCATCGCACAACAAGCCCTCAGGACAAAGTGGAAGTGGGGAGGTCACATAGCAAGACAGCAGCAAGGCAGATGGGCGCAAGAAATCACTATGTGGGACCCTTACATAGGCATGAGAACACCAGGCAGGCCGAGGAGAAGGTGGGCAGACACCTTCCAACAAAAACTGGGTGTGAACTGGTCGACCATCGCTCGCAACAGAAAAGAGTGGCGGCAGCAAGTGAACAACCTTATACCAAACTAAAGGAACAAACTTTAAGAACTGCAAAGTGACTGTACAAAGCACCGTTCGTGTGAAATAGCTCACCACGCGGACTTTACCTACCCGAGCTTCCCCTCTTGTAGGAGGCCCTAGCCCTTCATGGGACATAGAGGCTAAATTCATTCATTCATTCATTCATTCATAAAGAATACTAAAAAAAAATTAACTTACATATACAATTAGTTTATAAAACTGACCGCTTAGAGTGAATATGTAGCCTCTTTTCAAATTTCGGGGGTGGATATATCCCCCTATCCCCCCCTGCGTCCGCCACTGCGAGCATTAGAGGCTCTGCTGAGAATTCTGCTTCTGGTATTGAAAATTCACGTATGCTGTATGAGGACCAGTGATTTGCAACAAGGTGACATTCACTTATTCTGATAGTAGGATTCTGGATCCCGGTATTGTCTTTTTCTAATTTTAATCAAATCTAATCTATTGTGATACTGCAATATTACGCCGCGTGTTGCGGGGGTTTCACTATTGTAAATACCACTTGATCGGTTTTGCTACATGAACTGTCATGGCCTTCTTTTTAACCCCTGTGAAGCTGAAGCGATTTACAGATTCTGTTTAAAAAAGAACGGAAAGCATCATGCGCAGACAGAACGGGGTTCGGTATGAAATAACATCAGACATTTTTTAAATGGCATTGGAATAACTATGTATATCTTCATTATTTGATGTTTAAAGATTATGCATCATATTGTAAGCCGTGGGGAAACAAATAAATATGTATTTCTTCCCATTTATAACTTTTTTCAGTTAAATGTTTCAGTAAGAACATTTCTTAATTAAGTATACCGTATTTTGAAACTTGCTTCTCATTCTCAATTTATTGCTATAGGCTGTCGTCATCATTACTGTTTTTGCAACTAATATCCAAATTAGAGGTAATATTAACAAAGGTTACTAAATGTGTCTGGAAATATTGATGTTGATTTTTGTTTGTTTGTTCATTAATAATTTGAGACTTGGTAATGTCCCAAGCTGCTTTACCACTGAATGGCCCGATAGTTTATGGCCTTGTGCCCCTCCCAAAAAGGGGGAAAAACATAGGTACTGCCATTTTGTAAAGTAATTGTAATTTTACTGATTACTTTTTTATGCCTCCCAAAATGAAGGAATTTTTAGGTAGGGCCTACTGCCATTTTGTAAAGTAATTGTATTTGTAATTGTAATTTTACTGATTACTTTTTCAAAAAGTAATTTGTAATTGTAATTAAGTAAAATGTTCCTCAAGTAATTGTAATTCAGCCCAATTACTATTTTTTTGTAATTTTCCCATCACTGTAAATGACATACAGATCAGTCGGATACAAAATGTTACAATGCCAACCACTGTAAGTACCACATCTGATTTATGTTGTCTTTTAAATAATGTTTATTTAAAATTCATGAATGTGGAAAGCACAAGCATTGAAGACAACATTGTTTTTGTGGCTGATATTCTAAGCGGTTTAGCTTTAAAATTGCCAGATAATCAGGATGCAATCCTGTTTTTGAAAAAACAGGTTTCTCTCATAAACTGTAAAAAATCGAAGGCAAGATATAGTTGGGACACATTAGTATTCTGGTCACTTGTGCACTCCATATCACCCCAGTGGTCTCATCGCTATGCCTTGTCCTATGACTATATCAAGGTTATGTAGTAAACTTTCAACTACACCTATACTGGAGCAGAACCCAGAACATTTGCTGAAGTATCTTGCTAAAAAAATGACATTACTAAATGGTGACGATAAGATTATTGTTGTTCTGATGGATGAAATTCATTTGAAACCACAATTGGATTATAAAGGGGGAAACATTGTAGGTCATTCATACGGTGGTCCACCCATGTCTCCATTTGTATTGTATGTGGGCATATTGGCTTTCAGGGCCTTTGTGTTTTGAAAGGGTCTCTCTCTGCTTCCTCTATTATCTTTGCTGCTTGTGTTTCCATGTAGTCTTCCTTTTTATTTATCAGGAGGGCTTTGTATTCCCTTCTTGATGACTGTATAGCGACAGATCCTCTTCCCTTCGGGAGACACATGCTTTATGTAAGTTGTTTATTACTGCTTTTCTCTTATTATAACAAGCTGAGTCGAACCATGATTTTGCTCTTCTGGACCCTTGTATCTTCGTTACTGTAGCTTTCCGTATCAGGCATTCTATGGACCTCATTGCATTATTCAGATCATTTTTTCCTATCTCTCTCCACAGGCTGTTTTTATGGTAATATGATAATTTAAACTTATAAATTTACTATATAAATTTTACTAAATGTACCGTATTTCTAAGCACACCTGACATCTTTGTATTAAAGAATAATGGCATTAATGTTGTGTTATATTTTTATATCATGTGATCTTCCCTTTCCTTGTGTTTTATATACTTCAAGGCAAAAAAAGTGTACAAAATATATTTTTAATTAGGCTGTAAGCTTTTATATGTTGTGCAATGTACTGTAGTGTTATTTTCCTTTATTTTTATTTTCATTCTGTCGGAAGTCCGAAAATATAGTTAGAAATATGCTAAAAATTCTAATAGCTTAAAAGAAATTGCAAAAGTAAAATTGTAGGCCTAAATACTGAAAATGGTTTACTTTGATGTTATGAGGATAAAACTTGCAGAATATTTTATATCACGGCAACAGGACAGGTTTCTTAGTTTATAAAGTTATAATTTTACTAAATGTATTTGTAAGCACATCTGACGTAGATGTAGATGTAGATATCTCGTCCTGTAGATCCTGTGTTGAGCGGGGCTCAAGGATATAGAACACGTCAGATCAAAAAATACATGCATGTTATAACAATAATATAGGTCTACAGAAACTGCAAGCTGCCAAATTTATCCAAGCTGGAAATATTCCTCCAAATTGTAGAAGGTGTGAGTTATTAAAAATTCCTTGACAGCTGTTTTGAAATGTTTGCTCTTTCTTTGAATACATAATAATTTAATGTTGTTTGGAAGCTTGTTATATATCTGTACTGCAGATTAATACGCACCCTTCTGAAAGAGTTTTAACGAGTTATTTGGTCTGTGTAGATCATTCATATTTCTGGTAGTACGTCCGTGTACACTAAAATTAGTTTGAAATTTATCAATATTATTCACTACATAACACATAACAGAGTATATATACTCCCCTGTAAGAGTGAGGACTTTTAATTTTTCAAATAGCGGTTTACAAGATTCCCTTTTTTTCTTTCCACATATTATTCTTATTGCCCGCTTTTGTAATCTAAATATTTTCTCCCTATGGGTAGAGTTGCCCCAGAAAATGATCCCGTACCTCATTACTGAGTGAAAATATGCAAAATATACCATAAGTAATGCATCCTGTTTTAATATATTATTCAAAATTCTTAAAGCAAAGCACGCTGAACTCAGTTTTGGACTTATCATTTCTATGTGTGTCTTCCAGTCAAGATTTTGGTCAATTTGTAGTCCTAAAAATTTTACATTGCTAATTTCTTGTATGATTTGTGTTCCATAATTAATTTCAAGATTTGAGATACATCTGTTTTTTGTCCTAAATTGTATAAAATGGGTCTTATCAATATTAAGTGTCATTTTATTAGCTAGAAACCATGTGTTTAACTCGTGAAAAGCCTTTGTAGCTATTCTTGATAAATGTTCTTGTGACGTTCCTGTTACAAGTACACTAGTATCATCTGCAAAGAGCAATACCTTTGATTCGTCACTTAAGTTATAGGGCAAGTCATTAATGAAAATTAAAAAGAGCAAAGGTCCCAGTATTGATCCCTGGGGTACCCCATTCTTAACAATCCCTAGGTTAGATTCATTTCCATTTATTATTACCTTTTGAGTTCTATCAGAAAGATATGATTTGAACCACTTAAGTGTTAAATTATCGAACCCATAATGATCCAATTTTTGAAGTAATATTTCATGATTTATACAGTCAAATGCTTTAGCTAAGTCGCAGAAAATTCCCAGAGCATATTTCTTTTTATCTAACGCTTCTAATATTTCTGTAGTAAGTTGAAATGTAGCATTCTCAGTGGACATGCCACTTCTAAATCCAAACTGAGATGAAGTAAGAATGTCATTCAAATTAAGATAGTGTATTATGCGGTTGTACATGACTTTTTCAAAAACTTTTGAAAATGAGGTTAAGAGTGATATAGGTCTGTAATTTGATGGTAGATTTTTGTCACCTTTTTTAAAGAGGGGCTTAACAATAGCATGCTTCAGTCTTTCTGGAAATATTCCATTTTCTAATGAACAATTGCATATGTGACTAAGAGGTTTACTGAGTTCCGATGAGCAGCTTTTTAATAACTTATTACTTATCTCATCCCATCCAGACGAGCTTTTACTTTTGAGAGACTTGATTATATTTTCAATTTCTATGTGGGAAGTCAGGTTCAATTGAAATCTATGGTTCCAAACTGTAGATTTTGTTAGTAGGTCTACTGCCTTAATGTTAATATTATTTATAGGAATACATTTCTCTGCAATATTTATAAAGTGACTATTAAAAGCATTTGTAATGTCTGATAAATTATCTAGTTTTATGTTTTGGTATATTAATGATGTACAATCATTGTTTCCCTTTGTTCTCCCCGTTTCGTTTTTTATTATATTCCATACAGTCTTAACTTTATTATTTGATTTATTAATTACTTGTGAAAAATGCCTACTTTTTGCTTCTTTGATTACTTTCTTCAGTATGTTGCAATACCTTTTATAGTATTCCTTATGAGTTTGGTTGTTACTGGTTCTATATTTTAGGTAGAGCTCTCTTTTGTTTGCACATGATATTTTAATACCAGCAGTTAACCATGCGTTATTCCTTGAATTAGGTAAATTAGCAGTTTTCTTTTTTGGAAAATTTGCCTCAAAATGTCGTGTCACTATGTTTAGGAATTCACTTAATTTACTATCTACTTTGTCATAGGATAACATAGATTCCCAGTTTTCATTCGCAAGATCTTGTTTGAAATTTAAAATTGAATCGTCATTCATTACTCTAGTCATATTACTATGAGCATGTTTACTGTTCGAATTTACTTTAATATTGTTCAGCACTAACATTTGTGCATCATGATCTGATAATCCATTTAATATTGGAAGTAGCCTACATTAAAATTGTATTAAAGAGTAATGACATTAATGTTGTGTTATTTTTTTAAATCATGTGATGTTCCCTTTCCTTGAGTCTTTTATATATTTCAAGGCAAATAAAGTGTACTAAATATATTTGTAATTAGGCTTTAAGATTTCATATGTTATGCAATGTACAGAACTGTTATTTTCCTTTATTTTTATTTTCAATCTGGCGGAAATCCGAAAATATAGTTAGAAATATGAAAAAAATTCCAATAGCATAAACGAAATTGCAAAAGTAAAATTGAAAATAACTGAAAATGTTTTACTTTGATGTCATGAGGAGGAAACTTGCAGAATATTTTATAACACGGCAACAGGACAGGTTTCTTTAGTTCCTTAAAATGAAAACTAAAATTGCCATGCAAAGGCCTAAATATACAAAAGTGCTTCATATATATTCAACATGCAAAAATTCTAGTAAAATAAATCATCCGCTGAATAAATATTTCCGTACGAACTTGGAGGATATCGCGAAGTAGTCGGACCCCCGCTGTGACGTCACTCGTTCCGTGTTGCGGCCTTGTTCCAAGGTGGCGTTGGCTAGGGTGCCAGAAGTATTGGTAATAGATAGATTTATGCCGCGCACCAGCCAAGCTCCGCCGTTTTGTTAGGTTAGGAACGTTTATGTTAGTTTAGGAGATATGTAATGAATAGCGCGAGATTTATTATGTCTGACATTGAATCTCTTCTGCGTCGAAACCCTAAACCAGGGGGATCCCATTAGAGAGTTGGTGGCAGGAGCCTAGTGCGCGGCATAAAACTATTTTTCCCCATTATTTTTTAAACATAATGTGTCATCATCGAAACTATCCCTGAGACTTCTTTCACAAGCATACCCAACAGCACTACATGTCCCACTTTACTGTAAAGTAATAATAATACTACTAAGTTACCTGTTATAACACCCGTTTGCATCCCACCACTTTCAATTGCTTCCGCACACATCATGTTTTCAATAATACTCCAAAGCTGTTCGTTTGTATTATCCACAAGGATGAAGATACCTGAAGGTAACTCTATTTTAACCATAATTCAAGCACATTCGATTTCTAACATGCTCCAACAACCTTTCCACGTGAAACTCCATGAAACCAACATTTTACTCTTGCCCGCTCGTCGAAGGAAAAACAAAATAGTACAATTTCATTGGCCAAACGATACAAAACAATCGAACGTCAAAACTCACAGGCCAGTGGCAGCTACTAGTCAAATGAATGAAAATAATAAAGAGAGAAATGCGCACAAGTTGTGCATAAAGAGTTTGCAGGTGTTCCATTTTTTTCTTCCCCTCCGTCAAATACTCTCAATAAGAATACCGCCCACTCTACTCTATTCCCTTTGTTCAAACTGTCCACTAGCACAGAGGTGCCATCTGTTGAGTGGGAATGGGCAGCAGTCTCAGAAGCTACTTAATGAATCTATATAGCTGCAGAAATAAATTTGTTTTTCAAAGTCCTGATGACACAGTAACTTATTTTTGTGCTTGATAATGCAGGAATTAGGTCGGGAAATTATATAATTTACACTACCGCTAAACTAACTTAATTAAATGACGATAACGCTAATTTTTTAAGTAAAACTTCTTTAGCCGCGGTAGGGGTAAATCGAGAGCTTGTGTAACGCTCAAAATCGTCACGAAATTAGTGAGGTGTGACGGAACGGACTGCACAGAAAACAATCAACTCAATGATTAGGCTTATCCAAAACTGAAAAGTCCAAAAATTAAAAATTAAAAAATCCAAAATTTAAAAAGTTAAAAAATCCAAAATTAAAATATACAAAAATTAAAAATTAAAGATCCAACATTTAAATAATCTAAAATTTCAAAATAAAAAAATTCAAAGAACCAAAATTAATAAGTCCAAAATTTAAAAAAATAAAAAATAAAAAAATCTTAATATCCAACATTTAAAACATAAATATCCAAAATTCTAAAATTCTAAAATATAAAAATCCAAAATAAAACAATACAAAACTAAAAAAATTCAATTATCTAAAATGTAAAAAAATTAAAAAATCCAAAATTAAAGAATTAAAAGGTCAGAAATTTAAAAAATCCAAAATCTAAAAAGTCCAAAAACCCAATATTAAAAAGTTCTACAATCCAAAATTTGAAAAATCCAATAATCCAGAATTGAACAAATAAAAAAAAAAGTTTCACTTCTGCCGCATGGCGTTCCACACACACTTTTTTTTAATAAGTATCAAAACTAATTGTTTCACTTTAATACATTTTCGTGGAAATCAGCTTTAAATTTTAATTCATACGATATGCAAGATACTTTGTACAATATATACTTTTCTTTTTTTAATTTGAAATTTTTACATGTAAAACAATTCGGATGGTAAGCCAATGAACATCTGAATGAATCAGTCTTGTACACACTCTAATTAACGATTTTACTTATTTCACTCTCACTCACTAGGTTATGCCACCTACATAACCGGACATTTTCTTCAGGCCTATGTTGTATTTATTATTTTACTCAGGGGTGCCCACCCCCAAAACTTCATTGCTCACCCCCCAAACTTCATTGCTCACCCCCAACCCAATTGCCTGTCGACAAGGGCGCCCATATGATATTTTCTAGGGGGGGCAATTTTTTTAATTAATTTATTTTTTGTCGCTTTAACTTCTTGGTCCACTTTGTATTTTATATTAATAATATAATAAGTAGCCAGAATATAATTGAGGGGAGGGTCGGAAGTGCCGGGGGGGGTTTGGAATACCCCCCAAAAAAGGGGTCGGGGGTCCATCCCAGAAAATTTTAAATATTGAACTAATGAAAATCACATTTTACGTTATTTTAGCACTCAAAAACTAGTTAAGAAATTTGTTTATCATACTCTAAGACATGCCAATGTAAATAAGAAAATGTTACCTAAGTCCGATGTCTACCCCGGGAAATTTTTAAATATTGAACTAATGAAAATCACATTTTACGCTATTTTAGCACTGAAAACTAGTTATGAAATTTGTTTACCATACTCTAAGATATTTCAATGTACATAAGAAATCATTACCTAGGTGGGGGGTCCAGCCCCGGAAATTTTTAAAATATTGAATTAATGAAAATCACATTTTACGCTATTTTAGCACTAAAAAACTAGTTAGGAAATTTGTTTACCATACTCTAAGACTTGCCAATGTAAACAAGAAAATGTTACCTAAGTCGGGTGTCCACCCCCGGGAAATTTTTAAATGTTGAACTAATAATGAAAATCATATTTTACGCTATTTTAGAACTGAAAAACTAGTTAGCAAATTTGTTTACTATACTCTAAGACATGGCAACTTAAACATGAAATTGTTACCTAAATTATAATACTTATTACTATTTATAAGAAAAGTTAAATAGCACATGGAACAGTGGACATAATAGGCCTACTCATTATGTTATGAAAAGAAAATAACTGCTATATCATAACTTATTTGACACACCAACAAATCTTGTTTAATTAAATAAATATATTTTTTAAATACAAATATAGAATTTTAGGTTTTGACTCTTGGGGGTCTGAACCCCCTTTCCTAATCCACTGTGGATTCTGCTTCCATGTTGTCGATTTGGTAAAACTTCTGTAATTATAATAATTGTCTTAAAAGAAAAACACCTGACGATAATAATTAATAATATGCATTTTTTCCTTGCGCCCCCCCCCGGGTACGCCCATGGCTGTCGAAATTCTTCATCTTTATCTTTATAAAGAATTAAAAGAGACCTTTTGAAGTTATAGAACTTGGCCGTTTTTATTTATAACATATAAAACTCTAATTTTGCAACAATTTTCAACCCCCGGCCAGAAAATTCATAACACGATAATATTTCCCCCCCCCCCAGAAATTTCAATGACGCAGTCTGCGTGTTAACCCACCCCCCGTGGGCACCCTGTTTTACTAGAATTTATATTATATTTTCGTACACAAAACACAACAGACAAACGTTAACTATATCAGCTGACGAGTAACTGCCCATTCCTGCTCACTGGCGGCGCTAGTAGTAGCGTGTCCCGGAAAAAGACAGGGAGTGGACGGTATTACTTATTGAGAGTATTTGCCTCCGTCGTTCACTTTGAACAGAACTCTATTATTGGCTTTCCACGTCTTTCACAGTAAAGTACATGGTAACGGCCACAGTTCTGATCGCATCTCTCGCAGACGCAGTTGGCGTCCGGTTCATGGCAGTGTTTTGTTTTACACACTTTATGATGATGATGATAATAATGATAATAATAATAATAATAATAATAATAATAATAATAATAATAATAATAATATTTTATTGTCTTTCGGCCTTTACAGCAATTGACAACGTCATGCTTATAATCTAGAAGAAGTTAACAGCAGTTTATACCATTAGGACAAATAAACAAATTGATTTACATGTTTAAGTCTATAGACGACACTCATTAGAAGAAGGGCCAGACTAGTGGGGCACATTATGAGGCATCCAGGCTTGGTCAACACTATATTAGAAGGAACAATAGAGGGGAAAAATTGTAAGGGAAGACCACGATTAGAATATGCAAAACAGATTATTGGCGATTTTGGATGTAAAAAATATGTAGACATGAAGAGACTGGTTCAAGATAGGAAGAACTGGAGAATTGCATCAAACCAGTTGTAAAACTGATGACTACAGAGAGAGAGGAGTATATCCGTGCACCGCCAGTGAGTTGACAAAGTACCGGAGGTCTTGATTTGTTTCTGTCCAGGATCTGCTTATCATAGCCTCGGTGGCGTAGAACTCTATCGGGATCTCTCCTCTCTTATTTTCCCTTTCTTGTAGGCACCTTTTCCAGCTCTCTGTAGAAGGTAGTTGGAACTTAATCCTCAGGTCTTCCATTAGGAAGGTTTCCTTGGCGAGCTCATACTAAGGATACTAAACAAAGCGAGAACTATAATGGTATGCGACCCAAACACAACTGAAATAAGCTGCAATTGTAACAGCCTTTTCACTGAAGACGAAGTCCTTAAGACTACAATCATTAAAAGACAAAAAAGCGCTAGGCCCAGAAGGACTGTATAATGAACACCTTAAATTCGGTGCACAAGCAATAACCTCAACACTGACGAATCTACTGAACCAATGCTTCAAGACTGGCAATATTCCTACATCGTGGAGAACATCCAAAGTAAAGGTCTTATATAAAGGCAAAGGTGACATGAACGACCCTAACTCATACAGCGGGATAGCTCTTGAAAACTGCCTCCTCAAAGTTCTGACGAAGCTTATGACGAAAAGATTAGCGAAAATGACTAAAGAGTTCATCCCAGAAGAGCAATACGGCTTCACAGCAGGGAGAAGCACGCTACAAGCAGTTAAAAACCTAACTGATGACATAGAGAAAAGCCTCAGAACACCAAGAGGGAAGTTCCCCACAGTCTTTGTCGACTACTGTAAAGCCTTCGACCAACTAGACAGGGAAATCATCCTCTCAAAACTAGAGAAAATGGCAATAGAGTGCAAACATATAACATCATTAATACGCAACTTACTCACCGTAAACAACATCTACATAGAAGACAACGTAGCCACCTCAAAAGAAATCATTCAAACCAACGGAGTCCTACAAGGGGACCCCCTCAGCCCCCTCCTGTTTAATATAGCAACATACGATGTCGTCCAACATATACGGCAAGAGGCAGAAACTATCAAGATTTATATCTACGCTGACGACCTGGCAGTCGCATCAAGTAGCAAGTCAGAGCTGCAAAAAGCTGTTAACGCATTGGGGAAATGGGCAGATGACAACAAATTGAAAATTAACATGGATAAAACAGTACAAATGACTTTCAGGAAAGGGGGAAAGGAGAGTCAAGAAGACAGAATCACGCTTGGAAACACACCATTAACCACAGTAGACACATTCAAATATCTCGCCATAACACTTCAGACCACCATCAAATCCTTCAGACCTCATGTGAGATCGAGAGCTGCAGCAGCCACAAAAGCAATGTACGACATTAAAACCCCAACCAAACTCTCCCTAGAAACTGCAATGTTGCTATTTAACATGAAAATAATCCCAATCCTGACCTACGGAATAGAAATAATCTGGGAAAAACTGGGCATCGGAGACCTCAATACCCTAGAAGCAGTAAATGAATGAAAATGGTATATCGCACAATGTGCATTAGTTTTCCTTGTATACAACACGAAAATAATCCCAATCCTGACCTACGGAATAGAAATAATCTGGGAAAAACTGGGCATCGGAGACCTCAATACCCTAGAAGCAGTAAATGAATGAAAATGGTATATCGCACAATGTGCATTAGTTTTCCTTGTATACAGAAGACAACGTGCACACTCTTCATATGGGGTCACTTTTAAAGGGACTCTAAAAATGCACAAAATGAAAGCTAAAACTAACCAATGTATCATTCTCAAACCACACTTTAATCTTCCAGGTAGTTTTTATACTATAGCAAAATGAATTTTTTCAAACTGAAAGCAGAAATACAATAACTTAATAGCATGAAAACTAATTTTATTGCTTGCAGGTTTTCATTATCAAAGGCACCCAAAAAATGACATCAAAGTGAATCAAAACAAAAAAATAGTCTATAAATAAACCAGTTTATTCCCAAATGTGATTTAATTTACGCAGAATTAATGTGAAACAATTTTTTTTATGCAACTATCAAAGCCACCTCATGAAATCAAAGGCACCTCCGTTGACGGAAATAATTACAGACTTTACAGAAAAAAATAATATAATTTTATTGTCATTAAACTTCTTCAGCAATAGACAACGTCAGAATACATTTCTAAACTTAGATGTACTATATACAAAATTCAATATACGTATACAAACTGTAAGGTCATTTATTCTAAAAATACATGTTAAAATACAGTAAATTCAGTTTCGAAAAATTCATGAACAGTGTAAAAGGGTTTGTTAACTAGTGATTTAAATAATTTAACTTTAAAAATATTTACAGACGATATTTTTAAATTTATACTTAGCCTATTATACATATATAATCCGAGAACTGAATAAGAGTTTTGCGACTTTGACAATCTTTGATATGGCCCATCTATTTCTAGTATTGTACTTGTGTATATTGTCCCTCAATACTACTTTTAAGACATTGTTTCTAACATACAATAACACATTATAAATATATAAATTTACTACTGTTAGACACTGTAATTTAATGAATAATGGTCAATGGGCTAATTTATCTGGATCAGTTATTATTCTAATAATCTTTTTCTCCGAGAGTAAAGTTTCAATTACATGGCAGCTATTTCCCCACAACAGAATTCTATAAGATATAGTACTTTGGGAAAAAGCAAAGTATGCAGACCTTACATAATTAAGTTTAACATGATTTGTTAAGTTCCTAATTAAATAAACAGTTCTAGATAGTCTTGCTGTTAGATTTTTGATATGCGGGTCCCAAGACAACGTATTTAAAAGATTTCAGTTCTTGATGGTTAGGTATATTCCTTAAACTAAAATAAAGTTCCTTGGTTTTACTTTCATTAGCTCTAAACCACAATGATGGTTGAGAGAGTGTATTTTCGGTTAGGGTTTTGAGTGTATTCAAACCAGGAATTTCATTTAGAAAAATGGTATCGTCTTCATACAAAATATTGTATGGGATTTTACAAATGATGGTAGGTCATTGATCATCAGCAAAAATAACAAAGGTCCAGCACTGACCCCTGTGGAACACCAAACCTAATGTTAATTAAATCTGATCTCTCCCTGTACAGCACTTGTTGGGGGTTTTCAAGAAAATATTTAAACACAATCATGCTGCCATTACCGAAACCATAATACCTGAATTTATTTAGCAGAGTATCATGCTCCATGCATTCGAAAGTTCTGCTTAGGTCACAAAACGTAACCTGCGCAAAGCCCCCACCTCAAACACTTGTAAAAAGAACTTGACTAGCGAGTCCATAGAACAGCAGTCGATTTACCTATCCTAAATCCAAACTAGTTACTAGTTACATGACTTGACTATCTAATACTGGCAGACTTGATTGTACATAATGGTTTAACAAATTTTGGAAAAAAGATGTGTTATACAAATGGGCCTATAACTTGCTGAACAGTTCATTTCACTTTTTAAAATATAGGCACATCTCTAGATATTTTTATTACGACTGGGAATTACTTTCTGTCAGTAATTCGTTTATACAATAAGTGAAAGGATCTATTATACAGTCAATAACCTCTTTCAACAAGTTACAGGACAGATCATAGTAATCAACACTATCAGAAGCTATAAAATGCTTCACAATTTTAAGAATTACCTCAGGACATACTTCTGTAAGATGAAAATTGCACTGAGGGTTTTTTTATAACAGCTTTCTAATAAACCAAGTGCACTTTCTAAGGGCTTATATATTGTACAACATATTAAATGCAGAAATGATTGAACTCATCCAGAGATATGTGGATGTTATCTTTTTTATTTGTTTGTGCTTTGGAAATAATTAAACTCCATGTTTTTGCACATTTATGATTTGATTTTTCAATGTTTGTTATATTATATACTTTCTTGGCTTCATTAATGACTTCTTTGTAGTTAAGTTTAGCTCTAGAAAAGGTCTGATTTGTTACTCTTGTGCAAAGCTGAATAAAACATCATGTTATTTTTCATCTGGCCTAACTGTGGAGTATACCAATTGTTTATTACCTTTCTCTTACAACTATCATTTTTAATGTTCAGTGTACATTTCTTTAAAGGAACATTAATAGGTCTTTAAGTTTCCCAAGGAATAGACAGGTCTCCTATTGGAGACCTATAGACCACTATTATTATTAATTTAAGGCGGTCAAATACTAAACCTGTTGTTTCAAAATGTAATTCATCACAAAATACATTAAGATCCAATCTGAAACAACTTTTGGCAAGAGGGGTTTTAACATAAATTGACTTTCCACCATGCAGGTGATTTTCCCTACTGAAATCATTAATTAAAGTGAAGTTTTCTAATATTTTGTATCTAAGTTCTTCGTTTTTGCACCAATGCTCACCTAAACAAAGAACGTCAAATATATTATCACTAGCATGTGCCCGCGGCTTCGCCCGCGATAATTATTTCAAAAATTAAAAATTAAGAGCATAATAGTTAAATCATTATATTTATTAACACCTAAATCACGTGGACTACATACCACGACTAGATAGCATCGTCTGGTAAAAGCGACCTCAGATTCGAGTTCCTTGGTCCAGAAAACCCCTGAATAGTGAGTTTCGTACAAATAAAACAATGTTTGACCATATTAGGGCTTACAACATTCAAGGGATCGCGAAAGTTTAATTTCCAAGGTATGACAAGAATAGACAAAGCCAACTGTAATTGTCAAACTTCCATTTAATTTAATTCCAAACCCATCTGAAACCCACTGGCAACAATATGTTTTAATGTCAAATGTGATTCGGATTCGATCATTCTGTGTAAGAAGGGATTAAGTATTCTAAAAAACCATTTGATTTTTGGCATTTAAAATCTGAATTTTTCAAAATCCTTTCTTAGTGAGCAGCTACATTATGAAACGAAGGCACTGTCAAAATTCCAAGTCTCTACCTGTTATAGTTTAGGCTCTACGTTGATTCCTGTCAGTCAGGACAAAGCCTTTTATATATAGAGAGAATTGCAAATTCATTGGTAATTATTTCTTTCTCCAATACCTTGAATATTGAGATAGCCTTTTCTAAACTCATATTTTGAAAGTTTCATAGATCCATAACTTATTTTATTAGTTGAACAAATGTCGGCTGTTGGACTTATCGCCCATGCGTGGACGGTACACGTCAGCTGCTTGACTGCCGTGCATGGTTGTTTTTTCCTCTATCCACAATTGTCAATGTTGACGCGGGACGCTCGTACGTCAACGTTTTCAATTTCAATTTATTCACCTTCAGGAATACAAGATTCATGGCTTCGTCAAAAACTTACATAATAAACATACAATACTAAATAAAGAAAAGAAAGAAAACTATAGTAAGTATTACAGGCAATGAAAATAATACATGGACTAAATGAGTCAACATTACTCAATAGTAAAATAATATAAAGTGGTAATATAAAATCTATATTAATAAAAATGAATTTCCAAAATGTATGACGGAGCATCAATTGAGAACTGCTCGACCGATTTGACTGATTTTTGTTTTGTTGTGTTCGTAATTGTCAGGACAAGGTTTGCACGAACGATTTTTTTTGGAAAATCCACGGGAAAAGTCGGAAATGTGAAATGAGGCAGAGTTAGAAAGTTCTGCTGTCAATTGTTTACATAACGAAAGTATGGTTTACGGGTTTCACATAGGGCTTTGGGCACTATATTATAATACTAGGCTTGAACAAATTCTGATACTATCGATGTAATTAATACATTTGTGAAAATAATTATTGAAGAATAAAATCCACGAAAATAAAGCATTCACATAACTTTCTCTACCCTCGACATGGAAAGTATTATTTTCTCACTTCACATTTTGATGTAGAATAAGCGGTCGTATTGCAGGGACAACTTAAGTGTGTGTGAGTGAGTATGCTATAGCGGAAGTCGGTAACAAATCCTATCCACTGATACATCACTCATAGCTTAGGCTTTGTATTAGTTGAGAAATAGGCCTAGGGATGTTTATTCAGAAGCCCTAAGCACCTAAAAGAAGACAAAATGGGATGGGACATTTTCAGTCCTACGCGCGCAGTATATTATGTCCCAGATTTTTGGGAAGGAAAGTATGAAAGTGATATTGAATTTCTTTTTTACTTCAGCCCCGAAACGGTTGTATGGTAATACGAGAGTGAGAAATACAATTTTCTGTGAAGACAATACAATCTTATGTAACCGGAATTTCTTTTTCTTCTTATTTGCACTCCTCCGAGGCATGGTGTGTGTAGAAGCAATGGAATGCAACATTCGACATCCTCTGAGAGCCATAAAAAGCTATATCTAGCATTTTCTGAGGGAATAGTCTGAGTGACATATGTCATTCTTCCTCATTTCGAATTCATACGTAGTATATAAGGACCTAGAGTTTCAACATCGAAAGTCCTCCATAAGTTAATTTCATATTACAAAATACAAAACCCGTGTGACGCCGGGCCTTTTAAGCTAGTATCTAACAAAAATAAGTTATAACAGAATCACAGTTAACATTTAAGATAGTAGCCACTACTATGAATAGTCACAGAAAAATCATACTGAAAAACAGAGTTGACACTTAAATATACTAGCCGATTCTATGGAAAGTAGGAGAGGGACAAGAACTCATTAATATCGAGAAACGAATAGTTCATGAGAAGAGATTTTAATCTCTTTTTGAAAATGCTCGAGTCTAAGTTAGCAAAGAAGAAGGTAGCTTGTTATATAATCGAATGCCAAGGTGGGAGATGACGAGTAAACTTTCGGTGATCCTATGACAGTTTGAGTGGAGACAGTGGCGTAGCAAGCTTAGGTGGTACCCGGTGCGGAACATTTCTTGTCACCCCCCCCCCCCCCCCCACATTTAAATTATGAAAAGATGGAACAGTTCCAAGTGTATTTTTTGGATAGTCAAAGGTAATCCCACAAGAGTTTAAGAGTTTATCGATGTATGCAGCTGCAATGAATTTATCTGATGTAACTCGTAAACTCAACGAATTATACAAAATTAGTAATAATTACTTTGTTATATAAAAACAAAACTAAGCTCCGAAATCATGGCATACTATGAATCAACCCTCCATAAAGCGATTCGAGTTACCATGTTGTCGCCATGTTGTAACCAGTGCTACCAATGGTGCATATAAGACTTAGTTAACCTAATTCAGGTCAACCATTTTTTAAATTACAACATGCAATCGAAAAAATTACTACATGTACTCATCTATACTTTTAAAACTTTACAAAGTAAACTCATTACATGCATATTGATAGTAACATTCTCATGACCTAATAATACTGACCTACTGAAAGCAGAGACGTGAAATTTTAAACGTAGGTGGACTGAAGGGTCGGAAAATGCACCTCAAAGCCGGAATTTTAATTTTAGCTTTCGTTCATTAGTTAAGAGTGAAAAACAGGCAGAAAACGTGCATTTTTTCCCGTTTTCGAAGCATCAGTTTTCAGTAATACATTTCAATGTCAAATCAATTACAGTTGGCTTTGGCTATTTTTATCATACCTGGAAATAAAACCATCGCGATCGCTTGATTGTTGTAAGCCCAAGCTGGTCGATTCATTTGTTTATAATATCAAGGCACGCTGATATCCGAAATTTTCATCATAGACGGAAGAGGGATAATGAATAGCCTATAGGCCTAAATGGACAGACATTGATCGGTTTAGACGGAACTCACTATGCAGGGGATTTCTGGGCCAGGTAACTCGATCACTTGATTATGTAAGTCCAACCAGGCAGCGGGTAGAATTATTTGCGTCTTGAGTGAAAAAAATATCACCGATTGTTGAAGTCTCAACTGCAGAGACAACCATCGACAAAAATAAACACCCCTCCCCCAACCATAATAATATTATTGTTCGTATCTACACAGCGGCCAGTTCAGCCGCGTTTAATTACCATTGTGGACTGAAAGAAGTTTCAATACGCATGTTGACTTGTTATTTAATTGATTTAAATAATATTATTACTTTCTTTAAATTCCCTTGAGCGATTTTTTACTTACAAAGACACGTTTTTATTTTGTCACCCCCCGGGTGCCATCACCCGGGGCGGCCCGCACCCCCCGCACCCCCCTTCCTACGCCACTGAGTGGAGATTATGAGCTGTTCTGGTATAATGAGTATTAGTCCAGTCATTTGGTGCTCAAAAAGGGGGTTACCTGGAAAGTTTTCCGGGAGTTTTGAAAATTGGTGATTTTATAGATTTCGACGTGCTCTTTTCGAATTTTCACTTTGCTACCGCGTATGTTTGCCGCTCGCGCCGCCATATTGGAAAAATGGCGCGCAAAAACAGTTTTTTCACAATATCTCCTTTACGACTCATTTTACGATGAAAATAGTTATGTAATAAATTAAACTAGAGAAAAGTTCCTATAATTTATGTCGTAACGATATTTTTGTAAAATGGATAGTTTCAGCGTACGAGCGCCGCAAAGTGTACTCCGACACGCGTTTTGGCTAAAGCCACGGAAGATGCGGATACGCCACTACCTGCATCATTTTGCGGTAAAGCATTTAGTGAGCGATTTTAACTAAATAAGGTCTCCTGATTTCAAAAATGTCATTATTTTTGTTGTTTCACATCTAGTTTTCGTGTTTGCTGTTGTGGCGGACGCAATTTCAAGGTCTGTGTAGACTTTTTTGGGAGCTTATAGTAGCTAAACGGTAAGTCGTATAAAAAAAACCTGTTGCAGAAGCAGTAACGGATTTTTAGAGATCTACAAGTTTGGTCTTATGACTTTTTGACGTATCTTCATCGGTTATCCCTTAGATTGAGCTAGATTATTTATTTTAAATAAATTCTGTATATTTTTCTCACATTATGTAATATTGGCACACATGGTATGAAAGATAGAATCATACAATTAGGTAGGAATTTGGGCACATTCAACAGTCATAAGCGTGCTAAATTTGATGTTTCTAGCTGCCCCATAAGTATAGAAAAACTTGCTGGATAGCCGTGGCATCATTCACATCTACGACAGTCTAATCTTCCACTTATTAACATTGATGTTTATTCACTTCCAGATGAGCTAGAAACTTGAAATTTGGCAAACTTATAGATTTTAGATTTATTAAAATACTTGTTCAAACCCGTTCAGCTCGATCAATGTAATAAGATAAATAAGATACCATTTGCTCAACTAAAATATATTTTATAGATTTTAGCTTATAACCAATGTAAAAATTCCCAAAAGTTCAAATCTTTAATATTCCCCCTCCAAACAAACTTCGATTTTTTTGTCACTGAGCATTTGTACGGCATGAGATGATTTGGCAAAAATAAATTTATTTTGCCTGCACTCACAAAAAATACTGGAATACATACGTTTGGACTGTTTTAAAATATCATTTGATTTTCCCCGAAAAATATTATCAATATTATCCTAATTTTTAAGTATTTTTTATCCTGTAAGCTAGTCTAAGCAATAACTTATATCTCTCGTTGTGAAGTACCTATTGCAAGAAAACATGACGTGTTACGTAGAAACGGTCAACGGATTCATGTTCAGTGACCCAAAATTGGTTAAGATCACCTATCACACCACTTACCGCAAAAGAAAAAGTTTCAAAATCCAGCATCAAAGCTGCATACAGTTATTTTATTATACAAAATGTCAAAATAATATTTTTCACAAATGTCAATTAACCAGATGTGGAGAAAAACGAAATGCATTTTCGAATTTAGCACAGCGAATTTAATCAAACACACCTATTTTCGTTTTTACCGCAGAAATTTTCGTCTTTTTTCTAGGCTGATATAATCAATACGGCAATCAGCATTTCATCTACATTTGATTCCGTAATAGTTGTCGGCGAAGATGTAGATCATCTTATTCTTTTGACGGCTCTATCTACGCGTTCAAACATAGCCTATATAATCTCAAACCAGGAATAGGAAAAATTTCGCAACGAATATATTCAATTCCATACCACTGCTGAACTTGGTGATAGGTTTGGAGCGAACGTTGTCGTGCTACTGCTTCCGTCGGTGGCAGCGATGCAATATTAAATTTATTTTCATATGCTGATTTTGTGAAGCATGTATATCTATAGTTGTTTAACGACACACTTTTCACGGCACTGTATCCATACAATGAAGGAGGAAACTTCAGCAATTAACTTTGGATCTGCATTTTGGTTTAATTCTGTTTTTTTTTAAATACATTAGCACATTTAATTTTCTTTGTTTAAAGAGTGCTGATGTTGTATCACAGCCACTGAAGGCGTGCAGAAATAATATTATGTTATCTGCGGCTGTTTTATCCACGATACTTTTTGTTGAATATATTCGTTGCGAAATTTTC
Source organism: Ectobius pallidus (assembly GCA_964059195.1). Lineage (NCBI taxonomy): Eukaryota > Metazoa > Arthropoda > Insecta > Blattodea > Ectobiidae > Ectobius > Ectobius pallidus. Next base: position 729,073 of record CAXKWD010000366.1, read on the forward strand.
CCTTTTCCTGGTTTGAGAAAATATATATATATATGTGTGTGTGTGTGTCTGAACGCGTAGATAGAGCCGTCAAAAGAATAAGAAAATCTACATCTTTGCCGACAACTATTACAGAATCAAATGTAGATGAAGTGTTGATTGCCGTATTGATTGTTATTAGCGTATCCGCATCTTCCGTGGCTTTGGCCAAAACGCGTGTCGGAGTAGACTTTGCGGCGCTCGTACGCTGAAACTATCCATTTTACAAAAAAATCGTTGCGACATAAATTATAGGAAATTTTCTCTAGTTTAATTTATTACATAACTATTTTCATCGTAAAATGAGTCGGAAAGGAGATATTGTGAAAAAACTGTTTTTGGGCGCCATTTTTCCAATATGGCGGCGCGAGCGGCAAAGATACGAGGTAGCAAAGTGAAAATTCGAAAAGAGCACGTCGAAATCTATAAAATCACAAATTTTCAAAACTCCCGGAAAACTTTCCAGGTAAAACTACCAAATGACTGGACTATATGGAGTTCTGAATTTTTAGGAAATAAGTTATTGTTTCTATGTATAAAAAACTTTGAGTCTCAAGAATATAAATAGATGGGACAGGAAGTACCTGCATAACTTCAAAAATTTATTTGCTGGGAGTCTTCATCGAGACATGCAATATTATTTTTAATATTATTTTTTGTAGTTTCAAAATCTTTGCTGCTTTAGCTGAAGAGCCCCAGAAGGGCATACCGTAGCACATTATCGATTCAATACAACTAAGTACTTTGAGTGTGTGAATGGAGCATACGTTACTGAGTATACGTATTGCAAAGCAAAGCTTATTAAGTCTCACACTAAGATCATAAATGTGAACATCCCATGAAATTTGATAGTCAATCAAGAAGCCAAGAAATTTAGTTCCATTCGTTTCAGTGAGAACAATATTGTTAATGGATAATTTTAGGGTTTTTTTGCTTGATTGTGTAAAAAATGTAAAAAAACTGTTTTATCTACGTTTAGTTTAAGTTTATTTTCAATTAACCAGCTACGTACGCTATTACGTGCTACATTAACTTGTGTCTGAAGAGTTACAGGACCAGTGGAACTAAAGACAAGGCTAGTGTCGTCGGCATAGATAATTGTATGAGCATTAGGGATGTGGGTTGGGAGGTCATTAATGAAAATAAGGAACAGAATAGGTCCGAGAATAGAATCTTGGGGTACTCCACGTAGAACATTTTGTTTGGAAGATCGTATTGAGCCAATTACTACAACTTGTTGTCTATTATTTAGATAGGATTCAAATAAAGTATGAGCAATTCCTCTAATTCCATTACCTTTTACTTTTTTCATATTATGTAACAAAATACCAGATCACTGCCCATTTGTAGGGGAATATTCCTCTGTTATTTATAACCGTTACCTGTTACTTTTTTCATATTAAGTAACAAAAAACCAGATCACTGCCCACTTTTTAACCCCTCTTGGTCAGGGACGTAGCCAAAGAGGGGCCTGAGAAGTTTACATTGACCGAGCTTTCGGCTGCTATGTAATTTTCTTCACCCAATTGGAATCCCGAGAAACTATCATACATCGTGTGTATAGTAAGGTAAAGTAAATTATTCCCAATTCAGGCCGTGGATTCCAGGAAGTTGAGGATGCCAAATTTTATACATTCGGCACGTGAAGATGGTACAGTTATCAGCCTTACGCACCGACCGCCTTTACCATCAGGATGGTTCCTGTACTCGTTTCTCTTTGAGGCTGAATAGTCCGCATGGACCACCAGAAGGATTAGGCCAATCGAAAAATCTCAACGAACTTATCGGGGATCGAATCCGCGATCTTCCCGTTTGTAGTGCAGAGATTCAACTTCTACCTCATATCGTTCATGTATTGTTTGTATATTCTCTCAAATTAATTACTCCAAGGGCTTTAAAATGCTTATGAGAAATGTATTTTACAACCTGCTAGTGCCTTGATACAAAACCCTTAAAAAAAACATACCTACCCCTGTGAATGGAAAACCATTTTTGCTAAAAAATAATCAAATACGTATCCCAGTTAGAAATGATAATTACCCTTTTCTGAGATGGAGGAAAGTTATATTCCTTACGTATACTTTAATGGACCTAAATATATTAGAATATAAAGCTCAGGGACCTGGAGAGCTCGTCTTAAAAATGACGACCTCCTGAATATGAATCCCTGGAGTTATTAACTCTTTCTCTTCACTCGAAGATACAAGCTAAATAAAAATCCAACGCAGCATTTGCATTTTCGACTGGGGAAACCATGAAAAAAGCAAATTCAAATTGACTGGCCACCAGGTTTGAATCCGGGATATCTCGAAAGTGAGTCTGCTATGCTACAACCGCGGTCACCTCCGTCGGTAACTATTATAAAAGTGTTTCGACGCAACCTCTTCAAAACATTTGTCATGCTGGTTGCACTGCATCACATTGATTTCACGGAAAAACGCTAAGTTTAGAAAATTTTACTTGAGAAAATCGTGTTTCCTGTTCCCAATGATCTATAAGCCGCGTGATTTCCTTAAGAAGATAAGATTTTTCTTTATAACGCCACCATTACCTTGGTAGTGTTTGTGGTATTCCCCCGACTTGCCTTAAGTTTCTATGTTCCTCTGGTATGTCTTTTAGAGGAGCTACATTCCCCCGATGAGATGGTGATTGTGCTTATATGAATAACATAGAGGCATTTAATCTTAAATCCTTACTTACTAACCAGACCATGTCGGCCAGGGGAATCTATCTAAAGTAGATAAAGTTTGCCGGACCGGGATTCGAAACCAAAACCTCACCACTGGAAGCATGAAGCGCTGACCACTACAGTACGACAGAAATCAACAAGAAGAAAATCCGCTTTAGTATACAAAGATTAATATAATCATTTAAAAAGCTTAAACAATAACCAGTAAATTATTTGAAATTTTAATTAAGAAAGAAAAAATATTGAAGTTTTCTAAAGCCTAAAATATTTTAAAATTTAAGAAACTGTGTTTTCTAATAATGATTAATGTTATTAGTAGTAGCAATACAGTTATGACTACTATAATTATTTTTAATAATTTACTATAATCATTGAATTCATATTTCATGCGGTATATCCATATTGTAGCTAAAATTATGTAGTATAGGCAATATCGCACATTTATAAATATTTAAGTAACATGAAAAGCTTGAAGTATTTTACTGCAAGAAATAATTATGAGATCAGACAGCATGAATTCAATGCATGAACTCATTAGGGTCATTAGTAATAACGAAAATTACGTTAGGAGCTCAAATATTGGAAATGACAGATGTAACGGAACGAGGCGAAAGTCACGGAAATAACGCTTGTAACAGAAATATTAGAAGTAACTGTAACAGGTGAGAGTAACTGTCACTGGCCAGAATAACTGGAACTGGTGAGAGTAACTGTAACAGGTGTAACTCTCGACACGTTACTCCGTTCCAGATCAGTTACATTCGTTCGACCCCGACAACTTTCTCAACACAACTTAAAAAATGTAATAAATAAAATAAATAAAACATAAAGTAATAAAAATAAAAACAAAAAATAAAATAAAAGTATTTAAAAAGTGAGAAAAAAGAGAGTCGGCTGAGAAATTTGGAGAAACCATACAGAGGTCTTATAAAGTCATATTTAACTTCACACATTGAGCGTCGGTTGTACAAATATGGTAGGCAGAATAATGTGCGCAAAGATCTGTTTTGCAAAACTTCAAGTTTTCTTATGGTCCAGTCAATGAATGCCGTAAAAGGGGTTGTAGAGGACATGGAGAGGGGGAGAATTTTTCTTCAGGAATGTGTTGGGGGTAGTTGGGAGGTAAACATACTAAAAGTCCCCACCCCTACCCATTACGCTTCATGGGGGGAGGGGGTGGAAAGGGCCCATTTTTTTGGTTTTTCGCTTATAACGTGAAAACGGTCCGTCGTAAAGAAAAATATTTTATGTGCCAAATTAAAGCTGATATAATTCTCTACAAGTTGGTTCATATACATTTTTGTCGTATCTATAGGAAATAACAAATGAACAATTTTCTTGAGAAATCGCTAAATTTACTCGACAATTTCAAATTATTGTAACTTTTGTTTTGTTAAAGATACATTAAATATCTATACTTATATTTAAAGAAATTTAATTTTCTACAACTATTTTCATGACGACTTTGCTATAAAACGAAAGGCTGAGAAGTTAGAAAGACAAATGTAGCGAAAAACGTGAGGAAAATATTAGTTTTTGGAAAATTAGTGATATCCAGCAGCCTATATCTCGAAAACAATTATAGATACGACAAAAGTGTATATGAACCAACTTTTAGAGAATTATATCAGCTTTAATTTGGTACATAAAATGGTTTCCTCTACGACGGACCGTTTTCAAGTTATAAGCGAAAAAAAAAAAAAAAATGGGCCCTTTCCACCCCCCTCACCCCATGAAGCGTAAGGGGTAGGGGTGGGGACTTTTAGTATGTTTACCTCCTAACTACCCCCAACACATTCCTGAAGAAAAAAATTCTCCCCCTTTCCATGTCCTCTACAACCCCTTCGTTGACTGGACTATTAATAGTGTATCGTTACATGAAGACCAGATAATATTCATGTAAGACAGGTTAGAATGAATAAGGGCATAGTAAAGACTATTGCAGAGATAAATTGGTATGCCTAAATATCTCAACCTATTAAACACTGAAATTATAGGAGTAAGTTTATTACACAAGTTATTAATAAGATCAGACCAGGTAAGACATGAGTCTAGTGTTAAACCTACATATTTAAATGACTTTAACAAATTCAACGATGTTCGATCCTATAGTGATATTGTATAGCATGATCGGAACACGAAATTGTGAATGAGAAAACATTGCTTTAGTTTTACTAGTATTTAAAGTTAATCTATTTAGGTACAACCATGTTATAAGTTTATTTAGGTCCTGTTGCATTGCAGTAAGATTTCATTTTCATTATTTCCTTTATACAGTAATGCTGTATCATCAGCATAAAGCTTCAGGATACCATTCAATTCTAAACAACAAATATCATTTATTTATGTTACAAATAGCAATGGCCCAAGTACAGACCCCTGAGGGACTCCTATAGTTACATTCGCTACACTACTGGTAATATTGCAATTAATAGGTAATAGCAATCTCCTCCAATTCATGCAGCTCTCTAAAAACTTAAATAGATGAATTCTCGCTTCTCACCACAACGATCACTCGTCGGCGTAGTGGGTAAGAGAATGGCTAACATACTAGCGGTCCTGTGTTCGAATCTCCTTAAGTCGAAAGTTTAAAGGATAGGAACTGCCTCCTGCCAAACATAGAGGAATCCCTCAGGGCCACACGGGGAAAACTGTAAAATTTATCGACTATGCAAAGGCGTTCGACTCAGTTAATAGGTCCTTGCTGGTTTCAAAGCTGCAGGCAGTTATCGGAGAAAACTACTACTTAGTAAGGATGGCCAGGTCTCCACTTGCCAGAAAATATGTATACGTTAGCGACCGACTAACGACATCGGAGTCAATTCAACAAACCATTGGACTTTTACAGGGAGACCCACTGAGTCCCCTGCTCTTCAACATTGCCACTTTGGACGTCCCTAAGGCAACAGCCGTGGAAGGAGTTACAACATACATGTACGCAGACGATATGGTTCTGGCCGCTACCTCCATACAGAAGTTACAAGAAGCATTTAGTGCAGGCCGTACTGGCGCACGAGTATGCAAAACTTTTCAGACGCAGTTTCTTTTTTGATTCTTAATTATGACACCTTACAGTATGTAGAAATGCAGGTTGCCACCAAATATTGTGGTCGAGGTTATCTTGACCCGCCATTAAAGATGGCGGATGAGCCACATCATGTTTACGCCATTATCTCCATGATCCCTGGTCCAATCTTTCCGTTATTTTTTTAAATAAAAGGAAATTAAAAATACAACCAAAAATGTTATTATACATGTTTTGATATCTTCTACCCTTTGCAAGTTATTTAGGTGCAAAGTGTTTTTTTTAATATTCATAGAAAGAGTATAACGAAAAATGAAACTATTTACAATTGGTTTAACAACTTTTTACGTTTATTACATGCATTCCTAGTACATACATATATTTTTTATTCAGTTTCAAATATAAAATACATGTTTGCAGTCCTTAGCAATACCTACACATTGTGGTATTCAGTTCATTTGCTTCTTTTGTACAGCTGCAACTAAATGTCGTACAGCGAGACCTACAATTGCACGGTGGTAGGCCTACTATGTAATCAGGGCCTACTATGTAATCAGGCACTGCCTTTTTTGTAACATACTTTGGTAGAAGTTCATTGCTATATTTTTCATAACCAAATTCCGTCAAGTCTAATGGCTCGCACAAGGGGTTGAAAGCGTTCTTCCATATGTAACCTATGTTTGGGCTGATGCACGTAAAGCATGTTGATGTAAAGCATCTGAACTGCATGGAATTCTGTCTAATTACAATCCAAGTCCCACAGTTCGAGATATGGATATATAACGTGCTTCGTCTGCTGTTAGTCCTGGTTTATTTATTAGTTTTAAATATAGTTGTTCCAGAGCTTTTGACTGTGAGTGAGTGAGAGGTAGTCCATTTCCCAGTGGCTTAAGGATGTCTTGTGCGTAAGGTTGTTTAATTTCATCGTAGGCCATTTTCTTTGAAGATATTTTGCTTGTTGTGTCGCAACCATTAAAAGCGTGCAGTGCTGGTAGGACATTAATTTTTTTTTCTCCCAAAGAGTCAGATACTAAATGGCGACCTATTATTCTTAATTTGTTAGATGTAACTTTCATCCATAGACCCGAGCAGTTATAATTTTTAAATTTTGGCCAGAAATTAATTTCCAAAACAAAAATATCAGTAGGCCTATCTGAGCTGATCCAGGTTATACAGCATGAGAAGCACGCACGTATATTGTGGTGTCTGCTTCAGTATGATTTCATCTTAGATCCAAAACCCCTGAAGTCACGGCTCCCTGGATTTTGAAACATTTAGTTTCGTCATCAAATCTTCCAAATATCACCAAATCTTGATTTTCATTCAGTTTAACATAGTGATTTGCACTTTTGCACAGCAATCTTACAAGTTCTTGTTTATTTGAAGAGCAACATATAAAATTCTTGATATTTTTAGGTATGTGAGAGGATGGTTCCAAGATTTTCACTTGTACAGGACTGGAACCTTTTGCATATCTTTTCGCTTCCATATTCTTCATAGAAATTTCACCATATCTATCGAAAATATGTAAATTCTTTGTACGTTAGGTCTGGAATAGAAAGAAATTATGTACTTGTAGAAAGCTCGTGTGAAGTCCCCAAACGTATTTACGTAGTTGAATGATGAACACAAGAGCCATCCAGTCAAATACAGGGTCCGCCAGAAAAATGTATACACACTTCAAGGATTATTTTTTAAATTTAAATACTAATCAAACATCTACCGGTAGTACTTTCTTAGTTCAGTGGTTACATTAGATGTTCAAATTATTGGCCGTTGGTGGCCAGACACATTACTGAACGATGATCGGTCGCCGCCGCTACATCGGTCAATGTTTCAATGGAGATCGCAGCACATGCCGCTGTAATCTCCTGGCGAAGTTCCTCCAACGTGCGTGGCTTACGTCGATAGACTTGATCTTTCACGGTTCCCCATAAGTAAAAGTCCATAGGGGTTAATTCTGGCGACCGTGGAGGGAACTCAGTGAGCCCTTTTCGTCCAATAAAGGATCGTCATCATTAATCACATGCAGTAATCGTGATTTCCACTTAGCACCTTTCAGAATTCGTCGTACACTTGTACAGCTAATCCCCACGTTCACGCGCACATTGCGTAGAAGACTTTTGTGGAGAAGTAACAAACTTTTCCAACGCGAGATTCGACGAAGCAGGACTTGTAGCTGTACGCGGTCTTCCTGATCTTCCTTTATGAATATCACAAATCGTTCCATGTGCCTCAAACTTGCCAATAATGCGTTTAATTGCTAGGCGGGTTGGGGTTTCTGATTCAAACTCTCGCCTTCACTGACGCTGCACTTCATCGGCATTATCAAACCTGGTAAACCACTTCAGAATGCATTTTCGCTGCTCGAACATTTAGCGTGCTCCAGTCATTTGTTTTGTCACTATCGTGTTGAAAGTAACGACATGTGTTGAGCTTAAGACCATACTACAACATACTGGTATTATACTGGTAATATCCCGATACAATATCCCGATACAGTCTGACAAAGAGTGTATACATTTTTCTGGCGGACTCTGTATATGAATCATACAATGACCTGACGAAAGACCGTAGTCTTCATCATAAGCGCAACTAACTTAATTGTCAATAACATTCATAAGAACGAGCTTATCAGGTTTTTTCTTGAACCCATACACATCAGTCAAGGCACAAGGATATTCTGCTAGTTCATGACTACCAATAGACTTCGGGTCATATTCACGTTGAATCGATAACGTTACAATCTTATGGATGTCAAGAGATTCTTTTGATTTCTGAAGTTCCTACCTTTTTGGCAGTTTGTATCTTTCTGCTTAGGAGCGTATTTTAAATTTCGAAAGCTTGCCCTCTTCATATGGTCGAAGACACTCTTTTCTTTTTCCAAAAGCAGAAATAAAAGAATTCTTCATGAAAATGTTCTCCATGTTCTTCAAACTTCAAAATACAAGATACACTTTCGTATACCAATTTATTCGTCTTTTTCTGTAAATATGTTTCTTTTTTCTGACAGGCTTCTAACTAAACTCTTTAAATCAGCCTCATCTCTCTTTATTCTAGAGGGACTCCATTCATTATGCGTGAATGAATCCTCGGCTGCTCCTGTAGGATCATTGTTCATGTCACAAAAATTCCAGGAGTACATTGTGAATAGCACTCTTTGTTGGATACAGAACTATCCATTTCCCCATTGCATCTTTTTTTGTGTGATCCCAATCAATCCACCACTGACCGCTGATGAACTTATCTGTAATTGCTCAAGAGCGAAATCACTAGCTAAAGTGATCCTGAACTCTTCGTGACTGACAACATACCCCTTTCAAGATCAGTTTTCACGCCACAATGAAGTTGAAGCATGTCTTGTAAGTAGGCCTACATCGTGATACCACGTGCATAGTTGTGATGGTTCATAGAAAAAAGTACGGTAACATTTTTCTTACAGATGCAATATGGAGTTCAAAATTGCAATCTCTGTCGGCTTTCAACGAGTCGAACAGTATTCCAACCAATTCACAGTATTTCATAGTAGTAGTAGTTTTATTCATCCTTTTGATCATGTACATGTGTAGAACACAAATGATATAGGATACGTCAATTCTTAGATATTAAGTATCATTCATACACTATATGGTTCCTCATATATACTCACACACCCATACATGCACATTTATATAACAGTATTATTTACAAGTTACTTCAAGTCAATTTATCAGTACATACACATAGCATTATATTGTGGGTCTGAAAGACTATAGATATGGATGGGATAGTGCGGGATGGATGTAATTTTTATTCTAAATCATACGACATGAATTCATCTAGTGTATAGAAGGTATGTAGTAGTAGAAAGGATTTTACCTCTTTTTTAAATTTAGTTGAATTTTCCTGTTTTTTAATTGCATGTGGTAATTTATTATAAATTTTTGATCCTAAGATGAGTACATTTTGTTTACAGATTTCCGTTCTGCAGTATTGTGTGTGTAGATCCAACTTGTTTCTTGTGTTGTATTCATGTATTTCTGAGTTTGATTTTAAATCTCCTATGTGTTGCTTTATAAAACAGAGTATTTCCAAGATGAATATTGAGCTCAGTGTTAATATTTTCTGTTTCGAAGATACTTCTCGACATGATGTCTGTCTACTTAACCCGTTCATTATTCTTAGTGCTTTCTTTTGTATTCTGAAGATTAATTCACTTTCTCTGCAGCTTGCCCAGAATATAGCTCCATATCTTAAACGTGAATGGAAATATGCAAAGTAAACGTTTTTCAGAACTTGGTGACTCACTTTATTTCTTAGGGAGTTGAGCATATAGCAAACGGTGCTTAGTTTAGAGGTTAAATTCTTTATATGTGTGTTCCATTTTATCGATTCATTTATATGTAGGCCTGAAATTTTTGTATTTTCCTTGTATTTCACTTCTTTGTGGTTGAGTTGTAGTTGGGGTTTTTGAAGGTTTTCATTTTGTCTACTTTTGAATTGCATTGCTACTGTTTTATCTGTATTTATTATGAGTTATTGCTTTGGAACCAGTTATTTATGTCCTTTAGTAGGGTATCACTCCTTTCTTGGATTATTTTCCCATTTTCTCCTCTTATTAAAATGCTCGTGTCATCTGCAAATAACGTAACATCAACAATTTCAAGATTCAATGGCAAATCATTTATATATAGTAAAAAGAGTAGTGGGGATAATACCGACCCTTGTGGGACTCCGTGCTTAATCTCCTTCTTTCTTGATGTAAATTTATTTACTGTTGATGTATTGTCTTCACATATAATTTCTACAACTTGGTAACGATTTGTTAGGAATGATCTCATCCAGTTATTTGCAATGCCTCTGATTCCATATGCTGATAGTTTTGTTAATAGAATATTGTGGTTTAGGACATCATATGCTTTTGTTAGGTCTAGAAAAATTCCTATTGCTTGCATTTTGTCATCTAATGATCCTTGTACTTTATTTAAGCGGTTAAAAATTGCACTTTCAGTTGATTTATTTTTTACAAACCCATGTTGGCATTCTGTTAGGGTATTATGCCTTTTGATGAATGACATTAATCTATTGTACATGAGTGTTTCAAGGATCTTTGAGAAAACAGAGAGAAGCGATACTAGCTTATAGTTTTCTTTTTCATCTTTCTTCCCTGCCTTGTGTAATGGTTTTATTTTTGCACCTTTTAATCCATCTGGGAATGTACCGGAACTTAGGGATGCATTAAAGATTTCTGTTAGAGGTTTCTTTATGTGCTCTATGCATATTTTCACTATACGATCTTGTACTTCGTCAATACCTGCTGAACTTTTATTTTTAGGTTTTTTACAATTTGAACAATCTCATTTTCATTTGTGGGTGCTGAAAAAAAGGAGTGACTGCAGAAATTTATCTTTCCTAATCTAGTTTGATGACCGTTTACGTTTGATTGTTTTGTAACTAATGTTTCTGCTATTTCTGAGAAATATGTATTAAACAGATCTGCTATGCTTTGGGAGTGTGAAATTCTACCTTTTCCTGAATTTAGTTCTATCTTTCTTCCTACTGGGGTATCTTTTTTCGTTTCTCTATCTATTACTTGCCATGTTGCTTTTGTTTTGTTCTGTGCTGTAAGTATGAACTTGTCATTGTCTTTTCTCTTAGCTTCTTTTAAAATTCTTTTATATATTTTACGGTAGTTGTTTACATAATCTTCTGTTTCAGTGTTTAGTGTTCCTGTCTTTTGTATTCTACTTAATAGTCTCAGTTTATTACTGCAAATTTTTATTCCTTTTGTGATCCATGATTTTGTGTTTGGTTTGCTTGTTTTGAAATTTTTTAACGGGAAGGCTATATTATAGTAATAAAGAAACGATTCTAAGAATATGTTAAATTTAGAGTTTGTGTCTTGTGCTGTATATACTTCTTCCCACTTTTCTTGTTTCAGCCGAATCTGAAACTCCTCTATATTTCTATTATTTATTTCCCTTTTCTTAACTCTCCTAACCGTTTTTACTAGGTTTTTTAACTGTAGTTCTAATATTTGTGCATCGTGATCCGAAAATCCTAAGTTTAAGACGGATGAGTGTATAGTATCTTCTGGGTTCCTTAAGATTATAACATCTAATAAAGTTTTTGACTGTTTGGTTACTCTGGTTGGATCCTTTATGATATTTACTAAATTATACATGAGTAAGAGGTTATGTAAATTAGGTAAACTTGAGCTACTTTGCAGAAAGTCCACATTCCAGTCTCCACATAGTATGAATGATTTGTTTTTTTCTGTTAGTTTTTGTATTATAGTTTCTAGTTTATGGAGAAAGTTTTGGAAATTACTGTCTGGTGTTCTGTATATGCAAATAATGACACATTTATGTTTTCTAACTCAGTAGCTGATAATTCAAACTCTTTATCCTGGTTTAAATTTTGAAAATTGTTACACTCCTTAGTTTGTATATTTTCTCTAACTAAAATACATGACCCTCCGTGTTTGTAGTTCTCTCTGCAGTGTGCACTTACTAGTTTGAAATTGTTTATGTTGATTGTTTTGATTTGTTCTCTGTTTTGCCAGTGCTCCGTTATACACATAATATCAATGTTTTTCAAAAATTCCTGTAATAATACTTCAATTTTAATCACTTTGTTACTTAAGTTTTGAACATTATGGTGGATAATATTTAAGCTACTGGTATTGGTTCCCTGACCCTTTCTATTACTACATACCTGAGATTTTACATTGTTGTTTGGAGTCCTGTTTTTTCCCCCCATAAAAAATCCCCCCTTGATACAAGCCGAAAATTTATACGTTTCCTCACATTTTCCATAGTCTTGCCAAAAACGGCGTTATTCATCAATTTAAAAAAGTCTTTCTCAAAGTTGTTGGCTGCAGCCCTACGCTTGGCCGTGTTATAGTCAATGTAGGGTTTCAACCAGCAGCTTTGTTGAAATTCGATAACTCTATGGATCTTGGATAACCTCAGTCCGTGTTGCACGGCTTGCTTAAGTACCGTGTGATGAACGACATATTTTTCTTTTGGATCCAAAGTGGTTAATAATTTTTTGTTTTTGCTGCCTGGAGGAAATTTCATCTCCGCACAGAAAGGGAGATCAGAATGAGCATTGTGAAGATGGTCTGGATACTCAATGTCTACCTCAAGCACATATCCTAATTTAGAATTGACCGGTATGGACATGATGTCAAAGGACGCTATCTCATGTTTGTCGAGCCAGCGGAACTCGCCTGACGGCAATGCCTGCGACATCGCATAACCATAAAGGTTATTGGCATCGACATAATAAAGAAAAGATTTTTTTGTAGACTCATCATATTCATCACACATGTTATTGTTTGCAACAGCGTGCCTTGTCACACAATGACAAATTCCACCTCTAATCCCGCGTTCAAACATTTGAATCATATCCATATCGGTCAAAAGCGGTAATTTTACCTTTGTGAACTTCAACATGGCTGAATAAGCAAAGCCTGGAACTGTGGAATAGTACAAACAATCCATTCCGTACGTCTCAAAACACATCTGTCTAAAGTTTTCAAAAACGTCGGTCAAAATCAAAACATCAGATTTCAAATACAAGTCTGAATATTCGCCTAATGAGTTGATCGAAAAAGAATTCCAGACGTTCCTCGCGTGAGAGTAGTCTTGGTCAGAGACGTTCTCATTCGCGAGTCTATTATAAAATGCATCTTTCGGAGGTAATTTCTTCTCCTTCAAAATTTCAACAGAGGTGACGTAGTCGTAGGGAAACACTCCCTTTCGACACACCAAATCGGCGTTTTCACCAAATACTTTTGCTGTTTCCATAAATTTATCTTTGGGCAGATTGTTTGCCAACTTTTCCAGGCTGCTTGCCATGAACCGAAACGAATCTACAAACCTCAACTCCATACCTCCCCTTTTCAAATAAGAGGAGGGAATAAATTTTGAAAATGTCACATACTTTTCTTGTGTATTGCATATGACGTTGATTCTATTCTGATCGAAACCAAGTTCTGTCACAATAAAATGAGCATCATAGTTGGACAGGTTATGCAATACAATAGGGACAAATGCCTGGTTCCTATAATTCAAATTACAATTTCTGTGGGCGGCTCCTCTGAACCGACCACTAACATGGCAATGGTCCCTTACTTTATAGTTCACATCGGTAAAGTTACCCTCGCCACAAATATGACAAATAGTAGCGCTATTGTATGTCCTAATTTCATCTTCTGTCAGAGGGGTCATGGGCTTATTTACACTGTTCAAGATTTTATCAATTTCTTTGGCATCAGCGACGAGCGAGCGCATAAACTCGCCACTGGCATCCTCCCCTCTAAACAGTCTCAATTGAGAATATGCGCCCTCAGCATCTTTAATAAAATAGCAAAAACTAAAAGGTTTATGCTTCTGATAAGGTGTAGTCCAGCTTTTCTGCGGATCTCCCAAACATCCTGATATCGGTTCCAGCAAACACTCGAAATCCGCATAGATGACAAATCTAATCTTTTGTGAATATTCGGGCTTGTTGAATACGACTTCAGGATTTTTAGGAATTTCGCATCTGACTGGGCTGAACGAGTTGTATAACGCCAAATGCTCTTTCAACCTTACGTCAGCAGAATTACCAGCGTACGCTTGGAAATGTGTAAAACGCCGTTTGCACACTTTGATCTTATGTTTGTTAGATGTTATGAATGGTTTTACAAAAGCGTGAAAATCTGAAATGACTATGTAGTGGGAATTTTCCTCGTTACATACATACAAAAGGTCTCTATGATCATCTAACTCCTTTTCAACAATTTTGATAGGAAATACGAAAAGAGAAATGTGATTCCCATCCCGCTTTTCCTCTAGACCGAAAACATTGATCGAAATATTGTTTCTTTTTGAAAACTTTTCGATGTCGTGAATCGAAACGGGGAATTTTACACAGTTCCAGTCGTACTTGTCGGTCAACTCTGGTCTGGTAAGATAACTGGTCCATAAATCCTTATCAGACTCAATAAATTTTGATAAAACACAATACTTGAAACAAAATGCATCATCATTATCAATATTAATTAATGACTTCAGATCCTGGAATTTATCAGGGAGGATCATATGCCCACGCCCTGCATATGGTATGTATTCGTTGACGCGAATTTCAATTTTGTGGATTTTATTGTAAAACCATCCAGACCCTCGTAATTCACTGTCCTGCATCTCAGACTGAATTTTAGAAATGTGTCTAGATACTACTTCATGAATATTTGATGTTTTGAGCAACGAATCATTTTTTGTTTTGAAATTTCTCAAACAAGAATTTAGCTCTAGATGTTTAAATTCACACTCTACGAAAATATTAAATTTAATTGATGCAAATTTTGACAGTGACTCTGACAGAAGGTTTTCAATTTTATATCGGCATGATGACAGGGCAGATTCCATATCGCCGGCTGGAAAATTTTTTGCTGCGTATGTTGCCAGTCGTGACCTGAACGCAGTTTCGATGGGTAAAAACTCACATGTTTCCGCCGATGGTGAGTTGGTCACAGCGCCGCGATCCATTCCATATTGTTTCTGTAATAACAAAAAAAACATCAACATTAGCAAATCTAGACCTTCGTAAGCGAATGAAATAATAAAAATACTAAGATATTTCACTGTATATACCTGTGGAATATCACGCATAAGCATGGTGACGTTAGGTCTCTGACGGATGGACTCTGGATTCTGTAACAATAGAAATATAAAATATTAAGATTTATGAGAAAATGTCTTGTTTTTAGCCGTTCTGTACTAGTATAAAAAATAACATTACGTTTTGTGATAAAAAATAAGTTTGATATCTTGCACAATAATCATAATAATAACATACCTGCAAATGTAAACCTGAAGGCCCAGGTTGGCTGGTGCTTGGCTGGACGGATGATGTCCGCATGGTATCCCCACTCACTGGACTTGTATTCTGTAACAATAGAAAAATAAAATATTAAGATTTATGAAAAAAGAAATTAAGTTTGATGTCTTGTTTTTAACCATTCTGTACTAATATAAAAAATTATATTGAGTTTTATGATAAAAGAAATAAGTTTTCTGTCTTGTTTAATCATTGAAATATAAATTCTCACATTCAGTAACGTGGAAAAAATAAACAAAATTAAGTTTTCTGTCTTGTTTTTTATCCATTCAGTAACAAGGAAAAAAATAATAAATAATGAGTTTTATTCGTTGTACTATGAGAGAGAAATAAGTTGTATGTCTTGTACAATAATAATATCATCACATACCTGTAAACGTACACCTGAAGGCGTGGCCTCCTCTCCCAGCATCGTTGGACGGGATGCGCCTGCTCCTACGTCCCCGCGATGTGCTGGTAGATGGAAGCGATCGGTGTTGTTTTGTCTGGTATCGTCCGCGTTGTAGCTCTTCGCTCCGACCTATAAAAATAAAATGTAAACATGTGTTACACCACTACTATGATGTATGTATTTACATTTTGAAAAACATGTTTGATAATGTAATAAAACGTACCTGTAAACGAGCGGGTTCCTGGCTTTGACCACCACCGTGCACGGGAATCCTCGAGGTCTCGCCTCCGTTGCCATAGGTCCCGGCTTCAGCAGGAAAGTACAAGTGGCCTGCCTGGTGATACAGCCCAATGCGTTTGGCAGCGTCCCTTGTTGCTGGGTGGTGGCTCCTCTCCTGGTGCATACTTAAGTATCGTACCGATGAGAAGTTGGAGTGGCATATGTTACAGGTGAAGACAGTAACGGAGTGATTTTCGCGGATGTGTCTTTTTAGTACATCACTTCTTGTAAATATCACACCACATATTTCACACTTGTAGTCACTTTTCTTATGGTTCTGATTAATATGCCTGTTCAGATCCTTCTTGTGCCTATACCGTGAAGCACACTCACCACATTGGAAGACGGCGGCGGACGAGCTCTCCATGATGTGTAGTCGGCGACGGTCTGCGAAGAAGTGAATGTGATGCGGTGACGTCATCGCCTTATATAGTGACGCTGTGAGCTAACCGAGACTTGTAGAAACTTGTTCTGTAATATAAGATGTGTGACCTACTTAACGTCCGCACACGTGCCGTGTATGACCTTGAAGCATGCATGAGCCTGTTTGAAATGATGACGTCATAAATAAAGAATTTGTTGAATCAACATTATCCACAGATACATCATTTCTTGTATATGAATAAAGAAATTAAACTTTTGTTTGATGATACGTTTGGAAAAAAAAATGCTGTCGTAGCAATATGTTTTAGTTTGTATGAACAAAGACTTAATATGATCCGCGGAGCTTATGTGACAAAACGTGGAAAATAAAATGCTGACTTTGGTAATATGATACCTATTGTGAAATGAAAGAGAACTCTATCGTAAGAATATATTACAAATCTACCACAATGTCATTTGTTCATAATTTTAAATTACGCGCTGAAAGTCCTAGAAGCCATTTTCTAAAGAATTACGTATTAGAATTTCAAATCTCTCGCTAAAACCTTGCATTGAAAACCATTTTTCTATTTTCACCAGGAGCAACCGTGGGGGGCTAATATAGTACATTATGACCAAGTCCGCTTCAAAGCATAAAATTAATAAAAGCACTAGGTAGATTAATAAACTAGACATGTCATAAGGATTTAAAGTTTAAAGGGATAAATGAAATATCACTCACTGTTATAACATATGAATGAACATTTAAAGAGATGAAATGTAGGTGACATGTGTGCGAGATAAGACATGCCAGAACGCTTGCGTCAGCATATGACCACTGCAAGGTGAGTAGAAATCTTGCGAGTTGAGACTTCTGATTACCTCAGCAAATGTCTGTACTCCACATGTTTAAATCACATGCTGGCTTTCTGTATCGGCATTATAAAAACCTGTAATTATTAACATAATATTATTATGAGTTTTACGCACTGGTCGCCTTTACGCTATCGTAATATCTTTTAGAATTCGATATGTAAACAAAGAAGTAATATAATAATAATAATAATAAGGTTAACAGCCTTAGGTATCGGTTGCAATTACTTCAGGCTGAGTCGATCCCAGGACCATAGTGAAAAAATGAATGTATTAGAGAAATAAACATCTTACGGCAAAATTGTATGATAAAATATAGTTTAAAAAAAATACTTGAAGGTTTAAAATATCGCTTCTCTACACTCCCGATCGCGTCTGATAATAATAATAATAATAATAATAATAATAAAGTTAACAGCCTTAGGCATCGGCCGCATTTACAACAGGCTGAGTCGATCCCAGGACCATAGTGAAAAAATTAACGTATTAGAGAAATAAACATCTTACGGAAAACTTGTATGGAGAAATATAATGATGACGTTGCATTTACGCTTCGTGCTGTAATATGAAACCTACTTCCGGTCACGTGGTCTAGCGCGCCGCCATCTTGGATGACGTCATTTGTGGACTTTGCCCCTGCGCCACCATGTGTTGCGGGTATGTATCGGGTGCCACCATAGGGGTAGGTGACAAAACCATACTACTAAGAATCAAACAAGAAACTGCGTCCGAAAAGTTTTGCATACTCGTGCGCCAGTACGGCCTGGTCTAATTCGACAAGATCAGTAGCTGGGCACAAATGAATGACATGAAACTAAACCTACAAAAGACGGTGCTGATTGTGTTTAGAAATGAGGGGAGACTCCCAGCCGACTCAAAAATATGGCAAGGGAATAGGGAAATCACCAGGTTGAAAATTTATAAATACTTAGGTGTCACACTACAGACAAACGGCAAAACATTCTCCACCCATATAAACGAGAGAGTAAACGCTGCCATTATTGCCATGAATGACATGAGACTTCTGAGGCAGTTATCAATACGAACAGCAACGCAACTTTTCCACATAAAGATCGCACCTATTATAACCTATGCACTGGACATTATTATGGGATCATGTCACTAAAACCGACCTCGCCCAAATATAAAAATCCCTTTAGGCAAACCTACAGGCTGAGGTAGATTTCGAAGTGCTTTTGGCTTAGTTTACTGTTGCTGCGTAGCACTCTTCTTCTTTAGCCTTGACATGACAAACCCGCAATAATAACTGCAAAAAAGAGGAAAGAGCACTTTTTAAAACTTTCAAATCTCGCCTTATATGAGAACTATCAAGAAACTAGTTATTGATTTGTAGAGTACTCATCAAGAGCTTTTCAACAATTCCCCACAAGACGCAGTTTCAAAAATTTCGAATTTCCATCCCCCAACCCCACCCCTACCCCCACTCGTACCCCCCAAACCCCCCAAACTTCCGAATCGTTGGTGTCACTGTGAACTCCATAGGGAGTACTCTAATTTATTCAAACAAAGTTTCCCTCTATACTTCATAGGGGCCGAGATATAAATGTTTTAAAATTTCAACCCCTTCCCCCGACCACCCCCTTGGGCCAATTTGGCTCATTAACGAACTTGTCCAAACTATTGGGCCTAGAAATAACATAATAATATCTGGTTCATATATCTTTAAAATTACGTCCGCTAGCGTGTAAAGATATATATATATATAAATATCACCATTATTTTTAACTGGCGGTGGTTTCGTAATTATGGAGGCATGAAACGTAAAGATATGAAAGAATTTTTCGAAAGTCATGACATGGTATCGATTGCAATAGGTAGATTTTTCTTCGAAATCTACCTAAAAAGTAAAAGCGACCTACTTAAAGAAAGCTTTGTGTCTGGCAAAGAACACTCCATCCAGGCTGGTTTACGAACTAGCGGGGGAACTATTCTTCATAGAAGAACTTAGGTCTACTCGCCTACTACCAAGCACGCCCCAGTATCAGACTCTACTTAGCGAACTTCACGAAAAGAAGTAAAGTATATGGAGCGACGGACGCCATGATGACAACAGACTGGACAATCTCAGGATATGAACTGCGCCATATCGTGACACGTTTTGCTGTCCACGGTTTCCACCACAAGAAACAATACCACGACCCCGATGAGACCTGCCATCCTGTGCGGAAATAAGTGTGACAGATATGTAAGAAGAAAACAGTGTCACTAACAGAACTGTGCTGATGACTCATATCAAACTCTTGCACATTGTGCGCTTTTCCTACTTTATTATAGGTAGGTAGGGTAAAGGAGAAGAGGCATTGAATAGTAGAAGTGGGGAAAGGGGGAACATTTTTCAAATTTTCAACCCTGCTTTTAGTCCCATCATTCATACCTAGATGTCTCGAGTGGGAGGAGCTTAAGGGGGGATCTGTTCTTATTTTTCCCTAGTTTTTTTAACAAATCCCCATTTTGGGGATATTCCATATCCGACAGACTTTCGGCCCCTTTTCAGTGTTTTCTGGTTCCGCCTTTGGTTGAGACGAAAATAAGATCACAGAACACATACATAGATATCCTAGGAGGAGCTTTGGTAACCGTTACTTTTGATTTTTTTGTAACAGGTCGTTACGGTTACATACACGTAACAGTTAAAAAGTACCAGTTACAAGAAATATTCCCCATCTCTTTCAAGGGGAATGCCAGCTGCAGTTTTTTTTTCGGCATAGGTTTTGCCATTTTAGGTTAAATTAGGTTAGGTTAGGCTAGGTTAGATTGGATGCCATCTTGTGACGATTTTTGAGAATACGGCAAAACTATGCTAAAAAACTGCATAGGTGTGGGTCAAGGCGTTTAGAAAAGGAGGGGGGTCGGACTAGTTTCCGCGTGGCGGGGGAACAAGATTCGTGACGGAGCTGCAGTCCCGACCCACGCGCCTTTGTACTATGCCTTTGTGTTGCTATGCCGCTTTGCCGATGTGTTTGCTGTGTAGAATACTGTCAACATGCCAGGAATGCGATGTTCAGTTGCAATATGCAATAATTCATATTTTGAAACCAAAACTCGACAAGAGGTGTTTCATATTTCCGTTCTCCAAAAGACGAACGAATAAGGAAGATTGGATCGAGCGTTGCAAACGAAAAGAAAGTTTTAACCCGGGGAAGTCTCATCATTTTAATAAACAAAACATTGTTAGGGATTTTCGGAGTGAACTTAAGAAAACGGGATCCAAGAAAAAAACTATCAATTAAGATGATATTGCATTGTTAAACCTATTACCCAGTGGTAACAAGTGTGGCATTGTAAGTTGAAATAAATCATCGATAGTTTGCTTTCGACTTTCTTTCTGATGATGCAGTTTCAATCTACTTTTAAAGTGGTTAAATAAAAATAAAAAATAAAAAATAAAAACCCATACCCCCCCCCCCCCAAGAATAGGAGGCCGGGGATCATACTTTATTTTATATTTTATGCTATTTTGCCGCTGAAAAACTAGCAGAAACTATCCATTTCTGGCCGTTGAAGCGACAAGTTCCCTTACACTCGGGGACGATGAAGGGAATTTTAGTGGCGGCCAGTAATGGCCATTAGCACTGGTTGCCACTATTGTCCTCGTGTGCAAGAACCTTTAGGACTGATTTTAGAAGTAAGAATAAATTTGATCTACCACAAGCTGATGAGGAAACTGATGAAGACCAAGGAAATAACCAAATCCCTATTAGGTCTAATAAATCCAAAGCAACTGGGGACAGCCACGGACGTAGTCTATTGAACGAGTCCTGTCTAAAAGCTGAATTCTTTTCTGAGGCAACAGTGAAACCTGGTGGGAAATTTGAACATGTGACTATGGAAATGGAAAAAGACTGCCAATTTTATTGAAAAAGATTTTTTTATTCTAGTTGGAGGAGCCAATGAGAGACTGGGAATGTTTAGGAATGAGACTGAAGAAGCAGTTTCTACACTCAAGAAAACATTAGGCAAACTAACCTATACTAATGTAGTGGTAGTTGGAATACCACCAGTGGCGGCTCGTGTGTAGGCACTGAGGAACTGCAGAGCGCACAGTTCCAGCGCCGTGGTGTTTGACGTAGGATGGCGCATGCCGCGACTGCGAGGGAGAGAGAGCTTTGTCGCTTCCACAGTGCCGACCGCGGCGCATTGGTGGAAGGACGTGTTTTTAAAAAGTTTTTTTGCTTCTCATGTGTTGTACTTAAAAACCATGTGCCATATTCCTGAATGTGATAAAGTGTAAATTTGACTATTATCTTGTTTCCAGCTATTCTATTTTATTCTCTTTTTTCGGTTCTTTTAATTAACAGAAAACTTTAACCACGGCAACACAAGGAGAAAATTATTTATATTTTCGCGGAAATTGAAGAATGGATTTCTATTTTTAAACGAAACGATCAAGCTTGAATGCAATAAAGTAAATAAAAAAGTTTTTGTTCTTTTAGGGTTTTATCAAGTTTCTGAATAAATTTTCTTTTTATATATCTGTGTTTCTTTGAACACAATTTTAGAACAATGGCTAAACATTTTCTGGAGCAGCACCCCCACTAATTTTAGCTACGAGCAGCCACTCAATACCACAACATTATGATTTAAGTGACTGGGCAATAGTAAACAAAGAAACAGATAGCCTATAGCTAATGATAGGCATCATAGTATTTGTAAACACTTCAAAAAATTTACCTTTCTAAATGTCTGTAAATATAGTAGTAATCTATTTACCAACCATGGATTACATTTTAATCTAGAGGTTAAAAACAATTGGCACGTGTAGTATGTAGAATAGTTAAGGATAAAGCAACTATAACAAAGTCTAAATAACAAAGACGATGATAGTGATACAGACGATGACGACAACTACGTAGCCTGTTGTATCGCAGAACGATGAAGCAGTGTTTAATATTATAGGGATATTATAGGGATATTAAGTAACGGTTTTCCACTCTTCTAACTTACACAACTTTCTTATCACGAACGTTCTCGAAGTTTTAAACGTCTTTAGAATTAGATGTCTGAACAGGATTACCTAGGACGATGACCTTTTGACCCTGAAGAAGACAGCAACATAGCTGTAGAAACGTTGGCCTCTCAACACTCGACGCGGCGCTACCCGGACAGCCTAGACTGTGGCCTTGTTTAGTAACCTAATTACGAAATATTTTCAAACTTGTTATGACATGTTCCTACAGTTTAAAAATATTTAGAATTAGATGCAGAAACCAGATTTCCTAGGACGCTGACTTTGTTTATTAACCTAATTGGGGAATATTTTTGTTATGCGATGTTCCTGCAGTTTAAATATATGTAGAATTAGATGGCGGAACATGATATCGTGTGAGTACGAACTTGTTTATTAATCTAATTACGCAATATTTTCCATCTTGTTGTGATATGATCCAAAATTCGTTAATATTAAACATAATACGGTGTATGACTTCATGAAATAGGTAAAGGTTTATTTTTCGAGCATCACAATGTTACTTTGACCATGAACTCAGTAAGATTGGCATGCTCAATAATATACAACACTGTACATAAACAATTATCATAACAAGAGGTTTTTTATTATTTATTTCATCAGAAACCATGTCATTCAAGGACAGATTTCCCCATGATGTAGGAATATTTTCCTTATTGATATAATTAACTATTTCACTCTACATGAGAGCAAATTTAGCCATAATGTTTGTAAAAGCACTAGAGTTCACCATCCGATAATTAATATCACAATTTCTAAAAAATATGCGAGCCTTTTCATACTGTATAAAACACTCGTTTTAACTTCTTAGCTGTCTGTAACAAAGTTTTCTTCCTTGAATAGGTAATGTTTTGAATAACACATATTTTCAGATGTAACGCTGTTTGAAACGACCGCGATCCCATCCCCTCCGCCTGCGCTTGCTTACGTAAGTAGTTCACGAGATCGCCGCTGCGCTACGAGTCGAAGTGGTAACCTAGTTTCCGCTCGCTTCGACAGACTGTCTCAGGCGTTTGCCTAGTTAAGTGTGGGAGCAGCGGAATGGAGTGGCTTCTTCTTCTATAGCGTGAGTTGCAATTTCGTCACTACTTATTGTATAATTTCTATGCTATGTGCCATCCGCACATCATGTTAGAATTCTTAATAATGGAAAGCAATCATGTTTAGGGGAGAAATGGACAATCTAAGATTCCTAAATCATGAAAGTAGTTCAAATCAGTGGTCCTTATGTATATGGACTTTGTCGTAATAGTTATGTTGGATAAGGAACAACTTTTATATAACCAAGCTTATCTTGTTGCGTAAAGCTATTGCCAATATCATGCTGAAATTCTTCTTGCTTCATGTCAATGGGCCAGTAGTGTATTTGATGTCCCACATGTTATTATGTTGCATTAAGCTTATAGAAATTTACGTACGTAGTTTCGTCATATAGTTTGTGGAATACTACTATTAGTAACCTGGATGAGTTATTCATTAGTAGGGACCGGATTTTTAGGTTTTTAAAACCAGTGTTTTAGGTTTTCCATTAGGTGAAATAGTTTTTTTTAGGTTTTTTTGTCCAAAATATCGTTTTCAGGTAGAATAATATTGGTTTAATGAATTTGAATGTGCTACATAGGATTCTATACATAATACTTGTAAAGTTTAACTTAACAAAATTAACTTAACAGAATTTGTGTAAACTTGCTTTAGTATAATATTATACAATTGAAGAAAGAAAGCATAAACAATCAAAAGAAGCAGTGAAAATAAGATTGCCTCACATTTCCTGGTTTACAGTATATCACTAAATATCTTTCTAGATTCTCAACTGTGAAGTTCCTCCTGTTATCTCTTAGTTAATAGTTAATACTGTATCTAGACACTACCCTTCTCAGAATTGGAATCCGATGCTCCTAATTTAGTGAGTAAAATATTTTATGGTTGAATGTGGATAATGTGAAACTGGTTGTTTTCCTTTCTTCGGTTGTTACGCATGCTAACCGCACAACAGATCAACTAGGGACGAAAACTTCCCCCTTTTCTAGAAAGGTAAATAACACTTACGTGTTTCTGGCAGGCTTGACAAAATATTACTTTGCCATCGGTAGTGAAATTCAGGTCGTCGCCAATCCACTGCCGGAAAAAAACTCGATTTCATTTGTTTCGGCATAATTAACACGTCTATTTAAAACTCACAGTGTGACCACTCAGTATGAATAACAGGGAAGTACTAAAGGTAAACAAGCGCTTTAAAACACAGATATCTATATCCTTGTTCATACACGGCAAAAATGGTTGTCCGTACGAATATTTTAAAAGGAATACGCCGGTACTCTTCACTTCCTCTTTAGATACTTTCCATCCTAGACGACAATGGGTTGAACGAAACGCTGGTGGTATAAATTTCAACCCGACAAAAATTATTGTCTCTACGCAAAATACCGATTTCTCAACCGACAAACAAAAAAGACAAAAAAAGTAGCCTAAATGAGATATTTTAGGTTTTATATCCCGTTTAGGTATATTTAGGTTTTTATACCCCATTTAGGTATTTTTAGGTACTACAGAATTAATGTGGATGAATCCTATGGGCATGATTCGAAAAAGTGTATGAGCGCTTTTTGTTTTGGAAGTAAGGAAAAAAATAGGTAAAAACCTAAGAATCCGGTCCCTATTCATTAGTATTTCATAGATGTTTTGTTTCAACATTTTCTTAGTGGGCGTGGCGTCGCCATTATGATAGTCCGTTGCATCTTGGGATTTTTCTGTGTGACGTAGTATTTTTCTCAGATGATTTCTATACATTACATTTGACCCATGTTTCTATTTCTACAAGTTTATATACTAAATTCCAGTAATTCTATATGAATAAATTATTCAATTTAGCATCTTACATTGTATTGGATGCCCTCCTTGATTTTGCTTTCATAAGTGAGTACGTTATAAGCAATGTTCCCACTCTGTTTCCGCAAGTGAAATTTCAGCAGTGATTCGGATAACAGTTATACGCATATTATCCATAATAGCTGTATAGGCTTTTTGATGTCATTACCATATATATATATATATTGGGTTTAATTATTCTATGAGATGCTCAGGGTTATATTCACGTAATAAAGTTTCACCTTGCCAGAGATTTATCCTAGTGTTCAGGCATAATATATTTCTAAAATGATATATACATATTTATATGGGTCAAACATCAGATATCAGATTTCGTCATTCTGGTTCATGACTTATATTAACCTACGTATTCATTTAAGTGAGCATTCTTTTGAATATATATATATATATATATATTTATATATTATTTAAAGTAGTATTTCCCCAATGTTTTTGCTAGTAAATATAAATTATTAATTTACTGCTAATTTTAAGATAATACTGATTATCTGTATAGATAATTTACTGTCAATTTACAAAGCTTATTTCATAGGCTACATCTCGTGTAGCTTGTTGCATTTTCCTATATTGAGGGTACTTCCAGTATAATTATTCCTTTTGATATCATATTACTATTAAGGAAAAAATGTAGTACTGATTATCTACTGCAGATTCCTTCTGTTTTGAATAAGTATTATTCTCCCTCCTTTCATTTAATTCTTTTTATTAATTTTTGGTTCATATAAATCTCAGTCAGGTTACAGTCTCTGATCTTTCTCGTATTTCATGCTTATTCTTATATTAAATTCTTGAGAATATTTCGTTATTATTATTATTTTTCTATTCCCTTTGATTATTCTAAATTTTGAATTCCCATTTATATTTCAAGTTTCTGTTTTCTATTCTAGTCAGATATTTTCTTGGTTAGGTTATTATCTTAAAACAAATTAAAAGCAATATCCCTGGTTTTGATTCTTAAATAATAAAACTTCTTTGCCCTTGATAACGATATATTCAGGTAGTTTTCTGCATTTCATACTGCTCACTATTCTGCTTTCAAGTTTAGATTTCATGGACTGTTACTTTTAGTGAACATTAGATATCCACGTAATTTGTTTATGTCATGCATTTTCACAAGGCGTAGGCCTACGCTAGCTTTTTCTACTTATAGAATATTTTGGGGCGTTGTCAAAGAATGCCTGTTATTGATATTAAGTAGTCCTAATTATAACCAATGGTTAGTTTACTTCTCATGGAAATTGTGGTTTAAGCTATGGATTTTGGATAAGGTGCATTCAGGTATACTAGAATTATTCTACGACTGTATTTATGGTAATATTATTCTTATACAATTTTATGAGTAATACATTTGTGGATTTATACTCTGCTCTTATTATATTGAGCAGCTTCTTAATTAGCCAGAGTGCTTTATATATATTTATATGTGAGTCGCTAGTCATTCAATGTTTAATGTTTATGCATTTTGGTCATGTTTAATCAAATAAGACCTTTTAATGGTTTATACATATATTGTTCAAGTTAAACATTAAAATATTATTCTTGGAACTTTGGGAATTATGTTTAGCTGCTATTTTCATATTGTGCTCCCTTCCTTGTCATCCTGTGCTGGAGATAGTATCTATGGCCTTTAGGGTATTGTCCTCACGCTCTTCAAGCTATTTCAGGCTGTTTATTGTCATATTAGATTTGGTAGGCCTGCAAACAAGAATCAGTGATTATTTCAGATAATATATGTGATAAAGCATATCCATTCTATACCTGATACAAATAATTTAATAATAAATATAATTAATCAAATCTTTTCTAGCGTTGCACAAACACAGTTTTTGTAAGTGAAGCAAAAAATGATGATAGAAGGTATAGGGATAAGATAACACAATCACCTCGAATGTTTCCTATTTCTGCACACCTGTTGTATTTCATAAAGGGGTAGAACCCTGATATAAATGTCTTAGGGGGATGTTCGGGAAAATTGTTCTACGCGCCAGTACGGAAGGAGCAGCAATTCGATGTTTCAATGCACCCTCCACAGTCTTTGAAGAACGAGAGGATCTTCTATTCTTTTTCTCGACTCTCGAAGATTTGCTCTGAAAACATTAAAATAAAAATACACTTTAGAAAATATATTCTCAAAAGCAATTGAACATAATTTCTTTTTGTCTTACAAAGTATACTTACTTTTCTACATAGAGGCTTGGTCGCATCTCCTGAAACTGTGGATATCATAGATTATCTTTTCTTCTAGAATATCACTACGAATATTGCGTTCTCGAGTTCTCGTTCATCTAGTTTTATTCTGAAAACTAGATTGTAAAGGTTTAAGCTTACGTGTGACATGCTTCTGACGTTTCAAAACAAATAACGACATTATGAATCGCGGTGTGCACGTCAGGGAAGACATCTCTGGCATCCATTCCTTCAGTACTTTTGTTTCGGAAGACGTGTAGAGCTTCTCTGTCTAGAGGTGTCTTAAAGAGTTTACAAATTTCGTAGGTGTTCCATCCTCTGTATTTGTAATAGGCAGATATTTATTTATGATGCCATTATACTTATTGCCTATACAAGAAGAAAGAGTGAAAAAAACCGTACAACGATTGGTCACTATACAAATTGTGATTTTTTTTTCAATTCCTTTGATTATAAGTAGTCCACCTAGACGTTCTAGCTGTCTTTGGATATAATTTAGAAACGACTACTTTATCTTTATTGTACCAAGTTGACCCATGTAAATGTAATCCTGTCGATATTATAGTGTTTTTGTACTTGTTTAAGTCATTTTGTGTCACCACTTTCA
The DNA here is from genome assembly GCA_964059195.1 of Ectobius pallidus. Taxonomy (NCBI): domain Eukaryota; kingdom Metazoa; phylum Arthropoda; class Insecta; order Blattodea; family Ectobiidae; genus Ectobius; species Ectobius pallidus. Next base: position 757,251 of record CAXKWD010000366.1, read on the forward strand.
AATCGACATTTTTTCTAGATAACAGTTCCCACAAACCTACAGTGGTATCGTACCTTTTGTTATCAATTATCAAAGTGTTGTTGTCTGTTAGTATTTTTGAGTCACCGATCATACACACTCCCTTTTCCCTATCATTAGAGGTTCCAAATTCAGTATCTATAACCTTAGGTGAATTTGTATAAGCCAGTAAATATTTAAGTGCTAGTTCTCCAATTACATTTCGTTTCTCTTCTTCTGCATTAACTTTAGTCGCGTCAAGTTGAGAAAGCGTTTCGTAATATGATGATGTCTGAAAGCTAGAATTATCTTTATTATTATTAAAACGATTAGACGTAACTGTAGATATATTGTTATTAGACGTAAATGTAGATATGTTGTTACTACATTCAGAACTAGAATGCGTTGGAGTCACCCAACCCATTTCAGCTTTAAATAAAGTTTCGTTGATTGTTTTCTCTGCTAACAATCTTTTAACAATACTAGATACGTTTCTCATTCTAAGAATTACACTTTTGCCTAAAAGGTATCATCTATCTTCATTAACCTTAGGTTTTTAAAATGGTGTTCACTTGGTTCTACTACAGAAGCACGTTTTTCGTTATTCCTTTTATATGGTCTTGTATGAGATGATTTCTGAACAGTCATCTGGTCAAATGAAACACATGTGTCATAGGATGTTTGAGAAATTGAGCTTTTTTCACAAATAGAATCCTCTAACCCTGGGGTAGAGTGAGTTTTTTGTTCACCTTCTTCCTGAAATTAATATTTAAGTAATTAGCATTTCTTTATTGTTTAGAAATACAGCAAAAGAACAACAATGCATGATGAAAGACAAAATGAGGTACTACAACAGTCATCGTTAAAAATAAAAATGATTTTTTGAATAAAAATCATTATATATAACTCACCTAAGATTCATTAAACTCGTTTTGAGAACCTTTTGGAGTCTATTTATTTCCCAAAAATTCAAACAATGGATAGTACCAAAGCGAAGGCTTAAAGGAAAGGAATCGTTCCATGTGTACAGCGACGAGATGATTCATTTTTTCTTTTCCCTTCTATAATTAGTCCTGAAGGTATTTATCTTCTTAATAATATCTTTCTTATTTGTGTTATTATCAATTAATTTATATTTACTTAACACGATAGCCTACGCTGCATCCTTCTTAGACTTGTCCTGATTTTCTTTCGATTTAACACACCAAAGAGAGGTTAGACTTTGGTATGGTCTAATAAAATCTTCCAACAATTCACATTTGTCCTTCTTCACATCGTTAGCCATGTTAACAGTTGAAGAATATCATCACTACTAGGGTTCACTTCTTCAATCCTGTACTATTTAGTTCTTGTCTGATACAGCGGTAGAACCTATGTATCAAACATGCTTGCACAAACATGTATAAGCTATCTTTTAAAACCTTACAGTGTTACAGTATGTTTGCACAGGCATGTACCTTCAAAGATTCATAATTGAGAGTTATCCCGCGAACTTTTCAGACAGTTTTTGAGATTTCTTTGCTGGGAACAACCACTTTGTATCCGTTGTTTCATTTTAAGGTGGAATGTCTGAAATCGTTTTGAAAATAATTAACAGCGAGTGTTTCTTTGTGCAATAATAGATCAATCATTAGAAATATGATCAAATGAACAATTTAACAACATTTCAATAAACAGCTTAAAGTTTTTCCTGATCCCACTCATCATACAGGGTACACAACAGAGAAACATATCAATTAACTTCATTTTGCAATCAAAATTAGATGTATTAATAATTAAAAATTAAAAGGCATTGTCGTCTAGCCCTGTCGCTGTAGTAAAACAATTAAAAACATTTGTACAGACCTTCTTGCTTGTGCAAACATTCTGTACAAACCTCCATGCTTGTGCAAACATTTAGTACCTGTGTTATACATGCTTGTGCAAGCGTACTCATGCTTGTGCAAGTATTCTGTACAAATTTTCATGCTTGCACAAGGATATTGTACTGATATACTGTACAAACCTTCAAAACCTTCATGCTTGTTCAATCATTTTGTACTTGTCTTATACATGTTTGTGCAAGCATACTCTTGCTTGTGCAAGCAACCTGTACAAATTTTTATGCTTGTGCAAGCATTTAGTACCTGTCTAATACATGCTTGTGCAAGCATACTCGTGTTTGTGCAAGCATTTAGTACAAATTTTCATGATTGTGCAAGCTATAACAAGAATGAAACCCAGCAGGTGTGAAGATATTTATAATTTAAGCTCAATGATTTTAAAATATGGTGTAGAATTTATAAAAGAAGCATTGACTCACATTATTAATTCTTGTATACTTGATTCTATTGTTCCTGAAAATTTTAAATTAGTTAAAGTAGTACCAGTTTACAAAAAAGGAGACCATTCTCTTGTAGAGAGTTATAGACCAATATCATTGGTTCCTGTAGTATCAAAGGTAATGGAGATTGTCCTGAATAGCCAGATTGTAGATTATTTTGAACAGAATGAGTTATTTGATTCTTCACAATTTGGCTATAGATCTGGATTGGGCACTGTTAAAGCAGCAATTTCATTCCTATCTAAGTGTATTTCGGGGATTGACAACAAGGACATTGTCAGTGTAAAATTGTATGATTTATCCAAGGCATTCGACACTGTGTCCCATTCACTTTTACTTGAGAAGTTAAGGTATTATGGCTTTGAGGAAAGTGCTGTATCTCTCATGCAATCTTATTTAAGTGGGAGACATCAAAAGGTAGTGATAAATGGAACAGAATCTGGTCTTCTGCCAGTTGTGCATGGTGTTCCACAAGGATCCATCCTTGGTCCTATCTTGTTTATAAATTTATATTAATGACTTACCAATTAACATCTCAGCACCTACAGTTAATAGCTATTTATTTGCAGATGATCTTAGTATTTGTTTTAATGGAAAGGATCGCAAGACGTTAGATTTACAAATAAAATCAACATCAAAAGTGGTACAAAACTGGTGCAATGCAAACTTACTGTGTATTAATACTGGTAAAATACAAGAATCAGTTCTTACATACAGCATTAACGCCACAGATGATATAAATAGTTCACTAAATTTTTTGGGTTTTCTCATTGATAAAAATATGAATTGGAAAGATCATATATCAAAAGTGTGCTCTAGAGTGTCGAAAGGGATATTTCTAATACGTAGATTAAGGCAAAGTCTGAGCTTAGAAGTTTTAAAGACAGTTTACTATGCACAAATTTATAGTCACTTGAGTTACGGTACTTTGCTTTGGGGCAATCAGACAACAGTTTTCAAATTATTAAAATTACAAAAAACATGTATAAGGTTAATGTGTGGACTTCCTGCTAGAGGACATTGTAGATCAAACTTTGTTAGGTTAGGAATTATGACAGTCAGAGCACTTTTCATTTTTCAATGCTTATTATATATTAAGGAAAACATTCATCTGTATGAAGAAGTGGGATCTACACATAACTACCAGACAAGAAATAGGAATGATTTAGGGTCTCTTAGGTGTAGTTATAGTAAGACTCAGAAAACTTTTTATTACATGTCAACTAGATTTTATAATTTTCTTCCTTCGTCATTAAAACAGTTGCCCTTTAATAAGTTTAAAAAACAAATACATAATGTACTGACAGTGAATTGTATATATAATATAGATGAATTTTTTGATATAAGTTTCACCAGTTGAAATTGATTTGTACAATATGGACAGAGTGGAATCAAAGTGATTACTAGGAACGAGAATCAAAAATGGTAATGCTAATTAGTTATATATAATAATATGTTTTTATTGCAGCCAAACTGGCAGTTATAGTTTTTGACGATTGTAATACATTTGATGTTCTCATCTGTTCTTACAATAAAAAATATTTCTATTCTATTCTATTTAGTACCTGTCTTATACATGCTTGTTCAAGCGTACTCATGTTTGTGCAAGCATTCTGTACAAATTTTCATACTTGCGCAAACATATTGTACAGACATACTGTACAAACCTTCAAACCTACATGCTTGTGCAAGCATTTAGTACCTGTCTTATACATGATTGTGCAAGAACACTCATGCTTCCCAGTAATTTTATTAAAGTGAATAAAATTCTAAAAACCTGAGATGTATTTTGTATTTCACAGCCCTTCGTTTTCCTCATCCTAGGAATTTGGAATAGGTTAAGTAAGGGAAAACTGAACTTTGTCAAACGTATGTAGCAAAACTTACAATTTTTGAGAAAATCCAGTTATTAAATAACTTAAAGAAGAATACACTTTGGTTTTATTGAATGTTTACAAAATGAATTTCACTCGTAATCTTCACCGTTGAGAGAGTCTCCAACTTCTGAAACATAGAAAAATAAAAACATGCATAAGAATTTAGCTTACGATGGTTATGAATAGGAACTGGCTCATGTTAATAATACATACATACCTTTCTAGCAAAGTCGATGGGCGTAGGGTGCCTCCGACTCTATGGCCGTCGGGCTGTGTAGCGCGGTGGACGACAGTCACTCTTAGTCTGTTATACACATTGAGTCTAAAATCACAAGACGCTTGCCAACACTTTGGTCTAGAACACATGATGTAATGATTATCATCGTCATAATGCTCTACGTGAAACAGCGATTCAATGTTACACAAAGTTGAAAACGTGATAGTAGTAACCAAGTGAATTCGGCTCCCTACCGTAGTAATTCAATGAATGTTTCTCCTCGTTCATCTGTTGAAGCTGATCTTCTCTCAACTTCCCAAACCTTCCGGGTAGAAAAACGCTGCAGCCAATCATTAAATTTAGAACCATTCTTCTTCCATACCTTGTATACATGGAACGAGCTTCCTTTATAGGATACGCAAGTCCAATTTTCAGCTCGCTCAGCGGGAATGTACACAACTGAATAACGCTCTAGAGTGGACACTATAAGCGTCTTCTTATTCTTGTTTTCCTCCGATTGGAACTGCGTATTTGGTAAATCCGCTCGTGACGCCTGTATGGTGGAGGTCTGCAGCGTGTCCTGCGTAGTAATATCCAATGTAGCAGCACCAACTGGAGCAGATTTAGGTACACTTTTACGACCACGCTTCAATGTTAACATCTTAACAGCAGAACAATCACTAAAACTATGCACATACACAACGTAGGTATTACACACTGTCCATCTTCCCCCACCGTTCTTAACCAATCACATCACTTTCGCTGCATACAACCGTGTTTATCAGGAACGCAAGTACAATCCGGCATTTCACCTGTACAGCAAACATCCCAGCCAAGGTGTGTGAGGACGTCACCTTTAGTTTTATTTATAAACTTGCAGTAGGGGACCCATCTTTTATGCTCATTTGCTGGAACGTCCGTTTCTTCCCAATGTCCTATTTGTGTATGACAGTACACACACTCGGCTACATTCTTGTATCCATTATAGTAGAATCCAGCTTCGTTCATTTTGTCCTAGTCCATAAACGGTCATGGCCAGTCTTTAAAAGTTTTACGTCGATCAGATTATTTAGACATATCAAGGGTCGTCCCATTATGCTGCATAAAATACAGAGCCATCCCGCGCTTTATGCTTCTCACTAACGTATTATAAAAAAAGTAATGATTATAACTTCTTATACTGTATGACATTGAAAAAGGTTCGAACCTACCCCGCACGTGTATGACCTTGCAACAATTTTGAAGGACTCTGTAGTGATGCAATATGCTGTGATGTCATTAATAAAGAATTTTCTGATGGAACACCTACGAATTTTGTGAAACTCTTTAAGACATCTCTAGACAGAGAAGCTCTACGCGTCTTCCGAAACAAAAGTACTGAAGGAAAGGATGCCAGAGATGTCTTCCCTGACGTGCACACCGTGAGTCATAACATTGTTATTTGTTTTGGAACGTCAGAAGCATGTCACACGTAAGTTTAAACCTTTACAATCTTGTTTTCAGAAAAAAACTAGATGAACGAGAACTCGAGACAGCAATATTCGTAGTGATATTCTAGGAGAAAAGTTAATCTATGATATCGACGTTTTCAGGAGATGCGAGCAAGACTCTATGTAGAAAAGTAAGTATACAATGTAAGCCAAAAATAAATTATGTTCAATTGCTTTTGAGAATATATTTTCTAAAGTGTATTTTTATTTTAATGTTTTCAGAGCAAATCTTCGAGAGTCGAGAAAAAGAACAGAAGATCCTCTCGTTCTTCAAAGACTGTGGAGGGTGCACTGAAACATCGAATTGCTGCTCCATCCGTACTGGCGCGTAGAACAATTTTCCCGAACATCACCCTAAGACATTTATATCATTTATATCAGGGTTCTACCCCTTTCTGAAATACAACAGGTGTGCAGAAATAGGAAACATTCGAGGTGTTTGTGTTATCTTATCCCTATACCTTCTATCATCGTTTTTTGCTTCACTTACAAAAACTGTGTCTGAAAATATGTGTTATTCAAAACATTACCTATTCAAGGAATAAAACTTTGTTACAGGCAGCTAAGAAGTTAAAAGGAGTGTTATATATAGTATGAAAAGGCTCGCATATTTTTTAGAAATTGTGATATTAATTATCTGATGGTGTACTCTAGTGCTTTTACAAACATTATGGCTAAATTTGCTCTCATGTAGAGTGAAATAGTTAATTATATCAATAAGGAAAATATTCCTACTTCATGGGAAAATCTGTCCTTGTATGACATGGTTTCTGATGAAATAAATAATAAAAAACCTCTTGTTATGATAATTGTTTATGTACAGTGTTGTATATTATTGAGCATGCCAATCTTACTGAGTTCATGGTCAAAGTAACATTGTGATGCTCGAAAAATAAACCTTTACCTATTTCATGAAGTCATACACCGTATTATGTTTAATATTAACGAATTTTGGATCATATCACAACAAGATTGAAAATATTGCGTAATTAGATTAATAAACAAGTTCGTACTCACACGAGATCATGTTCTGCCATCTAATTCTAAATATATTTAAACTGTAGGAACATCGCATAACAAAATTATTCCCCAATTAAGTTAATAGACAAGATCAGCGTTCTAGGAAATCCGGTTTCTGCATCTAATTCTAAATAGTTTTAAATTGTAGGAACATGTCATAAGAATGTAAGATTTGAGGCTTTCCTGGCGAATCTTATGTAGAAAATCTTCTCGGGTTTGCAGCCAGGTGAGAAGTTTGTTGTGGTCCAACGTTTCCGATGCTGACGCTGCCTCCATCCTCAGGGAATCTGAAGTGTCGAGTTTTGACATGTAGGGGATATATATACCAACCCGAGTTGGGCGGAGTCGACCAATCAGGGAGCAGCTGTTCTGTTTTCGGTCCTTTTCCGGGCCAAAATGTTCCTTTTACCTTTCAGGTCCTGAATGCATTTGTTCCAGGCCTGGTTGATAGTGAAACCTTCATCCCTGTTGAAGTTTGTGTCATCCAGTCTAATGTCAATTGCCTCTCTGATGATCTGGTCCCAATAGCGTGTTGTCTTGGCGAGTACTTTCGTGTTTTTAAATTCTATTCTGTGGCCCGGTCCAGAATTAATGGTGTGGTCTGCAACTGCTGATTTGTCCGGGTAGAAGAGTCTAATGCGTCTCCCGTGTTCTTTGCAGCGCTGTTCAATTGTGCGTGAAGTCTGTCCGATGTAGGCTTTACCGCATTCACACGGGATGCGATACACACCCGGAGTTCTAAGTCCCATGTTGTCTTTCACTGGTCGTAGGAGGTTCTTAATTTTGGGGGGTGGCATGGACACTGTACGGATCTGGTGTTTCATTAGAATCCTTTCTAGCTTCCTGGACAGGTTTCCAAAGTATGGCAGGTAGGCAGTTCTAGTCTTTTCTCTTTGGTCGGTGGTTTCCTGAGAACCGGTCCTTTTCAGGGCAAGTCGGATTTCAGCGTCCCGGTACCCATTCTGTTTGAAGGTCTTCTTAAGATGATTTATTTCCCCGGGTAGGCTGTCTGTGTCTGAGATGGCGAGAGCTCTGTTGGTAAGTGTATGAAGGACACTCCTGCGTTGGGCTGGATGGTGGTGACTGTTGCCGTTAAGGTAGAGATCGGTGTGTGTAGGTTTCCTGTAGACTCTATGTCCTAGAGTTCCATCTGGTTTCCTCTGGATTAAAATGTCCAGAAACGGAAGACAGCCATCTTTTTCCATTTCCATGGTGAAGGTGATGTTAGGATGTATGCTATTGAGGTGATTCAGGAAGTCCGGTAGTGTTTCATGTCCATGAGGCCAAATGATGAGCGTATCATCAACGTATCTGTAGAAGTGAGCTGGTTGTAAAGGTGCTGTGTCCAGAGCCTTGTGTTCAAAGTGTTCCATGTACAGGTTTGCGATAGCCGGTGATAGCGGCGACCCCATAGCTACTCCGTCAGTCTGCTCGTAGTAATTGTTCTGATAGAGAAAATAGGTCGAAGTCAATGTATGCCGGAAGAGCTGGATTACGTCCGGGCTAAAGTGTGGTGTCAGCAGCTGTAGTGAGTCTTCGATTGGCACTCTTGTAAATAAGGAGACCACATCGAAGCTGACGAGTAGATCTCCGTCGTTGATTCTGATGCGCCAGGAACAAAACCTTCACGACCTCCTGCGTGAACGATAATTAGTCTTTGACCTTTGGAAACAGGTGCCACCAAACCAGAAGTAGTGTCATCACTCCAGTTTTTAGGTCTAGTGTGGCTGGTATGAATATAGGTTTCATCTTGATACACTATAGGTCGCCCTTCCTCCCTATATTTCTTAATTGAGCGCAAAAATGACACCCGTAGCGCTCTAATGTCATGCCTTTCAAGTAACACACCTCTGTTGTTTCGCGTTTTCTTCCACTGAAATCCAATGTCCCGCAAAATTGTTTTCAAACTTGTCTTACCCCCGTTAAAGTCTATACTTTCTCTAAGTACTGGCAGAAGTTTACTAATAGTAGGCACAGTTTTTTGTTGTGCGTAAAACTGGTGGATTGTCCGTCTAATTACACATTTATCAAACTCGTCCACATTCGTGATCCGTTTAGGTACATGATGGATTTTACCGGGAGTTCCAAACGACGTGCCCTGTTCCTCGCACTGTGAGCCTTCTTTCACAATTCTTTTAACACTTCTTTCCGATACTCCGGTTGCTTCAGCCACTCTTGCCTGCACCTTTTTTTAGCGGTATCAGCACACCTCCCGAAGCGGCCTCTCTCTTCATAAAAGAGTGGACATTGTTTATAACTTCACGAGCTTGGCTGTGAATTGTTTTTGAACGAAGTTGGGATTGAGCCGGAGCCATTTCGATTTACACAAAAAAACACTAAAGATACTAAAGAAGTACGTATAAAGATAATTAAAACTACACTTAAAGGCTATATAAAACTATATTACACGTGACAATATTATTGTCAAAGCATGGGATGCAGACACGTGTCAAGCAGGAAGCGACAAGTTCAGCGGCTACTACAAGACTGGATGGTTAGTTCTTATTGCGCATGCGTGGAAATGTTAGGCTCGCTTCCTATTGCAGTCACCAAGAGCCAAGTGCCGAGAATTAGCGGCCCTGCTGTATTGATTTCTATCCGACAAAAATTATTCTCTCCCCGCAAAATATCGATTTCTCAACTGACAAACAAAAAATACAAAAAAGGAGCCTAAATGAGATATTTTAGGTTTTGTATCCCATTTAGGTAGATTTATTTTTTTATACCCCATTTAGGTATTTTTAGGTGCCACAGAATTAATGTGGGTGAATCCTATGGACATGATTCGAAAAAGTGTATGGGCGCTTTTTGTTTTGGAAGTAAGGAAAAAATAGGTAAAAACCTAAGAATCCGGTCCCTAGTAATAACCCAGTAAGAACTAATACTCCAATAATTCTACAAACAATGGTTCAGTTCGCAGTCGCCGCTATCGGCACAGAGTGATCGATTTCGTTGGCGCGGCAGTTGTTTACGAGCAAATGCGTTTTGCTAATTTATTGACTATTCACTTTAAAGAATTAGAAGAGACCTTTTGAAGTTATAAAACTTGACCGTTTTTATTTTTAACATATAAAACGGTTATTTTGCAACAATTTTCAACCTCCCCAGAAAATTTATAAAACGATAATATTATGCCCCCCTGAAATTTCAATGACGCAGTCTGTGTCTTAACCCCTGTGGGCACCCCTGTATATATATATATATATATATATATATATATATATATATATATATATATATATATATATAAAGTCATCAAGTGACAGCAGCATGGGCACCGGACAGGATTGAGTGAAGCCCATCGTCTGCTAATAGGGATGTAGCGATCTAGAACCAGCAGTGTCTCCACTGCTCTAGCCGGTATGCGCTAGCCGTTCGTCACTTCTTTTTCCAGTTGTCGTCTGCTGATACCATGCTTTTAAATGGAGTTCATTTTAGCAGACTGAAAAATACATTAGAACTTTTCTATTTTTGTAGCGGGTAAAGCGCAACTAGGCACATTTCATTGTATACTGGACATTTCCAGAATATATTAACGTGAAAAAGCTTAAAGAAAAATTGCAGAAGATAGACGCATTATAAGTCGAAAAGAGGAAGAATTAACCATGCTTTTAAATGGAGTTTCATTTTAGCTGACTGAAATATACATTCGAACTTTTCTATTTTTGTAGCGGGTAAAGCGCAACTAGGCACATTTCTTTGTATACTGGACATTTCCAGAATATATTAACGTGAAAAAGCTTAAAGAAAAATTGCAGAAGATAGACGCATTATAAGTCGAAAAGGAGGAAGAATTAGCTGACAAATACTGTGAGAAATGTCCGCTATTAACTACATTACTATGTTCCCGACATACAATATGTTACGAAGATACGAATATTTATATATAGTGCTGCTAATTTGGCGATTGGGTATGATTCAATGTAACTAAAAGAATATACCTCTAGGGTTCAGGTAGTAAAATACTAATTGATATACGTGATAAACCCTGATATATGTGGCGTGTATTCGCAGACCTTTTAAATGTTATATATTTTCTATATCGAATGCATATTTAGCCTATATCATATTAAAAACGTATTAAAAATCAAAATATTAAAATATGTTTACAACACGAAAACTTACCTTTTCCTGTCCATAATAGTTAAAAAAAGATGGGAACTTGAAAATCGATTAGACTTTTTTTTCTTTTTTCTTCTCATTCCTCATTCTTTCTTATTCCTTTTATTATCGGTATGCTAGACCATTGATACATGATTTTCATTTGTAGTTATGAGACAGAATATTGTTTAAAATATTTAATTGCATGATATAGCAGAATATAAAGGCAGAATTTTAGAATTATCATACGTTAAGTCATGTAGCCTATTAAATTAGCAACGCTATTGTCACAATTTTTATTCGAGGCCGCTAATTAACTTGGCTGTTTAGAAATCACAGAATTTATATTTTGATCTCAGATGCAATAGAAGGATACAGTAATGTACACATATTTATACAGCAAAGTAAAATAAATAGGCCTAAAATAACTAAATTAAAAAGGGAAGTGATCTTTAAATATAAAGGTGCACTAAAGATACAGTTTAACAAAGGTATAAAACTAACACAATGTATTGTATTGTAATTTTCATTCATTTGTATTTGTAATTTGCTCTATTTTTAAATGGCACTGTTCAATCATAGATTTAAATTATGTACAAGTTAATTATTATTTTTTTTTTGCTGCCAACTTATCAGCATTTTATTCTATTTATTATTTTTTCTCTAGTTTTTATTGTTAAGTTTTCATTTTAAGTTATTGCATTACTTCCTATGTTCATTTACTTTCAACATTAGATTTAGCTTATCATGTTGGCTTTGGATATCTTTCTTTTGTCAGTTCCTGTTTCTGTAGTCAACTTGATTCATATTACTATTTAAATAACATTCATTTTTCTAGCTTGTAAGCTATTATTCCTATTCATTGTCTTTATTATTCATATTTTATTGTTATTTTCGTATCCAGTCTTCAGGATACACGTCTTGAGCAGTTTATATGCTTTTCATATTCCTCAATTTACTTGACTTCCTTCTTCATCACTTCAACAATTCCATTTTACTTATACATGAAAAGATTCATGTGTTTCTTTGGTGCTTCAAATTATTGAGATATAATTTGTACATCATCTTTCATTCATTCTATTTGTAAGGATAACATATCCTACAGATTCTACATTTCTTCGTAATATGCTTCAAGTGAGCAATTACTTTCGAGTGCATCAAGATATGTGCTTATCTTTCATTCAACTTATGACTGGCAAAATGGCGTTCTTGTGGTGTTTTGATAATTGCTAAATAGCTGGGACATCACGTCATTTATGCTCATTCTTACAGCAGGTAAAGATTCTGCTAATTTCAATTCATACGAGGACATACTTCACTTCAAGTAAGTTATCAATAGTATTACTAGAAGTGGCTTCAATTCTTCATTCGTCTACGCATTTAAACATCGAGCTTATTGTTGAGAGTTTAGCTATCGTTAAATAGCTTATTCATCAGACTCAATATTCAGTCTCTCATCTTGAAATTTACTTCTACAAGTGTCACACTTCATTGACACATATATATTTTTATTCACAAATGTGATTTTATGTGATTTCAAGACTGATTCTTCAACTCTATTATTTACAAATTTTCATTCAAGCTCATGCGTTAAGATTACTCACATATTACATCTAACATAAACTCTACATAACTGAAGATTGTCAAACATTGTATGGATATATAAATGCTGCATCAAGAAGACTGTTAGCTGAAGACCTTCTATCTTCGTTCTCAAATTTGTCAACCAAGTGAAAGTGTATTTTTTCGTGTGCTTAGCTTAATTAAATGTTATGTCTTATGTTCAAGATTTCATTGAGTGATGTATTTCATTTCCTCCATTATGGAGGTGGTCCTCCGCCAGAGATCTTGTTAATTGTGGTTGGCACGGAAAGTGTTAATCACAATTAAATTTACAATCTCGTGTAGGTTTTAGGGACTTTTACAGTCCGCTTTCATAGATATTTCGCCCCCTGATCCTACATATGGTCCTGCCGGGCCGGATAGAACTAGTAAGACTGTATTAATAGGCCTAGCCTACATCTAGGATATTACCAGCAAGACTGTACTAATAAGTTATTCCTTCATCTGGTCCTTCTGACCATAATCAAACTATTAAGATTGTAATAATACAATAATACTCTTACATCATTCACCCTCTGTGTCACAGACAGACTTGGGTGGCATACAAGAGCCTTCTTGTTTTGCTCACATTCATGTATGCATTATTATTTTATCTCAAGAGATATATATTGATACTTAAGCAATTAAAGATTGACTTAACATTGATTTGTGCTCTGTCATAAGCATTTGAGCCATATGCCATCACTCATTGAAACTTCAAAGTGTACTGTATGATATATATATGTCAATTGTAAACATTGTGACATCATTGTAAGTCACATACACACAACACACTCTGTCAACAGTACATTAACACACAATTCTCTTACACGAACACGATTCTTAACGTTCTTCGCAATTCAATACTCATGTTATTGCAAATAATTGCAATCATTCTCCTCTATCATATATTTCATTGTCTTCTTGACAATAAGTTGTCCAGAAGTTGAATCTCATAGGCGGGCAAAACGGTCCTGTTCTTCTCGCATACTATTTCACTTGCATTGCTTCTTTGTATCCCGGCAAGCGGGCAAATTCCTATATTGTTTTCATTCTTCATATACCTATCTCTGAATCATGGAAGATCAAACAGTAAGACAGGTCGAAGACCTCAAAAGAAAACGCACTCCTCTTAAGGCACAACTTACACGTCAGTGTAATTATATTACTGATCTTAATGAGTCAGGTGAACTCAATCACCAACAATTATTGAAGCGTAAAGACATTCTTGAAAAAACATTTGATAAGTTCATACTAATTCAAGATCAAATAGAAGAATTTCAGCCAACAGATGCTGAAATTAATTACCATGAAGAAGTCGAAAATGACTTTATCGAAGCTATTTCTAAAGTAGAAATATTGATTAAGTTTTCTGAGCTGCAGCAAATCAAAACTCAATTGTTCACTCACGTACGAGTAATATCAGACTTTACAGTGACTCGTGAAATCGAGTTACATGCTTTGCTATCTCGTAGAGACGAGGTCAAGCAAACATTTGAGAAATTCAAGTTGGTTCAAACCCAGCTCGAACAACTCCATGCTGCGAATGCTGAGGCCAACTCTCGTGAAGAAGTTGAAACAGCATATTTCAAAACTATCGCTAAGGCAGAGACTTTAATTAAGCTCGCAAAGCTTAGACAATTAAGAGTACAGCTCTTAAATCATATTCAAGTTATAAACGAGCTTATGATCGAGGATCAGGCATCTTACTTTGAAGGCATTAAGAGATGCGCTGAACTCGAACTATCATTTCAGCACTATCAAGCTGAACAGTCTTCAATTGAAGACATTGAATCATTCAATGACAGGCAAATTCAACGCTATGAGCTTGAGGAAGCCTATTACAAAGCACTTACTAGACTTGAAGCTTCCATAAAGGCAAACAAGCAAATATATGACCCAGATCCTATGTCTGCGCCTAGTTCGCAACCAGTGCTGACTGAGCAAAACCACGTTTCTCTTCCAAAGTTACCTGAAATAAAATTACCGACATTTTCAGGCGATCCCACTATGTGGCTAGAGTTTCGTGACACGTTTACATCCTTAATACTGCAGAATCAGTACGTGTCTGAGATGGACAAGTTTCAATATTTAAAGTCATGCTTAACCCCTGAGGTTATGACTATTATACATAATATTCCTGTCAGTGCTGCCACATTTAGCATTGCCTGGCAAACTTTGTTAGAGCGTTTTGACAATGACAGACTCATTGCTAATGCTCATTTAGAGAATTTATTTTCTCCCCCTTCTATTGATAGAAACTCTGCTGATTCGCTCCAGAGATACTTAGATCATTACATAAGTACTGTCCACGCGCTTCAGTCACTGCACATTGATATTGAGCTGACTGATCTTATTATCTCAAAAATAATACTGGATAAGCTTTCTCCAGCTATTATTAGAGATTGGGAATCTTCACTTAAAGCTGATAAGTTTCCATCACTGAAGGACTTATTCAGTTTCCTTGAGGCCAAAGTTCGAGTCATTCAAATGACTGACTTAGCTATCAAGTCCCAGTCGAATCAATCTCCAGTCAAAAATGTGACTGCGAAATCTAATAATAATTCTAACAACAATCGTAAGTCCACTGAAGTTAAGAAAAGGTCGTCGTGGTCTCAACCTATTTGTATATGTTGTAATCGCCCTCGTGATCATGAATTATTTCTCTGTGAAGCATTCAGAGCTTTCGCTTTGCCCCAAAGATTTGAATTTGTGAAACGCAACAATGTATGTAATGTCTGCCTGAGAATAGGTGGTCATTCACAAGCCTGCTCTTCTTATACTTGTATGAAGTGTCAAGGTAAACATAGCACTTTGCTTCATCCTTCAAACGCTCCCATACCAGTAAACCCATGTGCCATGCTAAGAAGTGGTCCAGCTACTTCAAAGATTCTATACCCTACAGCAACTGTGTTAATAGCAGATGCTAATGGCGAGTACATTGAGGCTACAGCCATTCTTGATTCAGCTACGACTTGTAATTTAATTACAGATAGATTATTTCAACGCCTCAAACTTAAACCAACTCCTCGTAGAGAATATTTGCAAGGAGTAGTGTTTGAAAAGCGCACTCTCTGCAAGGTAGCATCTTTGTCACTGAAATCTAACGTTTCTGATTGGTCGTGCCAAACGAATGCTTTGGTTATTCCATGCATAGCTACTTGTAAGTTTCCTCGTGCTTACATAAATACTGACAATTGGAATATTCCAGCTAACTTGAATTTAGCAGATGCTAAATTTAACCAACCTAAGTACTTAGATTTGCTCATTGGTACAGAGCTTTTTTCACAAATACTGTTATCAGGCAAAATCATGGCTGATAATCTGCCTGGCATACATAATTCAGAACTTGGTTGGTACTTTATGGGTAAAGTCCCTCAACCTGTTACTTCTTCGCAGCATAGTATTCCTATGCAAACTACTGCTTCTAAACATATGAGTGTTTCTAGGCAAATGACTTCTCACAGCAAAGCTAAAGCAGCTATTAGGCGTGAGAAGCCTCATGTCAAGCAAGCTCATTCTAATCCCTTATTTCCTAGTTCTGACTCGTCGATCGATTCAAACTACTCTGCTTTCTTGCACTCAGAATCAGCTGTGGATGATCAATTAGCTAGGTTCTGGGAATTAGAAGCTGTCAATAATTCTGCTCCATTCCATGATGAATCGGAATGTGAGAAACATTTCTCTCAAACTACCACCAGAGATGACTCTGGAAGATATATAGTTAAACTTCCTTTTACTGCTCCGCCTGAAACATTAGGTAGCACAAAGCAACAAGCTTACAAACGGTTTCAGCTCTTAGAAAAAAGACTGTCATCCAACGAATACTTACGTACTGAATATGTCAAGTTCATGCAAGAATATGAGGATTTAGGTCATATGCAACGAGCTGACCACATTACTAATGCTCCTTGTGAATACATTATTCCTCATCACCCAGTAATTAAGCCTAGCAGCACTACTACAAAGATTAGAGTAGTCTGTGATGCCTCAACTAAGTCATCTAATGGAAAATCCTTGAATGACACTTTAGCTATAGGTCACAGTCAGCCTCCTGAACTTCTGCCCTATGTAACTAAGTTTTCACATTTGAAGACATTGCGTATGATAGCATATGTTCTACGATTCATAAATAATTGTAGGCCTGCTAAAATTAAGCTCACAGGTCCTCTTGAACCTAGTGAAATTTCAAATTCACTCTACACTTGTGTGAAAATAATTCAGCAAGTCGAATATCATGATGAAATCAATGCTTTGATTTCGTCTGATGTCGTTTCTTCATCTAGTAAAATACACTCATTATGCCCATTCATGGATAGTGATGGTATTCTTCGTGTTGGTGGAAGACTGAAGCACTCAGAACTGCCCTTTGATGCGAAGCATCAGATTTTGCTTCCAGCTAAGCATCCTTTCACTAAACACCTCATTCGTTTCACACACTTCAAACTATGTCATGCTGGTTCCCAGCTTATTATAGCTCACTTACGGGAAAGGTTTTGGATACCTTCTGTAAGGAGAACAATTCGCTCTGTGATCAGACAGTGCAATGTCTGTTTCAGATTTCAAGCTCAACCTTTTCAGCAAAAGATGGCTGATTTACCATCTTCTCGTGTATCTCCTATTGCCCCATTCACTAACGTCAGCATTGATTTTGCTGGGCCCTACTCTATTAAATATGAGTAAACCTCTTTATTTTTCAAAGTTTAAATCTACTCTTTTCACATAATCTAATATATTTTAAAATTATTTTCAAGAAAATAATTTTGCGGGCAACTTATGTTCAATCATAGATTTAAATTATGTACAAGTTAATTATTATTTTTTTTTTGCTGCCAACTTATCAGCATTTTATTCTATTTATTATTTTTTCTCTAGTTTTTATTGTTAAGTTTTCATTTTAAGTTATTGCATTACTTCCTATGTTCATTTACTTTCAACATTAGATTTAGCTTATCATGTTGGCTTTGGATATCTTTCTTTTGTCAGTTCCTGTTTCTGTAGTCAACTTGATTCATATTACTATTTAAATAACATTCATTTTTCTAGCTTGTAAGCTATTATTCCTATTCATTGTCTTTATTATTCATATTTTATTGTTATTTTCGTATCCAGTCTTCAGGATACACGTCTTGAGCAGTTTATATGCTTTTCATATTCCTCAATTTACTTGACTTCCTTCTTCATCACTTCAACAATTCCATTTTACTTATACATGAAAAGATTCATGTGTTTCTTTGGTGCTTCAAATTATTGAGATATAATTTGTACATCATCTTTCATTCATTCTATTTGTAAGGATAACATATCCTACAGATTCTACATTTCTTCGTAATATGCTTCAAGTGAGCAATTACTTTCGAGTGCATCAAGATATGTGCTTATCTTTCATTCAACTTATGACTGGCAAAATGGCGTTCTTGTGGTGTTTTGATAATTGCTAAATAGCTGGGACATCACGTCATTTATGCTCATTCTTACAGCAGGTAAAGATTCTGCTAATTTCAATTCATACGAGGACATACTTCACTTCAAGTAAGTTATCAATAGTATTACTAGAAGTGGCTTCAATTCTTCATTCGTCTACGCATTTAAACATCGAGCTTATTGTTGAGAGTTTAGCTATCGTTAAATAGCTTATTCATCAGACTCAATATTCAGTCTCTCATCTTGAAATTTACTTCTACAAGTGTCACACTTCATTGACACATATATATTTTTATTCACAAATGTGATTTTATGTGATTTCAAGACTGATTCTTCAACTCTATTATTTACAAATTTTCATTCAAGCTCATGCGTTAAGATTACTCACATATTACATCTAACATAAACTCTACATAACTGAAGATTGTCAAACATTGTATGGATATATAAATGCTGCATCAAGAAGACTGTTAGCTGAAGACCTTCTATCTTCGTTCTCAAATTTGTCAACCAAGTGAAAGTGTATTTTTTCGTGTGCTTAGCTTAATTAAATGTTATGTCTTATGTTCAAGATTTCATTGAGTGATGTATTTCATTTCCTCCATTATGGAGGTGGTCCTCCGCCAGAGATCTTGTTAATTGTGGTTGGCACGGAAAGTGTTAATCACAATTAAATTTACAATCTCGTGTAGGTTTTAGGGACTTTTACAGTCCGCTATCAAATATAATAAGCCCCCTGATCCTACAGGCACATAACATCTTAATTTAAAAATTAAAGAATATCCCATCGCCACACTGCATATAAATATTTATACATTGATAACATATTACTGCGAGTCGAGTACAAAATAATGTCGTCTATATCGGAAATATCTCACAATATTTATTAGTTAATTCTTCCTTTTTAGTGTTTAGAGCCTATCTGCTGTAATTTTTCTTTCGTCTTTTTGACACTTAAATATTCTACTGTAGAAGGGCCCAGTAGACAAGGAAGTCTGTATAGTAGCCTCATGTCCTCTATAAAAATATAAAATTACAAACATATTTTTCGGACTGGGAAGATGGAACGCCATTTAAAAGCATGGTGCCAGCCATTGAACTGTATACTAACTAGAATGACTGCTACCATTGTAAAGTCGCTGCCAAATGTGTGTCCTGTGTGTGCGACTAGTTGCGTCTGGTCTTGCATGGAAGAAACCAAGCACCTGCACGCTAAAGACCATTAAGTTAGTAGGACCTTCTCGATTTCATTGACATTTTAAGACAATGTTTGACCTTTATTTATTTATTTATTTATTTATTAGTTGCGGTACATTACATTATTGAATTATGGCAGTGACCGTTGGTCGTTTAGCCATAATTCGATCAATTACATGGTTACTCAATTACAAACAGGGTATATACAATTTCTTCTTCGCTATTTGTCTATGATGACATTTGTTTTTTGTGTCTTTTTTCTTTTACTTTCCTTAAGTAAAAACCTAGCTTTCAAATGTTTGACCTGTTCATCCTTTTCATTGCAAAAAATAAATCAATAAATAGCCGAGAAAATTATTTAAATGTTTAATTTCCCCCTTTTCATTTCATATTTATCTACTGGTTGAAAAGAATTACCACAGTATCCCCGCAAATATCCAAACATCTACCACTTATAAAAATACACAAATGAATACGTGAATTCATTTTTCATGTATATTGATATGAGAAACACGTAATTAATTGCATAAACTTCTATCAGCCTACAAAGAATATAATAGGCCTAATTTTGAAAGCAGTAAGCTGCTATGTTGCAACAGGGAATATGTATAGGGGGGGAAAATTAAACAATGAAATAATTTGCTCGGTTATTTATTGATTTATTTTTTGCAATGAAAAGGATGACCAGTTCTAACATTTAAAAAAATTGTGCGTGCCACGCGACAGAAGTGAAAGTTATTTTAATTTGTGGATTTTTTTCAATTTTGAATTATTAGATTTTTCAATTTTGGATTGTTGGACTTTTTTATATTGGGTTTTTGGACTTTCTAAATTTTGGTATTTGGATTATTTAAATTTTTTATCTTTTAATTTTTTTAAATTTTGGAACTTTGGATTCTTTAATAGTGAATTTTCAAATATTAGATCTTTAAATTTTTTATTTTTTGGGTTTTTTAATTTTTTGGGTTTTTTAATTTTTAATTTCGGTTTTATAAATTTTGGATTTTCGATTTTTTAATTTTGGATTTTTAGATTTGAATTTTTAAATTATAGATTTTTTAAATCTTGGATTATTTTATTTTTTAAATCTTAGAATTTTGGATTTTTTAAATTTTGGGTATTAAAATGTTTTAATTTTGAATTTTTAAAATTTTTGACCTTTGCTTTTTTAAATTTTTGATGTTTGGAGTTTTAAATTTTGGATTTATTATTTTTAAATTTTGGATTTTTTATTTTTTAAATTTTTTTATTTTTAAATTTTGATCTTTGATTTTCTAAATTGGATTGGATGGATTGTTGATTGATGTTTGGATTTTTAAATTTTGGATTTATTATTTTTTAAATTTTGGATTTTTTATTTTTTAAATTTTTTATCTTTGGTTTTTTTAATTTTGGATGTTTGGATTTTTAAATTTTGGATTTATAATTTTTTGAATTTTGGATCTTTGAATTTTTTATTTTGGAATTTTGGACTTTAATTTTGGATTTTTTAAATTTTGAATCTTTGAATTTTTAAATTTTGGATTTTTAGATTTTTTAAATCTTGGATTTTCAATGTTTTAATCTTTTATTTTTTATTCTTTAAATTTTGGACAAGCCTAATCATTGAGTTGATTGTTTTCTATGCAGTCCGTTCCGTTACACCCTACTAATTTCGTGACGATTTTGAGCTTAACACTAATTGCTTGACAATTTTGAGCGTAACGCAAGCTCTCGATTTACTCCTACCGCAGCTAAAGAAGTTTCACTTTAAAAAAAGTCAAAGAAATCGAGAAGTTCCTACTAACTTAATGGTTTCTCGCGTGCAGGTACTTGGTTTCTTCCATGCAAGACCAGACATGACTAGTGGCACAAGAAGCCTCACTTTCCTCTCATACAGAAGGCATTTCAGTTAGTATTCATTTCAATGGTGCCAGCAGACGACAAATGGGAAAAAAAGTGACGGAAGGCTAGCGCATACCGGCTAGTACACCCACGCTATCTGCCGGAGAAGTTTGGTGAGCTACATCCCTATGGGAACCTTTCTGTCAGCGACTCCCGATAGGTGGCAGCAGGGTCAAAAGAGGTCCAAGCATGTCGTCTGCTGTCCATTGAACATAATGGAACAGACTATTTAAACATCAATCAGAATGCCAGAAAACATGTTGTGGCGATCCTCTGTGTAAAACAGAGGTGTACACATATGCTTTACGAAATATATGGTTATAAAATATAAGGAAGATTAAATGGATGCTACTTCAAATCTCCTCGCTCAACACTTTCAAATCCTCAGAATTGACTCACTATCTTAATCATTTTTACAAAGAATAAAACTTAACAAGAAGTAGTATTCTCATTATCTACAACAGAAGGCCATGTTTCAAATATCTTCATCAAATGGACAAGATTCACTTATGTTCTGTTGCTTTTAACAGAAAGTTCGCCCAGCAGGAAACTCAACCATTTATTCTCTTTCAAACTATGATACAAAATTACTTCTATGGACAGTATTTGATAAATTTAACTTAATTTATCAACTTCATAACAAAAATTCACATATTTCTGTTTCACATTTTTTATAATTTGTATAATAATATTATTAATATTTTGTTTAAGTTCGTAAGTTTTTTCATTGCAAACATTAAAACAAATCGTAAAATTGAAACAATTTCAAAACTGAATTATTCTTACAGACATTGGTTGTTCTTGTAAATTGAGGATTAAAAAAAAATATAGGCCTATATGTTTCAAAGAAGACGTCAAAGCATATTTTTCCTTTCTATACTAGCAATTGACACTGGCTATTTTTCCCTCTAAATAAAGAAAATAAAAAAAATATATATAAATAAATCAACTACACTGTTATTATATACAACTCACTTTTATAATGCACATTAATGATATGTAAACACTATATTAGAACTGGAAATACCGATGCACTTAGATATTTTAACTCGAATCGAAGAGAACATAGTATTTTGAATTATTAGCATATGAGAACCCAGTACAATGAATAACAATTCCCTGCGAGCCATAATTCTGAAACTTATGCAATATAATTCTAAAGCAAAAAATATTAACCTATATTATGGATGGGCGTTGACGTTAAAAATATTACGCATTTAGGCCTATAGTAATAATCACAAGAAAACCATTTCCTTATTACCTTATTTTGACATTCCAGCTTCTTTCAAATTACGTTGACTTCATGAAAAGAACATTCTATTACTAATATGATAACCAAGAAAGGTGTGGTAAGTTAACCAGAATCCCCATTCATACACTAAACCCAGGGGGTATAGTATGAGGGGATTCTTAGTGAGTAGTGCTAGACTTATAGACAAGAGATGTTTAAAGTGGATGTAGATAACCATGTATGTAAAAGTATGCGTAAATAAAATTCTATTCTATTCTATTCTACTAATATGATACACTATTCAAATACTTTTATTTTTATTTGTTTTCCACACAAAAACTTAATGACAGCTATAATTCTGGAGCATGTCTTATTCGTTAGCCTTTAAAGGATATTATTTAGAAGCAAGCAAACGTAACGTAAATTTATTTATAAAATATTAATGATAATAGGAACAAAATATTTACACATTTGTATCCAAGTTCTTTACTTTCTATAACTACTGTGTTATATTAATCAAATATTAGCATCTGTTTACCACACAGTAAATCCATAACCGAAAGCTGAAATATATACAGAAGATTGTGAAAGCAATCAACCATGAACCTAAATTACTTTTTAAAAATGACTTACGGTATAAAGAATTTGTTTAACATATTTACGACTATGGTTATAAATCTAAAGAAGATGGGATGTTTTCTTTGTGAAGTACCCCACGCAGCACGATATGTATAATATACGTATGTTTTAGAGCTACATATATATCATACGTTTGATCAAATTCAAAACGTAAATTATACGTATATTTTATATCCAATATATACATGTATAAAAACTGTTGTAATTTAATCCTGCTTTATGTTCATAATATATCAAAATTAAGTTACTGTTACATAAGCAATTTATTATCTAAAAAAATCTAATTTATTGTTCATTTGCTATTATCAAAATGACGTACAAAAAAAATTGGCAACTATACATAAATTTTACGTCTAGAATTTGACATTGTAAATGCACCTGTTTATTGTGTTTTACTCTAGTAAATCGATTTGGTTAAATTAAGGGAACGAAATACAATTTACTCACGCTAATAAGAAATTAATAAAAAATGGTTTAACATGATTACATCCGTAAACTCAGTAGGACTATTTTTCTGGTAAGCACAGAACACAAACATAAGCTTGCGCGGTCGCGCCACCTTGTGTTGTGCTGAGTCGGAACTCTGAAGAACACCAACGGTCACGCGGGGTTTAGGGGTTATAAGTTTCGTTTGTTCTTTGAGTTTGTTATTTTGACTCACTGTGCAGAAGAATAATTATACGTTTTGTTTGTTCTTTGTTGTTTGATAATTTGGAAAGGAGGTAAGTGCTTTTTAATATTTGTAATATAACTTTTGTAGATATAATAACACGTTTTGGCAACCGAATAGGGCCTAGTTGTTTTTTCACTTTTAAACAGTGTTTGTGTTTTCTTTAAGATAATATTTTATTTATATCAAGCAAGTATCATAAGAAAGAAGGCATGCACTAGGAAAGCCAATATTAATTTATTGTTCTATAAATTTTGGTTCTTAACCTAAAACTTTAACCTATAATTTCATAAGTGGCAAAAACCATTTTAGCGATAGTTTTCATCGCAAAAACCGACGGTTGACCAGTTTTTTTAAGGCTACAAAAAGATAGGGTTTTGTTACCTGTGTGTTTTTTTTTTTTTACTATTGCGGAAAACCACTTAAATTACTACCCCTAACTTAACCTGTAAATATCAAAATTGCTCATTTATATAAGTTAATATACCAAATGGCAGTTCTCAGTATGATTGGGATGGGAAAAAATAAATGTAAGTCGCACCTTGGATGAATGTTCCAGCCCTCCACTCCCTTGCGATGCACTTTCTTTTATACCACGATCTAGCGAATTCTTCGGTCATCATATTACGTACATACTCGTGATTGGACGTTGGTAGTGTGACGTCATACCGCTAAACAAAAGGTGATAGGCTTACTAACCTCTGGAAGATATAATATGCCACATTTTCGAAACCTACAGTGTACCATACATTATTCGAAAATGCAAGGGCACTTCGCTTCAGCTACTGCCTCTGCTTCGCGCACTTAACTATGTGGATAGTGTTATGCATTATTTAGACTATTTGCCGAGGTGATTGTGGTCTGATCGGGAGTGCCGAGTGAGCTAGCGGGTAGTCATTTCTATGCAACCTGCTGGTATTTGGTACGATCGGGAGTATGGAGAGAAGGAATGGTCGGGAGTGCCGAGATAACAAGCGTGTGGTCACCATAGCATCGCATTGTTCGGCGACTTACTCTTATCTTTCACCATTGGGGGAATCAAATCTACAAAGTTAGATACTACAGTACCGTAACATATTCATGGTTTTGCACTGCTTATGATAGTGCAGCCGAAAGGTTAATATAATAACTTTCGGGAGCCTAACTTTAATTCCGCATCACTTCCTCATGGTTTGTGCTAGTATAATATGCTTAACAGGTGCAAAACCGTGAATATACATTATGGTACCGAGAACTGCCATTTGGTATATTAACTTAGATAAATGAGCAATTTTGATATTTACAGTGAGGTTAAGTTAGAGCTAATCATAGGTTACCGAGAACTGCCATTTGGTATATTAGGCCTAACTTAGATAAATGAGCAATTTTGATATTTACAGCGAGGTTAAGTTAGGGCTAAGTTAGTTTACGTGATTTTCTGCAGTAGGCTATAGTAAAAAAAATAACAGACACACACAGTTAACAAAACCCGGTAGTCTTTGAATATAATACTGTGTCTCACACTGCTGCATCCCACTACAGTTTGCTTGAGTGCACCACCAGTCAAAACAGGAATGATTTTAATGTATAAAATTATTC